>WAAB01025085.1:2627-14052 GCA_013389865.1 Piaya cayana
GAAGGGAAGGGAAGGGAAGGGAAGGGAAGGGAAGGGAAGGGAAGGGAAGGGAAGGGAAGGAGAGGAGAGGAGAGGAGAGGAGAGGAGAGGAGACAATTCTACATCCACAACAACAAATGATTTAGTCTTCATTGTTTTCACTTAGCTTCCTGTTGTTCAAGTATCTGGTTATATACTAGACAAAGCATAAAATTATTACATTTTTCATCATTTAATTGGCCAAATCCACAACAGCTCTCACTTTTTCTGTGAATCAAATTTCTGCCTCAAAATTTGTATCAGAGCATTGGCACCATCATGGTGGTGGTAGTACCATCATGCCTTTTTTTAAATCTACTTGGCTTCTTTCCCCACACCAGTAATTTTTCTCTTATTGAATCTGCCACAGAAACTTGTCTGGCTGTTGATTCTGCAGAGTATACCAGTTTAGTATCGCAAGATCACTCATAATTGCATCTAGATTATTTTCTTTTCTGCTCTTCTCCCTCCTTCCTTTTATTTTTTCCTCAATCCATCCTCCTTTCTCTAAGAAAGGCAACCATCCTGAAACATAGCCATGTTATCATACTGTGAGCTGGAATTTCAGTAGTAAGAAAATGAACTGTGACTATTGCGGGAGAAAACGTGGAAAAAGAAATTAAACCTTCTTTGGAGTGATAGCTTTTTTGCAAATTAGACACTACAAAGCAAGGGGCACTGAAAGTGTTATCTTCCAGAAATAAAAGATGCCCAAATGTACTAGATCTCCAGTAAAATAAAAGCTAAGGCAGACAATGTTTTGTAGCACAAAGGGCCTAAGATTTTCTCCTTTGGGGATTTTGTGATGTCAGTTTTTTGTACTTCTCTTTCAGCTATCAACAGTGATGGCAATTGCATCTTCATGCCCTCTAGTCATATTCACACCTAAATGACAAAGTCAGACTACTCCTCATTTCCTTTTCACAGTCCCCAGTAACCTTACCATAGAACTGCAAAGAAGAAGGAGGGATATTTTCTTCTTTTTGCCCTCCAGTTATGTCTTGGCTTAGCAAGGCAGTACACTGCAGATATACTTAATCCCAGAAGAACTAGCTGACACTTTTTTCTTTACCTTATTTATATTTTAAGTATTGGAGGAGAAATTCCTGTGGTCTCCAGAATTGTAATGGAGGCGTAGGGGAAACAGTCAGGAAAGTATACATTGATAATAATATAAAGGTTCTCAGGGCAAAGAGAAAGTGATCCCTAGGTGCTTTATGTTTGGGTCATCAAACCCACGACCAGCAGAAACCTATGTGCTGGTGTAGCAAATAGGGCATAAAGGAGTGATTAGTTTTCTTCAAGTCGCAGACCTACAACAGACATACTAGTTGTGTGTTACATAGTTATAGGGATTGCTATATGTTAACTATCCAGATGAATATACTATTCATTATACTATAAAAGATGGGGTGGGGAAACCCCCTCAAAACTGCACTTAGGCTATCATAACACAATTACTCCTTTTCTTCCAGTACTTGCCTGCATTTAGTACAGCCTCTTGTGGTAAAATTGTGTCTGAGGAGTATGTTTCTACTAATCACTCTGTTCTACTCTGCAGGAAGTGCTAAATGGTTCAGACTTCACTGAAGTAAAGGTGCATACAAATATTAAATTGGAAGAATCTTGTTAACAAATGCCATTGTAACTATAATTAACCAGATGACGAAATGTAACAGGTACATTTGGAAATAAAAACAACCCTTTCTTCTAAACATTGTGTTTACTTTCTTAATTTCATTCGCTTAGTGACAGATATGAACATGTTCTGGCTGGTCATTTAAGCATTTGAACCACCTGCCCAATTCTCAGGCTAGCTAGCCAGATAACAGGTATCGTGTGGACATAGCAAAGCAAAAATATTGACCAAACCTAAGATCTACAGCACAGTCCAGCAGGCAGCTGCACTTCCTTTTCTCAAGCCTATCTGGATACCCAGACCATTACATGCTGGGTGCTGTGATGACATCAATTCTGTCATCTGTTGATACAAGAGCAAATGAAGTAAAACATATTTTTCTGGCTATGACTTATCTTCTATGTAGCAGTAAAAATTATTGACTGTTCAACATTGAATTCCACAATCCCACACTCACCAGATAACTAATCAAAATCCATATGAAACTAAACTTATTTAAGATTCATTGCAAAATAATATGAATCCATATTTCTGGTAAACTTATAGCTTTTTTTAGTTTATTCTCTAAGCCAAGGATTTTTACCTCACAACTATTATACCTTTGTTCCCAGAACCATTATCAAGCGCCATTTCCAGAAGAAATCCACATAAAGCTGTGAAAGGTAAAATGCATGCAATGGGCACAAAACCTGCCTCTTATTTAATTTTGGTCTTTTAACAAATCTTACACAGTAACAGCCCAATGAATAGGAAATTAGTGACAAGGGTGCTTAACAAAACACAGGAAAATCTTACAGTAGCCCCAGACATATTCATCCTGGAACATGAGCAGTAACAAGGAAGAACCATTACCTGCCAGCATAGAATTAGCTTCTATCAAAACCAACCTGTTTTTTTCCATAGTTGACTGAGGAGCCAAGATGATAACAAATTCCTTAACTCCTCACACATCTTCCATTTCTGTAGCAAAGGACCAATATCTTACCTTTGCAATACTACATACAAGCTGACCTCATAATTCTTCCCATAAAATTGTTTTGAACTATGTAGTCTTTCAGGCTATTCAAATGAAATCTGCAATTTCAGAACCAAATGTAGGTGTATATTGCACATATTTAAGTAGTTGAAAATGTACAGAATGGTTTTGTTTATACTTTTAAAGAGGTCATGTGAAACTCAAATTAAAATTTCATATTGAACATCCTATTATCTAGGATATTATGAAGAGTACATCCAAATTCCAAAGCCTAACCTCTCTAATACAAATTATCATAGGATCACAGAATCATAGAATCATGAAATCATTTGCTCTGAAAGGGACTTTGAAGATATTCTGGTTCCAGCTCCCGTACAATGAGCAGGTACACCTTCTGCTGGACCAGACTTCTCAAAACCCCATCCAACCTGGCCTTGAACAATTCCAGGGTGGGGCATCCACAACTGCTTTGGCCACTCTGTTCCAGTGCCTCACCATCCTTATAGTGTAGTATTTCTTCTTTATATTTTACCTAAGCCTGCCCTTTTTCAGTTTGAAGCCTTGTAGTATCATTACATGCTTTTGTAAAAAGTCCACCTCCAGCCTTAGGCCCCCTTTAGATACTTTATGGCTGCTATAAAGCCTCCTCAGAGCCTTCTTTTCTCCAGGCTGAACACCAACTCTCAGCTTTTTTCATAGGATAGGCATTCCAGTTTTCTTACCATATTTGTGGCCCCTTGTTTCTGTTCATTGAGCTGTTATATCTTACTTTTTCACTGCTCAAAAAGTGGACTAAAGATCAGTCCCTGTGAAATTAGCTCTTTAGTAATCAGACTGAACTAATGTGCAAAGTTGCATGGATTTTTTAAAATTTATTTTATTATTTGTTTAGTGAATGATCTGAAAAATTTTCTTGACAGAAAGATTAACATTTGCATTGAAAAGATCAAGTAGCTTCCTGCATCACCTAGTAAAAAAAAAGAGATATATTTGTCAGTCAGTTTACACATAATTATGAAATTTCATGACAATTTGTTCCAAAATTCAGAGAAACAGAAGAATATTAGACTTACAGGTCTTTAAAAAAATAAAATGAGAATCTACATTACTTCAGATTTTTCATTTTGGATTCATTTCAGCCATATTAACACCATTGCAAGATACTCAACTTGTGAGACATTGTTTTCATCCATAATGTTGCAACAATTTTTGGAACAGAAGGTTCTGCATTTAGGTTGTTGTGAAGACAGGAAGCACAACAGGGACAGTGTGTAATGAAGGTTGGACTATGCTTCTGAAATTAAGCTCCCAAAAATCAGCCAGTCAGAGAACAAAAGTTTTGCTTCACCAATTTGTGAACTATATGCCTAATATTTTTGGGGTAACCAATACAAAAGACCTCAGCATCCCTCAGAGAACCTTGCCTGACATGTGCAGAGAGAAGGTACCTCCTCTCACTTTTAATTTAAATTTATGTTAATGAAGCGGAAGGGGCATGGAACAGTGTTGCATGAATGATGTCCCCCCAGGTTACCGGGAGTGTGCCTGTCACCTGAGGACATTGACAACACATGGGCAACTCGAAGAACCATCACTGGAACCAAGAGTAGTTGTCTCCCTCTCTCTCTCTTTCTTTTGCTTTTGTCTCTCTTTTATACTATTTTTTCCCTACAAACCAGTAACAGCTTCCAAATAGTCACAGTCATGGCTGAAGACAATATAAATGCAAAATAAAATAAATCTTTTAAAAGTATAATTGGTGCTGTTTTACCTTAACTTGAATCAATTGGGACATGTAAGTCTTCTAAGACCCCTTTAAATGGACCTTACACAAATTCACAGTGTAAGCAGTAAAATAAAAGAATCTAAGTTGAAACCCAAAAGGTGTCCTCTCTCTGATTATTTTAAGCCATTCAAAGTTCCTATTTTAAACTGGCTGAAATAATTTACTTTTTTCAGACTCTCTTGGCCTCATGAGATATGAAGAACCCTTGATCTCATTCTCTTACCTGTGCTTAATATATTTTTTTGCTATCGCAGCCTTCTAAAGTATTTCTTACCACAATGCTAAGTACTGATCAAGATTTTCAGGGGTTCTGAAGCTTAACGCATTGCTGACAGAAGCTTCCTGCAATATTCAGGAAATTGCAAAGGAATTCTTACTTAATTCATGTTGTTATGTCTATGACAAATGAGAGTGTTTTAGCTTTGATCTGCCAGCTCGGATCCAGCCTCTGCTAAAAACTGTGTACATCCCTTAGAGTTAGATTATTTGTAAAATGCTGTAAAAATCTACTTTGTAGTTGTGAATCTGTTGGGAATCATTCAGTGGTAATATTGTGGATAAGAGAAATCAAATGATTGGTTGGCATAAAGTGCACCTAAACCTTTCATTTCTACCAATAAATTCTTATAGCAAACCAAATAGATTACTTTTGAGATTAGTTGAGACCCTTATTTTGAAATGTTAGTAATTATTTTCATCAGATTAACAAAACTGAGAATCCCAACACATTACTACTTAGGCACCATTTTACTTGCTCCAAACCAGTTTCTAATGAGAGCTGAACTTTCAAGATAATTTCTACTTGTTGGAAATTGTAGTAGAAATTTTGCTATAAACTTCAAGCAGATACTACCCTCTAGATCCATAATAAAATATGCATCTTTTGGTAAGACATTAATCTTCAATTTCTAAGAGTAATATAATTTTCCAAAATTTCTTTTTTTTTTATTCTTATAAGAAGATACCTCTAGTTCCCACAACTTAATTTGCTCTTATGGTCCTAGCGATGTTCTAAGACATAAGTTTGTATATTATCATAGAATCATAGAATCACCATGTCGGAAGAGACCCACCAGATCATCGAGTCCAACTGTTCCCACTGATCTCTAAACCATGCCCCTCAGTACCTCATCCACCTGCTCCTTAAACACCTCCAGGCAAGGTGAGTCAACCACCTCCCTGGGCAGACCGTTGCCTAATGACCCTTTCTGTGAAGAATTTTTCCTTATGTCGAGCCTGAACCTCCCCTGGTGGAGCTTGAAGCCATTCCCTCTTGTCCTGTCAATCTTACAATTACTCTGAGTATTGTCACGTAACTTTTGTTTTAATAAAGAATTGGAAACACTAAGTGTTTTGGAATTGAGGAAATCTTATTCTCTGTCAGAGTAGTCAAAATGAATTGTCATGTGAAATGTTAATTCCTTGAAATATTTTTAGCTTGATTACCAACTACAGGTAGATTTTTTAAGAATCATCCCTGCTGTGTCAAACTATTGTTGATATCAATGGAAATTGCCTGCTGATGATAAAAGAATTTGTACTACAGTTTGCATCATACTGAAAAGTCACCATAGGACAGTCTTGAGAATTATTCTGTTTTATTTGTCAGATAGATGCTACTCACTAGAGAAATAATATATCGGTGTAATATTGATTGAACCAAAGGTTATAACTTTATAACATGCATCTCACTGAGCTTTTTGGATGTACAGCAGGCAATATAAAACAGTTGCCTACTCCCTTAGTTATTGTAAATTTACTTAAGTATTGAAAGAACAGTTAAATTTTTGTTTTAATCATAAAGCGTTGAAGTCATATGCTGTACAAACTAAAAGTCTTCCACATTTTTTGGAAAAAACTAAAAACTTCCATGTTATTTTAGGTTTTTCTTCTGTTTTAAAAAAGTAATTATCTAGCTTTATAGTCTACTAGTTCATAGACTACTTTGAATAACAAAAGATCTGATTTGCTTTTTTACTCTAGCAAGTGCTCATTAATCCCATTTTACACTTATATTGATGTATTTATTTCAGTTTTAAAATTAGAAAGGTTAATTATGAACCTGTTTAAAAGAAGTATAAGGTAATTATTTCTTATTATCTTATAAATAAATGTGGTTTTAAGATAAATACTTTATTAATTTAAAGTCCATTAAAATTATGATTATGGCAACTATAAAGATTAGCCATGGAGAATAAGTTATATAAACCTATAATTAAAAACTTTAACATTCATTAAAACTACACAATTTGGAAAAGAGTCTACATTTTTATGTATACCTAAAAATGATAACTGTTTCTTTCTCTTGGAGTAAAATTATTGAGAACACATGGTAGGGAAAGTACTAGTCGGAGAAAGGAATGAAGGAAAGAAAGTCTACTAGATTGTGCTGGAACTGAAAAAAAATTTCATTTGGCTATATTGATGTTAAGGATTTGTAATAGCTTTAAGTCAGCTGTTAACAACTGTGGCAATAACTACAACAGAGGGGTTTATTTATTGCAAAAATTGCAGTTAAAAAAAGAGTTAATTTTGATTACCCAGTCCATCTGTTTGTCAGAGAAGGAATATACCACATCACACTCACTCTGCAATTTAACCTATACAAGTTTTAAAAGTAATAAATTACAGAACTTTAACAATTTCTTTTCCTCATTATTTCCAGATCAAGATGCAAATCATCTAATCTTCCTGTATATAATATGCTTTTACTACTTTTTGAAGGTCATCTTTTTAAAATACATAATGACAACAGTTTTTGAAAAGAACAATTTAGTATATTAGTAGCTGTATAGGAAGAAGTGTATTTGGAGAGGTGTATTTGTGAACCTCAGTGTTCTGTTCTGCAAAGAAAGCTTGCACTACTCAAGACCAGAATCTGGATTTAAAAGACAGATTAAAGACAGTTGATAGCTTTTATTAACACAGATTTTAAAAGTATCCTCTAGTAACTTTACNTAAAAATGTGACATTAAGATACTACTTGAAAAATTCATTAAAAATATCCAGTCCAACCAGATCAGGACCAATAAGTCATTGAAGTTTCTCCGTACTACTGAGAATCATATCACTCTGTAACAAGCCTTGCTTCAGCTTTGTTGTTTTAGAGCCATAGCCTGATAAATCAGACAGATATGTGTGAATGATTTGGAAAAGGTTCATTGCTTTGATAGAAAATTGAATTCTTTCAGCTGTGCTTTTTTTGTTTGGCATTTCATTTCTTTATATAATTAAGAAACTGGACATTATTCCTTCAGTGATTTAGACTGATAGTTTCAGTTCTGAATCATGAAGTCCTGGGAAAAATGATATATTTTACATGGGCTAGTATCTTCAATGACAATCATGCAAATTTTAAGAAAAATAAGTGAGTCGTTGAGTCCTGCGTTTTTAAATGTTGAATGCCTCGTAATCACACAAGAGAAATGCTCATTTCTAGTGTTTATTTGGAATAAGAATCAGCACAGGAAGTTATTTCTCCCAAGTTTTTTTCAACATCCTGACAAACAAAAGAGGCAAATAAACAGTCATAACATTTCCAATGATTGTTTAAACAGAGGATAATTCTAACACTAACCATAATTTCAAGGCATTTGGATATTATGTAAAGCAGAATTGAGAAAACTAAAAGTGACAACTTTAGCACAGTTTATCTTCTTCTCTTCCTATACTTTGATAATCTGGATTCTGCATCTGTGCAAGTGGATACTCGTCACAGGTCATTAATTCTGAATCATCTCTTTTTTGGTTAAGAAAATAAGCTGTTTGTGACAATGCAAATTACCTAATCTGAGACATCAAGACTGGAGGTAGCCTAGGCTGCAGCAGTCATAAACTGGTGGAGTTTGTATCCCTGAGGGAAATGGGACAGACAAAGAGTAAAGTCAAGACCCCAAATTTTAGGAAAGAAAAATTGCAGCTCTACAAGGATTTAGTCAATAGGACCTCCTGGCAAACAGCCCTCTGGGACAAGTGAACAGAATCTAGCTGGAAGATCTTTAAGAACACTTTTTTAAGAGTACAAGAGCTCTCAATCACCAAGTTCTTAGGTATAGGAAGTCAGGAAGGGAAGGCAAGAGACTGTCATGGATGAATTCAGACCTGCTGGTCAGGCTAAAGGGTAAGAGGGAAATGCTCAGGCAGTGGAAGCAGCAACAGGTATCCTGTGAAGAGAATAGGGACATAGACCAGTTTGTGTGGGGATGTGGTTGTGAAGGCCAAGGAACAGCTGGAGCTNACACAGATTTTAAAAGTATCCTCTAGTAACTTTACCCTTGATCCCATGAAAACTCTCATATTGTGATGATGACTTTTCAATTGAATTCTCTCCTTAAAAATAATTTTTATTGGACTAGAAGGAAAGAGTGTGTGTATATATATGTGNTCTTGAAAGGGGACACTAAGAATAATAAAAGTTTCTATGGGTATATTAACTAGAAAAAGAATGTCAAAGAAAGTGTAACCTCACTGATGAAGGTGATTGGCAAACTAGTAACAATGCACAAGGAGAAGGAGGAACAACTCAACAACTTGTTTGGCTTACTCTTCACTGGCAAGCTTTCTTGCACACACCTGCAGCCACATAGTGCCAGCATTTTCCAGATTGAGTAAGAAGATGGTCAAATAAAGACTGGATCCAGAAGGTGGTGACTACATCTTCCTTTTTTTCTCTCTCTCCTTATCAATTATTTCTGTCTGTGTCTGTCTCTTCTTGTGTCCTTTTCCTTTTTTTTTTTTTTNTTTTTTTTTTTTAATAACTGTGGCTGCAGTGGGCTGCAACAGGCATCTGGTTTTGGCTTCAGTTTTGCTTTGCTAGTCAATTATCTGTAATACAGTATTGCTAGTGTTCTAAGTTGTGCATTGTTCACAGTAACTTCTGGTTTACACTTTTTAGTCTGTGCTATATCACATGTACATTGTTGATTTCTTTTGTATCCAGTGTTTGGGGCTCTTTTTAGTAAAATATTGTTTATACTTTACTCCTGAGTGTCGTATCACTATAAATGTTGTACTGGTGATTCTAAAGATCTCTTCCTAGTCATTGCTTGAGCAGGACAGGACAATGGGGAATTGTGGTCAGTTGATCACACAGTGTTTCTGTCACTCCTTCCTCCTCATAGACACGACTTCTCTTATTCTTCCCCTGCTTCCTCATGGAATCTCATACACAGGAGACAGTTCACCAAGACCTTCTCCAATGCGAGTCCTTCCTGTGGGCTACAGTTCTCCATAAACTCCTCCACGGGCCATGCCTTCCACTGGCTGCAGTCATTCAAGAACAACCTGCTCCAGCATGGGTTCCCCCATGAGGTTACAGGTTTCACCAGCAAATCTGGTCCAGTATGGTCTCTCTGTGTGGGTCCACAGGTCCTGTCAGGAGCCTGCTCCAGTCCAGGCCATCTACAGAGTAACAGCTTCCTTCAGAGTCATCCACCTGCTCTGGAATTGGGTACTCCATGGACTTCAGGTAGGTATCTGATCCATCATTGACCTCCATGAGCTGAAAGGGGACAGTCTGCCTCACTACGATCTTCACCATGGGCTGGAGGATCATCTCTGTTTGAAAGGCTAGAGCACATTTTCCCTGTCCTTCTTCACTGACCTTGGTGTCTGCAAAGTTGTTTCTCTCTCATGTTCTCACTCCTCTCTCCTGCAGCAGTTTTCACTTGTGTATTTTTTTCTCGCATTTCTGAAGTGTGTTATCATAGAGGTGCTACTACCATTGCTGACTGGCTCAGCCTTGGCCAGCAGTGGACCTGTATTTGATCTAGCTGGTGTTGGCTTTATTAGACACTATGGAAGCTTTTAGCAGCTTCTCACAGAAGCCACTTGTGTAGCCTCTCTGCTACTGAGACCTTGCCATGCAAACCTGTTATGCATAGAGAGTAGGAACACTCTTTATTGCATGGTGAAGAATCCCAGATGGCAGGAGGATTCCAAACTACTGCTTAAAAAAATTCTTTTTACATTTAAACATTTACATGTGTAACTATATATATGCCCATGTATAAAAGTGAGGAAATCAGACATTGCTATAGTAGAAGGATTTGGAAGACTTACAAAAGGCCATTATTAAGCTTTAAATCTGAATGTTACTGGACTACTACATTAGTGACAAACTTGATAGTAATAGTTTTTTTCCTACACACTATCAGTCATGATCACTACAGCAATGAATCAACAAAAAACTTATTCTACATTGACTAGTGCACAAACTCGTACAACTAAAACACTAAATAGAGCGGCCTCAGAAGTTACAAAGAAGAACTCAATAAATGCCTGACTCCGAGCCTGCTGTGAGGAAAGGGGCTTTGGCTTCTTTGATCATGGAGTGGCTCATGCACCCCCTGACACTGTTGCTAAGGTTGGGACACGTGGATCTCCTAGTGAGGCTAAGGCCCTTGCTAAAATCCTAGTTAAGCTCATAAATTGAGCTTTAAACTAGATGTGGAGAGGGAGGGGATTGAGAACAGGCTAGGCAAGAGCAAGCCTGGATGTGGGGCAGTAGAGATTCAGAGAGGGTGTGTTGGTGAGGACCACCAGTACATCACCACACAGAAAGGCGGGGAGAGTGCACCTTGGAGCAGTAAAGGACTAACAGGCACTCTGGTGCATGCTACTCCAGTTAACAGGCAATTGGGAACAAACACTGTTCCCTCTAAGAGGGCTGAAGTCTCGTCAGCTCAGCTGAAGTGCATTTACACCAATGCACGCAGCATGGGGAATAAAATGGAAAAGCTGGAAGCTGTTGTAGGGCAAGGAGCCTATGATGTTGTTGCCATCAAGAAACCTGATCACCTTCTATGACAAAGTGACTCGGCTGCTGGATGAGGGAAAGGCTGTGGATGTGGTCTTCCTGGACTTCAGCAAAGCCTTTGACACAGTTTCTCACAGCATTCTGCTATGGAAACTGTCAACCTCTGGCCTGGACAGGCACACACTCTCCTGGGTGGAAAACTGATTGGCTGGCCGGGCCCAGAGAGTGGTGGTAAATGGAGTTAAATCC
>WAAB01025088.1:0-21885 GCA_013389865.1 Piaya cayana
ATCTCATGATTGCTTTGTCCCAGCCGTCCTCCTACTTCCACATCCCTCACTAAGGCTTCTTTATTCACAAACAGCAGGTCCAGGAGGGCACCTTCCCTTGTTGGTTCATTCACCAGCTGCACAAGGAAGTTGTCTTCCACACACTCCAGTTACCTCCTTTAGCTATCCTTCAATAGCTGAGATAACAGGGCAAACTGGTTGACATCCTGACAGTGGACTAAAAAATCAGGTCACTCATTTAGTATAAACCTCCACTCCTAGGTGAACTCAAGGTATGGGCTCAAGCAGAGCATACTAGGATTTTTAATTTTGAGAAAAGAAAGGTCACAACCTCCTATCCAAGTACAGATGGCCAAACAACTGACCTAGCTGCTAAAATAATCCAGTAATGTAAGCACAAATGATGATCTAAGGCCACTTCTAAGTTCCAGGCTGGGCAACTCTCCGAGTCATTGAACATCTAGATTGTCATGCAACTCTGTTGTGCAGAAAGCAGGTAAACTCTATGTTAGTATCAACAAGGCATCTGGTTCCACTCACAGCTTAAGGCTTTTTCCTACATCATTTCATCTACATGAGGGAGTCTTGAATTTGGATATCATTCACATGCTAGAAGTGCAGTTCACTCTTGTCAGCCTAGAGCTTATTCTTTTGTAACAGGAAGGGCAACATAACACAATGTTGTGATTTTAGGCACTTTTCTCGATTGCTGGGAATAGTAGAACAATATTGACGAGGGCCTATTATGCTGTAACACCACTATAAGATAGTCTTACCTGTATGAACCAAGGACTGAATGGTCATTCTGGATTTATTCAGTACTCTAAAAATATTCCTGCCAAAAGTATTTTGGGTAGAACTTATGTATATTATCATTGCCTCAGATAGGTCTGATTTTATGCATGTAAGAATTCAGTTCCTATAATATCAAATGACACAGTATAAGATTTTATGAATGCTAAAATAAACAAGTAAGAAAATTGTTCAGCTTTCAATGTAAGAAAGTGACAATTTACAGTTTATTCAAATCAGCCTCTCTATTGTGACAGGATCAAAGGTATAAAAGACTAAGCCCACAAACTCATTTCTTTCTCCATGGTTGCCAAAAGCTCCCTGGCCCCTAACAAAAATCAAAGTCTACAGGACTGTGTATCATTCATGGACACAAATAAACCAATAAATATTCAAGGTACGCAAGTTACATAAAAAGAGAGAATATTTAGGTTAGAGATTAGGAGGAAGTTTTTTACGGAAAGGGTCATTAGGCACTGGAATATGCTGCCCAGGGAGGTGGTTGGTTCTCCTTCCCTGGAGGTGTTTAAGTTACAGGTGGACGAGGTCCTGAGAGACATGGTTTAGTGTTTTGTGGGAGTGGTTGGACTCGATGATCCAGTGGGTCTCTTCCAACCTGGTGATTCTGTGATTCTGTGATTCTCTGATTTTTAATACCATATATTTAATCTTCCAACATAACAACCTCGTATCATGACTGTCTAATGGAGAAATGCCCCTTCATCACCCTCTATTTTTGCCCTACTTATTTTTACATTATCATTCACTATGGAGAGTCCTAAACATAACCCTATAATGTGCAATTTCATCCACTGGTTTCAGAAATGAATGAATGCCTGTTCCGATCTTCAGTATTTTCCAACCTGACCAGTCAAGGCAATTCAAAACACAATTCAAAACAGTTTGTAAGAGACACCTAAGTTTGCACAGCAGGCTTTGCAGGGTTTTGAAAGTATCAACAGCTTCTTTTAAACTAGTGATTAAGCAGGTGGATAGATGCATGGAGTTAAGAGTTTGCAGTGCTGTGCGGATGTCAATCCTGCAAGATCAGGGTATGTAAGAAGTGAAATGTTAAAAACAGTTCAGGAGCATATCAGAAACCAGTAAAGTACACTCAGTAGGGGAGAAATTAGCTGACCAATTTCATACATTTGTCCATACCCTCAAAACTGAATTTTGAAAGAGATGTAATCAACACAGGAATTGTCTAACCAATGAATAGTGAGGTTGATGTAATTCAGTCTGCAGGAGTTAGTGCACAGACTAATGTAATCTTTGTCTTTGTTGTTGGGAAAATAGAAATTTGTATATGTTAGACTTCCATACAGACAGTACATATATACATAAGGTATCATCAAAGCAAATAAGTGGCTCCACTTCTCATTTACTGATATCAATAATTATAACTCAGGCAATTGTAGAGGTCCTTGACAAGTTTCCATGTGATCCAACTTTCACAGATGCCAGTGGTGCCAGATGCTCAGAAGAAGTTTTTCTTGGTATAATGTCAACAGGATTAAACTAAGAAATTATCAAAACTTCACAGCCCATTTATCAACATTTTTTAAATTATCACAATATTTTTCTACAGCATGCAAGTCTTTTCAGTGACAATAGTGCTCATAATCTTTCAGTTGGGTACCAGCAAATTCCTAAGCATATTGATATGATTTGTACTCACGTAAGGTGAGGAGAGGTGCCATGCACTCAGGAAGTCCATTTGACCAGTTTGATTCCGTAGTCAGGAAACCTAAGAGATAACAATAAAGGCTGTGGCCTAAAAGATAAGGAAAAAGTGTGATGGATCAAATCAGTTATATCCTGACAGCAAATCACAATGTTTAACTGTTCACATTTAAGACTGTAAACCTCAATGTGCTACAGTTTGGGCCAATTCATAGTAGTCTTCTAACAGACTACTCATAGTCAAAGTTGTCCCACTAAGAGAGTATTACTACAACTGTACAGTCAGAGCAATACCCCACAATTTAATCTAATTACAAAAATACAAATGGATCCTCTCTATTCTGTGATATTTATGGATTGGGATTTCTGATTCAGAATTGAATGTGGTGGAAAAATCAGAAGAAACACTGTTTTATTGGTTACTCTACTTGCTTGTTTCACCTGCAGTCTGGCTTTGAATTTTCTTCCTAGGATTCATTATACATACTACAAACCATATGATTCTCCTCTGTTTATATTAAACAGATATTGCAAATGCCAATTCCCTGCTTCCCTTGTCAAATGGCCTTCAGCTGGCAGACAGGAAGCTTTAAACATGGTTAAAGAGAAGTTAGAGAGATGTTGGGTGTAGAATTTCAGACATCTCTACAAACAGCTGAAGGGGGATGGTTTTCACTTCAAATATTTCCTGCTCCAGATAATTCTTTGGAGACACATTTACTCCTGAATCTTTGGAAGTGGCTCAAAACCAGTAGTTAATAGTCTTTTTCCATTCTTTCCATGTGTTTGCAAGAGATTAATTTTTTGCCCTAGCATAGAACTTTGTGTAAAACCATATAAACAGACCCACTAGAAACAGGTTGAGTGAGAAATATCACACAGTTTTGACAAAACATTTGTATTCCTGCCATTGCTGGCGTTCTCATCAAGGCTACCACAGAGAATGCCAGTGAGGGCTATCCACTGACTGGCAATGATGCATGTCTGTCTGTAAGACAGTATGGTACAAAGGTCCTGGCTGGGAGGACACTGCTATCTACTGAAGGAGTACCATAATGACATGAAGACTAGAGATGGAAGTAGACACCAGAAATGCTGCTTTGGCAGCCCTATAGATGCACAGAGCTTCACTAAAAGTAATTAAAAGCACACCAGAACCTGGTGAGGTGTTTGAAGAGGTGGTTTGTTTCTTCTTTCCCTTTTCTCATGATCTTAATATCCTTATAACTCTTTTCTCTGAGTTCTGAATCTACAACCCATTGGCACTTCCTGACATACTAAAATAGGTCTTCATTTGTATATAATGTGAAGAAAAAGAAATTACAAAACTGTGTACATTTTTATTATATATAGATCATGTAATTTTAACTATGACTACTACCTGACAGCTACAACATAAACAGAAGGAAAATCCATCTGATCACAGCTGCAGAAAAACACTCTATTGGATTTCTCTTTTGGAGATCGTCAAATTGTCTACTGATATTAAATGGTAGATTTTCAGAAGCATGTGCAGGGGTTTAGATAGACAAGTCCCTTTACTTGTTGTGAAGGGAGCTCTGTATAAGAAATCCTATGCACCAGGCAGAAAGTAGATCCCTCATGCTATGAAAATTATACCACTCATTTGTTAAGAGAAGTCACTACCCTGACTACTCACTATTCTGTAGAACTATCCTAAGCAGTTAGTCACAACATTTGACTGTATCTCTTTTCTAATATTAATTTTAGCTATTCTCCCTTACATATGAGCTATTTAAAAACAAAAGCAACAAGCCCTATAATGCCAAATTTAAGAAAAGGAAAGGTGATTTTATAAAATCTTGACATTGTCCAACAGTGTCTCAAATATTTTGTCTTATGATCTTTTGGGTGCAGAATTTTCCATAAAAACAAACAGTTATAAAGGAGTCCTTTTAAAATCTGGTTATGTTGAATAGAAAGTTGCCTGAGGACTCACTGCTTAAACCTGTATGATTTGGTTTTAATCCTAAATGCTGAAGGGGCCATTTTAAAAATCTTAAATGGCAGACAAGACATCAAATTATTGTTATACTTTGTTCTCATTGCAAGGAAGTAGCAGTTTAGTTAACAAGCAACAACATGAATTTGTAAGAGTTTTCAAGTGTAGTGCTCTTGTGTACATCTGCAAGCCTTAGACTAGTAGAGACAAAGTATCTGTCCTCACTAGAACTTGTCTTAGTGTCCATTGCCATTTTCCAGGTGAAAGCAGTGCACAAAATGCCACAATTGTCTTTGTAATTTGAGAATTAACATTGAATAAGAAAGGTTTTGCCTAGAAAAATTGGTCTTGCAGGTCAGTAAAGGTTTAGTGGAAAAAAATGTAGTCATTTCTATGAAAGTCTGAAAGATTTTTTTGTTCAGAGAAGTATGAAGTATTTCAATCACAGCTTTATCAGATGGTAATATTTAACTCAAAGATGAATATTTTTGTCACCTTTAAAATTAATGTTTCATTAAGACTATGAATACTGAGATCTTTGCAGACCTGTTCCTTCAGTCCTTCCATTAGACATCCCAGAGAATGAAAAATCAGTGGCAATTGGATTTTACATTTACCATTTTCTTAAAGCTAAAATGCAAGCAGTGCATTTCTAGGGGAAAAAAAGAGGGGGTGGGGGGTGGAGGGATGTGGGTGTAGAGCATATTTCAGTCATTTATTCATCAAAGAAGGACACAAAAAAAAAAGGAGGCTGGCTATCTGACCATCTCTTGCAGTCTGGCTGAAATTTTCATAAAATTTTGCATTTTTACAAATAACTGTCATAGTAAATATTTCCAGTTGGCAAACTTACTTGAAAGAGGAAAGGTTCTTTACAATAGTTACTTGTTTCTTCTATTGCAAACATTTCATTTTCAACTCTTGCCCCTAAGCAATAACTTAGTATTTCCCTTTGACCTTAAATGCTGTTTTCTCTTAAACTCCTGAAGAGGGCTATTTCTCAACCACAGGTGAAGAAAACCTTTCCTGAAAAGTACCAGTTCTCTAAAGACCATCTAACATGTAAACATTTGTTTTGTCTCTGCACTTAATCCTGAAATTGTTATTAATAGCCCAGCTCAGCCTATTATTCCCTCTCTCAATTAACCATTTTAACCTCATCAGAGATTAGCCTGTTTGCAATATAACCCCTGTAAAAATGACGTTATTGTATCCATTGTTTAACTAAAAGTTTTCTCTCAGTTCTGAGACAAGCATCATATCAGTTCTTTCAAGAAGAAATGTAATGACTTATTCTACCTACCTATAACATGGAACTAAGTGTCTACTGTAAGATTCTCTCAGTAGCTATGAATAATTCCTTTACATGGCAAACATCCACCTTACATCCAGTCTGAAGCTCCGAGAATAGCAAGAGCAATTAATAGGAAATCAAAATTATCTTTAGCAATAGAAGCACCACTCTAAGATAATTTTGCTGATTTTTTAATATTTTGTTGGATGAAGTCTAAAATTGTTAATTTTTCAAAGAGCCCCAGTCAATTATAGCACGTCCTTGATCCATTTCTTTTATATTTTTTCCTTCAGTCTATTTTGCTGAAACAGTGGTTGTTGGAGCATTGTTCTTCTTTTATAAAAACTTTATTAAAGATCCATTTTTTTCTATTCACAATTTTATTTTCGATGTTACAAGGGAACAGATTGCTTCTATTCTTCCACACTTACTTATTTTGTTAATAAGTAGAAGAACATATATATGTTATTTAACTCTGATTAAATATTTTAATCCTGGAACACACAGAGTCCTTGAAGATCTTTGTGGAAGATATATGAAAAGTAGTACTATTACTCTTTACCATCTTTGATACAATAAATATTCAAGAAAGTATTTCAGACATTTTCCAAAGTGAAATTCATGCATCCGCAAGTGAAATAAAACACTCAGGAGAGTGTTATAGACCTATTTTTTATTTCTTTCTATGCCACTGACATATGATGTGAATGTGGGCATTTGTCTCATCTTTTCTGTATCTTGTAGCATGACACCTCCCTCCTTGCAAATGGTCAACAAAAGAAAATAGATTAAAACAGTTCATTGTTAAATATTTGATTTTATTCATGAAATGGAGAAGTATTTCCTGAAGTTACAATTAGTTACAAAAACTGAGATCACACTCATCAAGTCTATTTGATTTTTCATTAGAAATTTTGAACTAAGTCCAGGCACATTTTAGGGAAACAGAAATTCTTTCTACTACAAACAAAACAAAACAAAACCCTGAAACTCGATTTTCATGTTTCAGTTCTAGAGAAATTATTAAAAACCTTAAAGTAACTACAAGTTGTTCACAGCAAGCAGCTGAACATTTTCTGAAAATAGGAAATCCATAAACAGAAAAATGTTGCATGTGATGATTTTGCTATTTCCAGTCAGAACTGGGAATTTCATGCAATTTTGTAGTGATATGTATACTTATAGGTATATGTTGCTCCACATATTCTTCTAAAGTGAAACTAGCCCAAGTTTACAATATTTGAAAATAGCCATCTTTCAGTGGAACATAAAAGTTCTAAGATTCCCACATTCAGAAGGGGTTACTGAATTGCCTAAAGGTGTATGCAAAATCTATTCTTTAAAAGAGTTTTTACCTCCTGCCTTTTTTGAATCTCTGACTTCCTCATACAAAGAGAGAAAAAGTCAGTGGTAGGTCTAGGCTGGCCTTAGACCAAGCTATAAACAGCATTAGTTCATCAGCATGAGGAAATCTTATCCTCTTTGGTCATTAATCTTAATTTCATTAATGAGATTTGGAACTGCAATTTTGTTTGTCTGTGTCTCAATGATAAAAAAAACCTCAGCAATAAAGACACAAAGAGGATTTTTGAGCTAAAAACTATGGAGTCATTATATAGACTTCACCACTAATAAGGGTGTCTTTAATTAGCTTCTTTCTCCTGCATGAAACTAAGAATGAGATTAAGTTACAATCTTCTTAATAATATGCATGAGTATAGATGGTCACTGCTTCTTTTAGCAAACATTGCTAAGGCAAACTCTCAGAGTGTAAGAAGGCTTATACTTTCATTTTTCTAGCACATTTTTAAAAAACCAAAATTTATGCAACAACACAGTAAACTGATGTAAAATGTGTTTCAGTCAACATGGCTTATGTTATTCAGAAACTGCCTCAACATGCATACTTATGAAATACCTTCTGCTAATAAGTAGTTATAGTATAATACTAATATCAATATCAGACCTTGTGTCATTATGTTTTAAACATAAGAACCACCACACTCAACTTGTGTACTTGTACAGAATATTTGTTTATACATTTTATGCAAAATATTTAATATCCTTGCTGCTCTTTTTGCAGAAATCTGGCCATATAAATCTCATTAAGTCAAACTACAATAATAGTTTCACCAATGTGAATAAAAACACCACATAAGCCTGTCAGAGAACAGGTTGTTGTTAGCACTGTGTTAAATGGCAGGGAGTGGGAAAAGACTAACTTACTGACACCACAATTTTATATCAATGAAGTTAGGCAAATAATGGCTTTGCATTGTATAACATAGTTATTTAATGTAACAGGAAGAAATCTATTCTATAGTACTCTATGGCCGAGTTACTTTAAAGTGCACTTCTAAGCTGAAAAGAGACTGCAAAAAATAACATCACAGTTTTTGCATGTTTACCTATTTCCAGATATAGCTTGCCTTTGTGAATTCCCTTGTGAAGGATTGTTTTTCTTTACATTCTCCTGCTATAAACTTGTGAAACTCAAAAATTATTCAAAGTTTTTGCTAGGCTTTTGGGGTTTGGTCTTCTTTATTTGTTTGTTTCTGGAGGAGAGAGTTTGTTCTTTTTCCGTGATCTCAACACTGATAGCAAGTGTGCACCAAACTATGTTCTCAACGGCTTCATATGAATGCTAATCAGCCTTTAGAAACCGCAATATGATAAAAGAATGCATTGAATTCTGTTGAACCAATCCTATATACACAGTTATGTATGTGTTATAGTTATTTTATTCATATACAGTGAAAGTTTGATGTCCTGTGTTCTTCCTCCAGCTACGGACTGTCCAAAAGATGTAAGTTTCTATCTCTAAAAATCATGACTATCAGCATCTTTTCTGGCCTTTAATGATCAGTTTACTCAGGTAGGTTGACTATCTCTTTCACCAGTGAGGGTCCATGTTAGGCTTAATTATCAAATTCTATATTTCTCTGTAAATAGTTTTCTTGGTTCATGAGCCTAACAAATCACATCTAGGTTGTAAATGAAGCATAAAGGAAAATCACCAACATCAGAAGGTGGATTTATTCTCTGTGGACAACTCAATGATAAAATTCTAAAAAGTCATTTTTTAGTAAAGTGACCATGGACATGCTGCCAGCTAAAAACTGACAGCTAATGGAAGCAGTAATGAGATTTAGAGACATAAAAGAATTGCAGTTTGGCTTATTCCCTCCTGTGGTCTTCTGCAAACTGAATTTCCTGATGTCTCAGTTACTACCCCTTGTGCTGTGATGAAGCATAATCTTGCTTGTGCTAAAAGCAGGTCATAGAAATGAGGTATCTTCCAGCCATGGGGTTGCATGGAAAATGCAATGCAGCTGAGAAATCCAGCTTACAGAGGGAAAACTAACAAACAAACAAAACAACATCTCTTAGTAGAGCATACAAGAAAATAAAACAGATTAACTACAATTTTATTTTCAAAACCATTATTTAAGATATGGAAAGCTTGAATTACAGAAATCAAGTTTACATGAAAAAGCAAACTTTTTCTAAATATTTCACTTGGACTTCACATTGATTTTTCAGCAATATATTCTTTAGAAATTTATCATGAAGCTCAGATAGAACCTCTTCTTCACCATAGAACATACATGTTTTAATTCATGGTGGCCAACATCTGTTCCCTAAGCAAGCCATTTAATTTTATTTCTTAACATTCAAAAGAATTAGCATTAACACCTATATTACTACAAAAATTAAAAAATCTACTTTCAGAATCCCTGAAAAGGACAAAACTTACATATTTTGCACAACAATTTGATAGCCAAGACATCAATCTCATAAGTCACTTGCAGGTAGTCAATTTGAGGACATGGACAAACTCATTGTCTTTGATGGAATTTGACTGTTCATGTGTCATTTAGGAATTTTACATAGCAAATAGAAACTTTATTTTGTAATATTTCCTCAATTCAGGAGTACAATTATAAATTTAGCTTCATAACAGACATTCGTAAAGTAAAGATGCTTACAATTTATTTTCTTTATTAGAACAAAGTTTCTAAAAATATTAGTCCTTGGCAAATAGCATTACGAAAGCCACTTGTGTCTAATGGGTTACAGGAGTTCAGATTTTTTCAAAAATCAGTAAGCAGAATTTTCCCACACCTCTGGATACTGCCTTTCACTGGCTGTGGTGTTGGTAAAAGTAGATATGCAACACAAGACTAAGCATTCACATCACCAGTGTAAAAGCTAGTAACATCCTGCTCTTACTGTCAGTTAGGGATCACAGAAACTTTTACTTGCCAGAGGATAAGCCCTGCTTCAGCCCAGCCCAGGAAATCAGTAATATGCCATGTGATGATCAAATATACCATGAAATCAAATAGACCATGAGTGAAGAAGATGCTTAACTTACTAGTTTCTGTAGTTCAAACTTGAAGAAAAGTGCTGTTGCACTGTTCATGTGGTCCTTTCATGCTGTAGTCCTTTGACACAAACAAAATACAGTCAAGAGGAATAATACTTTTGTGTACAGAATATAGTCATTAAATCCATGCAGGGTCTGCTGGGATCAAGTCTTCAAGCAGTACAGAGCTTGGTAAAGTTTTACATATCCATGAATAAAGAGATTTTGCTGTCTAATTGTAATAATATATCTCTATTGCAAACTGACTGAATTCTGTGTATGACATTATTCTAAGCAGACTGCAAAGGCATCTTTACCTTGTAAATAGGTTGAACAGAAAATTCATTGGATTCAAGTGTCTTAGTGAAACTTATGTTCCCCTAATCACCTGACCATCTTCACAGGAAAATCCACTGCAAATACGTAGGATTCTAATAACCCTTTAAAGCCACTGATAATAATCTACTTATACAAAATAGATTATTCCAATCCAAAAGGCTTTCTTTTGACCTGCTCATTTCCCATGTTTTGATAAAATCAAAGATTATCTGCAAAGTGCAACCCATAGAGAATATATATAAATATAATCCAAAGAAAAAAGGGAAAAAAGGTGCAATATAGTAGAACAAGGCTCAGATTAACTGTGTATTAAAGCAGAACCAATAAAAACAAAGACATTGCAGAGCATGAATAATAGTCTTGTGTAAATCTGAGATTTGGGCAGCTTTGAGAAGGAGATCCATCTAAGGGTTTATGGTCTTGACCACAGGAAAATCATGCAACCCCCTGAATGTAGACTTCTATGTGGACTCTGAGTTTATTCAAGCATGGTTTTATTGAGGACTGTGGATGTGTTCACTTGAACTACTGCTTCCATGACACTGAAGAACATCTCAAGGTTCATGTGAAATTCATACACTCAGTACTAAGAAAATTGCATGCAAGCACAAAGCTGAAAATGGAAATAATGAAATCATAAGGAATAATATACCTCAAAGCAAGACAATTAATTTTAATATATATCCCTGAATTATTGTCTGAGTATGCCTCTCTGCTGTGGTTGAACTTTAGGATAAGTAGAAGATCATGCACAAATGCTGTCTTATTTTTGCTATTTACTTAATTGTATTATTTAAACAACAACACGTATATCACATATAAAAGGCTTATACAATATTTTGATCTAATGACAAGATATTCTTAAAAGTCTTACTTGTTTTCATAGCTCTTGTTTTGAAATACATGTGGGCTAGCTAAACCAACAATTTACTGCAGCTCTATACATCTAGCACAGACCAAAATGTATCTAGTATGCAATTGTAATTGCTCACAAATCAAAAATTTTAGTGGGACATACATACAGGTAAAGTGCTACCACTTGACTAAATGGAAGTATTAGCATTTCTCCTAGGATATAATGCAGGGGGTATTGTGGCTATTTTTAAAAAGTAATGGAATAATTGCATTTTCAGTTACATGAACTATTAAGTAAATTTTCTATTTCCAACAGCCGTGTTCTCATATATTGCCCTTATGGAAACATTTCTGTATTCTACGTCATGCTAAGAATTCCTAAGTTCCTACACAATCCTAACTGATTTAGATCATGATCTTATTACCCTATTTGAGTTCCAAGAATTTTACATTTATTCTTCATTCTCAGCCACTTCTATTTAATTTAAAATATCTTGGAACAAGTTTTTAACCCCTTAAGTCTCTTTTGCCACTTCAAATATTGCTTCATCACAGGAAACTACTTGATGACAACATAGTACATAGACTCATACACAGGCAGTGCTTGGCCTCTTCTCTTTTTATGTAACAACTGAGTGTCTTCTCTTGCCATCAGCTAGAACAATGGAGAGTTTTCTTACAAAAAAACATGCCTCATACTTTTCATTAACTTTTGCATGACTGCATTATGGAAGAAAATATATTTTTGTGTACAACATTTCAGTTTGTGCTTATTTTTGCAGCATTTATGGAGCTGTCAGTTTTAGTTTCATGTCTTCCTTTGTAATTTGTGAGTTTATCTTCAGAAAGATAAAGCACTGATCCTCAGAAAAAGTGTAATAATTGAAACTGTCAACCAACCATTCTGTGAATGGTTAATTTTTGAGATATGAGCATAGTTACCAGAAGGCAAAAGGGAAAAAGTAAACTTGTTTCATTGTTTGGCAATGAGGATTTTTCCATCTGCTGGTTCAGTACTAACTTAGTTTATATTCAGTTGCAGCCACCATAATTAAAATTCTACATTGAAGTGAAATCTCAAATTGGAAGAAAACATCTGAGGAGATGCACACTGGAGAATTTTCCCCTGTGCAGACAGACTGTTCCAAACATATTATGCACACAAACACTTATAGCCCTTTTGTAGGGCTGAGACATATGTGATAAATTGCACAATCAGGTGATAAATTACAAAGCCACATAATAAATGAATTTATCATGTACCTTTGACTGCCTTACCTGCTCTCTGCCCACTGATCTATTTCCTGGGGCTTTCTTTAGTATCCAAAGTCCTGAACAGTTTCAGATATATGCCATTGTAATTTTAAATCACCTGGACAGTAGAAAAAAAAAATTAAAAGTCTTCTCACTTATTATATCCAGAAAAATGAAACAAATCAACCAAGATTCAATGAAGATGATGCTCATTTCTGTGCCTGTGACAAGTTTTCTTTGACAAAAACTCCTTGGTTTAAAGTTAAATCTCAGAGAAATAAAACAGCATCCTCTTTTCACTGGAAAAGATGTATATCTTCAACTTTTTAAAAGAAACCACACAGTAGCTCTGGAAAGTTCTGACATACTCCCTAATTGCTCCTTTTTACATAAAGAAAATCTGTTGCAGACCATGTCAAGGACCTTTATGTTTCATTAATCATCTTGTATTTGCTAAGTAAGGCATCTAATTCTACAGTTAGAAAGAAAAACATATGCGTGTTTGCCCACGTATAGATACATATATTTATTTATATTTATATATATATATAAAAACTAATTTTCCAATTTTTAAATCTTCTAAAGTAATTTGACCTTTTGTAACATACATGTTATACACAGTGTATTCATCCATATGTGACCAGTGCAAAGGCATTACTGCTATGGATTTTAGAAGTGGAGACCTGTAAATCATTAACACAGGACATCCTTAATCTCTCATACACTTATCCACTCTATAGGTCCATGTGCATGATCCCAGACTCACAGTATTTCAAAGATGAACATCTGATAGTGAAATTGGCCTGCACCCAGAAGAAATGCTACTGGAATACAAGTACTCCTTGCTGCATGGAGATTTTCATCTGCTAAATTGTTTATATGACTAGCCAGTATTCAGAAGATAATGTCTCACTTGGAACATTTTCACCTAAATATTTAGATACAGATTTCACTATGACTACCTCAAATTAAAACTAATCCTCCTGTCTTTGCAGTGGTCTGTAAAAACCCTAATGCAGAGAAATGCTGAGATTTTCTTTAACAGTTATGGATAACACTCTTGCTGTCAGGGTTCTCTCACAACTGGTATTTCATTGTGTGTATATGCCACAGGGATTAAAAAAGGTACAGTCAAGGTCTTCCAAGGCTACATTTTCTTTCTCCTACATGATTGATTAACCAACAAAGGCCACAGGATCTTTCTAAGATGGTGATTAAGCTGGCACTACCAGCTACCCTTACACATCTGGGAGTGTAACTGCACCAGTGCCTCTGTTTATTTCCACCATTGACTTTCCCTCATGATTATTTATGGACAATTAGATAAAGATAACTGGCAGCCCAGCAGGATAATTCTAAACCTCTCGTACTGTTGTACCATGCAGTTCCTGAGGGCCTTGCTTTCCACATCTTCATGGTTAGTGTAATAATAATGGTTGGCTGAAACCACTAATGAAAATTAGTAAAACACTTCACCTGTGGCAGGGAAATGACTGGAATACCACACCTCTGCCACTTAATTCAGCTGTTGTTTCATTGTAGAAGGAAATAAAGTGGGACAGTGGAACAGTACACTGAGATTTTTTTATGAAATGTGATTACTGATATCTCTTGCCTCATGAACTAATTTTTCTAGATTTGGAAAAATCTGGAAAATAAAAAGAAATTAAAATCCAGAGGTGAGAGCTTAGGTTTAGAAGTTTTAGAAGTTTTCCATTAACATTGTTGGGGTTTATCGTTTTATCTTCTCTCAATGTTGCTGTATACCTGTCAGTGAGGTTTTTAAAGACCATCTTTCTGTTGTGGGATATGTGGAAATCAGAATACTAAGGCAGCAATAATAATTTCGGTACCTACATTATTTTGATTTTTCCAACTTTCTGAGAAACCAAAGAATAAGGATCTTGAAATCATTCCCTCTAATGTAAGAATAAGGATATAGAATGAGGTATTAGTCTTAATTCCCAGTGTTTAAGTAGGACTGTGCATCAGTGAAGTCTGCATTGTGCCAGAAGTTTCTCACAGAAATATGAATTAATGGGATTATGTCTTACAACTTCAAAATGAATGATGGAAAAAGAAATCTGATTTTAAAAAAGAAAACCACTGGTACAGTATCATCTCATCTCACATTTTGCTTAGGCTTTGATATAAAGAGGGAACAAAGACTTTTAAGCCAGTTTTAACAGAAAAAATCAAATACCACTTCATTCTGTCCCAGTTTGCTTAGTTTATATATGTGAAATAAGAAACCTGCAAGCAAAAGATTCAGAGTGATGACCAAACTTTCTAAAATTATTTTACTGACACCTTTAACATGCAACTCTGATCACCTGTTCTATCTTATGTTAATATGCTACTTTTTTCCTAACTAGAGAGTGCTAGCTTGTTGAATCAGTTTTCAAATCACAGGAAAAGATTATCCAACACCAGCAATAGCAACAAGGCAAAGGTCCTCAAAACCATATCCTATTATTTATTTTCATGTGGAGTGTTCTTTATCAGTTTAATAAGAAGATAATTGTGATGGCCCTATCTAAAAACTCTCCATAACTACACTCTATTCAGTTGATTGCTTCCCTGAATTTTTTCACAATGCCAAGCCACTGCATAGCACAGGAGCCATTTTCTAAGGGAGAAGAGCATCTGAAAAGAGAAATACTATGAGAAAAAGAATATTTTTCCTTCCTTAATTTGTGACAGAACCTACATTCTGTCAATACATAGCATTATTTGTACATACATAATGTCTAAAAATTAATGCTAAATTGACTGACACCACTTCCTCATTTACTAGGCAAAACCTGGGCAAATTACTTCTGGCTTTGTTTGACTCTCTTTTCATTTGCATTGTGTTTTTGTATGGAAAACATAATGAGCAATTCTGTGTTTATATTTTGAAATATATTTGGTTCTGTTTAAAGAGAATTTAAAGACAGTTTATAGTGAGTTAAAACAAACAAGAGATAAATTAAGAAAACCAAATTTTGGCAAAGCTAAATTGGCTCAAAGTAAATAAAGTACTTAGTGAAATAAGTAGGAAAATTGCACTAAATGATGAAGTGTTGAATCACCATCCTATTAACTAACACTGTAATTTTTAAAAATAACTTTCAGTGAACATGTTTTATGTCACTCCCACTACAAGAACACCATGGCATATATTTTTTGAAACAGTCTTCCTATTCAGCTGACAAGAAATGTCCTTGCTGATCATAGTTTTGATCCGTCTACATGACTACTGTTCCCTTCTACACAAGGACCAATAAGTGGTGTAGTTTCAAAACAACTAAAATACATCAGTGTGTTCCTGTCAAAGCCACGTGAACTCTCAATGTATTATCTATGGTGGACATATTGTAAGACATAGACTAGAAAGGGATTACTTGACCATTCTTACTCTATAATAGGTTCAAGTCAAACAGTCACCACACGTCCTATAATAAAATCAATTGTTTTTAAGGAACTATGATACTCTTTTTCATTTAAACCTACAGCTTGGCCTATAGTCATCATCTACAGAAATATCAGATTAATGTAACCTGATATCATTGATTCTAAAATGAGATTACAAATGCTAAATTTTCCTCCATTCTTGTTTTCCAACACCACCATGGCCAACAGCATCATATTTTGTGTCAGCAATGTAATGAAGTTCAGTTTATAGGGTTTCATCGCTATCAGTTTCTGGTCTTTTACCTAATCCCTAAGTTGATGAAATGATCCATGCATCTTAGGCACAAGACCCTGAGGCTAATTAGTTCACTTTAGGCACAGCCAGTCTAGAAAGACCAAATATTGTGAATCATGTTCTATCTGGACAAATGCTTTTCATTTCATGTATTCCTCATTCATTCGTGAAAGAGTTTTTGGAAAGGCAACAATGCAGTCTCACCAAAGAATTACTTGTCATTCCTAAGCACAGGGGAGAGAACTAAAGAGTAACTGCAAATTATAACAAAGTTCTCTGTGGATAGTTCTGCAATTTTTTTGGTCTTTTTTATATGGCTCTTACAGCAACATAGAACATCCTACCATCTTCCTAAGAAAAAAGTTTCATGCTCAATTAACTACACAGTTTTTTAATCTGTAAACATGAACTATTTAAAATATGATGTTCAAAGGAAGAAATTAAGAGCCTTTCTATAGCAAATTTTTGCTTTTTAGCCTGGGGTCTTCAAAAATTTATAGGTAGGTAATAGAAATGTAGAGCTGTATAAGTACCCAGTTAGCAAAAGTTTAAAAAAAAATTGCTTATGCCTTAACAGTGAAAAAGTGACCAAACAGAACAAAATATTCCACATACAGTGTGAATGACTACAAAGAACAACAAAGACAATTCCTCCACTATATTAAAGGGCTTTACCTCTTTTACTGTTGTAGCTCTTACCTCCTTCTAGATTTAGCAGATTAAAATATCTAAGAATAACAATTTCTGTAGAAATTTCTCATAATCTCAGGAATTATTTAATTTCAAGTAAATTAACTCTATGCAGATCTGAATCAGTAAACAATAGCATGGAACTTTGACTTAACAGCACAGACTACACAGAGATAATTTTGGAAAAGGCACTGAGAAGATTGTTTGCATTCTGCTGGCCAGAAAGGTAACATCAGCTTCACTATCTTTCTTGAAAGATTTCTTAATCAAAACCATTCCATCTCAGAAGCACAGAATGCTTTCAGTTTAATATCTGGTGTCTGGTACCTGAAATAGGGCTATGCTCTTACAGAAACACAAGGAACCCAATAGGAAGGAGAAAGAAGAACAGCTAATTTGGAAAAAAAAAAAAAAGTTTGTTTAACAGTTAATCAGAAAGGCTTATTTCACACACATAATGAAAACAAGTAAGTGAGAAACATGCAGAGTTTTGAGTTCCTGTAATGTTATTCCCTCAAAAATTAAATCACTATTTTCCAAAGGAGAATTAAATCAGCATTTTACTAGCTATAGAGAGAAACAAAGCAAAACACCATTTCTGAATAATTCTCTGTTTAACTCAGAGCAACATCTGGGGATGTACCCTGGTCCAGGCTAGGATGCAATTTTCCAATGCACTTAATCAGGCATACAACATGAAGTATGTGAACAGCTCCACTGAACTCAATGGAAGTATTCATAAGCTTTAAGTTATATACATACTTACATACTTTGTAGGTAGAAGCCTAAAGTCCTGTTTCTCTGTTAGTCACTCTGCAAGACAGAAATGCTGAGGGACAAATTTGGAATTATAAAGATTTTATTGCACAACTGAGAAACTTACTTTTACTGGAAGACTCTATTGACTCTACTGAGGAAAATATGGTTTTCCCAAAAAAAGTTTTTGATTGTTGCATAGATATTCTCCAGATGTCAGAGTTCTGTCGTTACAATTCAAGCAAAGTTTTGTTTTCCAACAAGAGAAACAGAATAGATATAAATATGTGTGTAAAATAAAAGATAATAAAATCAATTAAAATTAGCTATTAAAACAAAATCAAGTGTTAACGGTCTTGAAAACACATACAAAACTGAGTTCAAATCTCAGGTATTTCCATGTATATTAAAAAGTAATATAGGGCTTGAGGGGGCATCATTATTATTTCATGCATATTTAAAGTGTCATTTACCTAGAAGAGATACATTGATCTGTAATTGTTGTGGATGAAGGCATACCTATGATATAAAAATATAAGGTGTCTTATATCTTCTGTTGACTAAATGGAAAGATAATGGTATATACCCACAAAAGCAGCCAAAACCCAAATAACTCTTAAGATAACTGCCTAATTAACTGGTTTTCATAGAGGCAGAAAATTAATCCTAGTGGATCCCAACAAATTTACTATTCTCACACAAGACTTCTAGTAGAATAAATTAGGGAAGTAAACACTGGTGAGGGAAACAATTACTCTGATACTCATACAAATACAAAAAGCTTTCTGCTTTATGCTCTGCCTCTCCCTCTTCTTCCAAAAGGAGATCTGAAACTCAAGCTAGATAACAGAGAATTTATGCTATCATATTTATTTATAATTAATATGTCACTAAATCTCATATACACCCCTATCCTTCTTGGATACCCTCTAGCTGTATTGATAGGTGTTCATTTTTCACTTGACATTATCATAACGAACTCCCTACACAATGCAGTGAGGAATTCCTTCAAAGTTTCAGTACTGAAATGTAATTGGAGGGGAAATAAGTGTATTTTTACCATACATGTGTGTTGCAAAGCAGAGGCAGAGATCCATCTGATCTGTGAGCAGGTGCATGTTTATTCAGCTTAACTACTCTACAATATACCCCATTCCATTACATCCCNGGTCTTGCCAGCTGCTCAGCACCAAGCAGTCTCATGGCATCCAGGCCGCCTTCTCTGTAAAATCTTCCCACACATGTGTTGTCTAAATATATTCAGTATGTCAGCATAGACAACACCAAGTACTGTGTTCTACTTACAGCTCAATCTATTACAAACCACAGGTATAAAGAACTGCTGACAGAAAATCTGTGACCTAACATACAGCATGAAAAACATTAATTCAAACAGCTAGTACTCACAGGACCTGGCATTTATTGCACTTTCGAATGGAAGCACAGCTTTTTTATACCAAAGATAAAGGTAGAGGGTTTAATTTTTTCACATGTTCAGTTAAGCTGTCTATCATATCTCAAATATGTAACATTATATATGGAGAAATTTTAATTAATTGTAAAATAACCAACTCCCACTTTCTTTTCTACTGGATTCTTCCACCTGCATATCAAAACTACATACAGTTAAGACTAAAATCCAAAAATAAAACCAGTCTTTTTGTAAAGTTAAAAATGCACAATTGCTCTCCACACCAAAGATACTGTAAATGCTTTCTTTTTTTAGGATATCTATTGTTTAATTACTTAGAAGGTATACCTGTAGCTCACAGGAATTCTGCACCTGATGCTATTTTCAGGTCATAGGTGTGACAAGACATTTGGTCTCCATAGAAAACCATAGAGGTGGATGAATCTCATGGCTAGAGACAGTGTTCAAGATTCAGGACTTCTGATATCCATACTTGTCACTGTTCTTGCCCTCCTCAGCACCCAATTTACCTATCTGAAAAAAAATTATTATAGAAATACTGTATATGAGTATATCAGGTTAATGAGTTCAAAGTATTGCTATAAAGCGTCCTTGAATGAAAGTCACTGAAAGAGCAAAATGTAACAGATATTCTTCTGAACAATAACATGATTTCATTTGTTTGGGAACAAATCAATCACTTAAATCATACAAAGTATCAATAAACAACATGTAAATATGTAATCTGTTGTGAAGAAGCAAGATGCAGGAATAACATTTAGGGAAAAAAGAGAATTCAGAAGAGTACGGGCACCTGAAAGCTCCAATTATAAATTAGTTTCCATTCTTGTTTTCTGTAGAGCAGTTTTTGAGTCCCTAGGAAGTATTTAATCACAGGTTGTGAATGATGTCACTCCATTTATGTGTCATCTACTGCATCGGTACCAGGACATATACACTGGGGATGTACTACATCTCCCATAGGGTCATATGAAAAGAAAAATTTTCTCTTGTACTATCTGTTTGAATTATGTAAAGCAGGTCATGTTCTTCAAAGATATCTTCTATATAATTCAAAGCAAATGGAAGAGTTCAAATTGAGTCTTTGATAAAAACTGCTTTTTAAAGAGACCCCTTGTCTGAAAAGATTGGTATTCATGAGGCTTTCAAATATATTTTGATGTCAACTCACCCCAGTATTGACACTATTTTGACTGCTTCAGTTAAAAAAAAAAAAGGAACTATTTGCAGTACGTCAGCTAGATTTTATTGACACATTTGACCGTGCTTGGTGTTTTAAAGAAAAAGAAAAATACTGGGGAGTTAAAAGCATGCTTGCTCTCTGCTTGCTCTTTTCCCTCTTACATACATTACTGACTGACAGCTTTTCTTATAGTAATGTAACTTATTAAAAAAAGAGGAGGGATCTGCAATGCAAATCAGAGCAGCTGCAACACAAGTAACTCTGGAACCATGAAAAAGGAGACTTATATGCCAAACCTGGGTTTATAGCACAGTCTCTGATGACTTCTACTCTGTGGGGTGTTATTTGAGCTGAATTCTTAGTAGAGCTATATGGAAGCCTGCAGCATTGAGCAAAGAATCACCTGTATGTAATGCTAAAATTTTTATTTTTCACTGAGAGGCTGCTGCAGGTAGCGGTTTTTTGAAAACAAGGCCTGATGCAACACAATACAGAGACTGTCTCCAGCTGACACTGCTGAAATTGTATAAATTAGATGAGAGAGCCTGATGAAAAACAAAATGGAACTGCACTCTCTCCAGAAATGAGATGCCTTTATGTATGAAACTAAACCAAATTATCATATATATCTTTTGTTTGAATCTGTGTTTCCAAAATTCCCAAGTTTAAAACATGGATTTGTTATTAATTTAACTTTTTCTGGGAAGTCAACTATTCAGAAATGACTGAGTGCTCTCAAAATCTCCCTCAAAAATCAGGACACTTTAAGGTAGAGGCAGTCATCAACATGAATAAATTTATAAACTTCATATCTATATATTTCTATGTCTGCAGATATACATACAAACTGAAAAACATGTGTCTGTCCATAGAGACAGACACACAACATTTTATGCATACGGATATGTAGTTACTGAAATGGATATTTGGTCAAGATCACTACTGTATTGGTTTTCATGGAAGGTCAGAAAAAGTAGTTAATAACTGCTGATATTTTACATCTATGCTTAAGAAGCAAGTACTAATGCCAACTAATCTCTGGTAATTAAAACCCCACATTATAGAGGTTTTTCAAAGTATTTAATTTTAGGCATAAGAATTTTTCTGATTTTTACATACAAGTTCTACTTATAGGGACAGCTATGCATTTTCTGCCAGATTATGAGATAATAAATCTGAAGGGTTTTTATAAAATGTACATAAAGTTCAATATAATCAGTAGTCTGGACATTCAACATCACTAAATGAGGCACACTGTAAAAACTGTCAGCAAGACAAAAGGTAGAAGAAAATTTTTTCTGTCATTGTGGGGAAAAGAAAAGGTTTGTGCACTCAAAATCATAAGAGCAAACAGTTATTACACTTGTCTAATAAAGATTCTATAGAAGAATATTTGCAGTAAGATTTCTCATGCCAAAAATCACCTCTTAAGTTTCTGCACATCCCCACACAAAGTACAATTTTGTGCAAGACTCATCCATCTGGCCTACTATTCTGTCAATGACTGTAGCTCATAACACCATATGCTACAGAAAAAGGTGTCACAGCACTGCAGTACACAGATGTGCTGGCCAAACCCCT
>WAAB01025098.1:1476-20813 GCA_013389865.1 Piaya cayana
CGGCTGAGAGAGCTGGGGGTGTTTATCCTGGAGAAGAGGAGGCTGAGGGGAGAGCTCATTGCTCTCTGCAACTGCCTGAGAGGAGGTTGTGGAGAGGAGGGAGCTGGGCTCTTCTGCCAAGGGACAGGGGACAGGACGAGAGGGAATGGCCTCAAGCTCCACCAGGGGAGATTTAGGCTAGAGATTAGGAGGAAGTTTTTTATGGAAAGGGTCATTAGGCATTGGAATATGTTGCCCAGGGAGGTGGTTGATTTGCCTTCCCTGGAGGTGTTTAAGGCATGAGTAGGTGAGGTCCTGAGGGACATGGGTTAGTGTTTGATGGGAATGGTTGGACTCGATGATCCGATGGGTCTCTTCCAACCTGGTGAATCTATGATTCTATGACCTTATAGTGAGCACTTCTAGCTCTGTAAAGCTGTATTTACTCCAGGTGCTGCTAGTTATCCTAAAGACACAGCTTCTTACTCTGCTTTTGAGGAAGATTTTCCTTCCTGGTGGGTTTTGTTGTGTCTGTTGCTCTTACAGAAATTACAGCCAATACCCCTTGCTTTATACTACACTGAAAGACCCTGTATCTGATGTGCTCAGTACTTACTGCTGAATGTGAATTTGTAGCAGCTTCAGACTGATATGAAAAACTTCTTGTAGCCTTAATCAAGTAGATTGAGGTTTGGGGCTTTGTGTAACTTGTGTGCTGGGTGATTAATTCTGCAGTCGCCTCTGTGCGGGTTAAATGTGCAGGTGAGCGCACGCACCTGGCCCCGAGGTGCCTGGACACCGAACTGGGTTGTGTTGGTTTTTGCTGGTGGCTGCTCTGAAGAGTGTGTGGATTTGCTTTGTGAACAAGCTCCTGTCATGGCAAACTGTAAAGACAGCTCGGATCTGCCTTGTTTGACAATGCGTTTTCTCCTAGGTAAACACAAACTGGAGAGCTCTGGCTTGCCGAGGGGCTGTCTCCTCTACAAAACCCTTCAGGCACAGATGCTGGACATGCTGGATATCGAAGGGCTCTACCCGCTGTACAGCCGAGTGGAGCAGTACCTGGAGGAATTCCCTGAGGAGCGGTGAGACCTGATGCTTTTGCTTTTCTCTTTGGAGCCAGTGGGTGAGCAGGCGGGACGCGATCTGTGCGGTTCTGCTGCTGCTCACACGAGGGCGCGCGGGCCTTGCTCTGAGGTGTCGCTGTCGCTGCGCCTTGGAGTGAAGCGTTGTCTGAAGTTTGTCCTCAGTCACTGGCTGGGTGGCTTGTTTGTGTATTTGTGCATCAAACAATCACCTGGAGATGTGCCCTGTCCCCTGGGGGGTCTGTGTGCTGCATCCCCCCTTTTCCCAGTGCAGCCGTTCAGCGAGAGTTCAGGTGTTGGACTTGAGAAAGAGGAGGCTGAGTGAACCCTTCCCATCAGCACAGAACGGTGTGAAGACCCCCAGCCCTGTCAGCGAGTGCCCAGGGAGCTCCTGCAAACCATTAAAAATGTTGGAACGTACCCATTTTTGCCAAAATACTCTTCTTGTGCTTGTACACGGGTGGCAGTTGGATTAGCAACAGTTCAGCATCGTTAAAAAAACCAACCCAAATGTTAGACAGCAAATCCTGAGTGATGGGAGAATAACAGCGACTGGTCATGCTGCATGTTAGCTTTCTGGGTATCGGGCTGCTGCTGTGTTTATCGGTGTTTTTACTGAGTATCTGGGCTGTCGAAGAAAGATTTTGCTGATTGTCTTCTCAGCCTCTCGGCTGCGTGTAAATCTTCTTTTACAATTTCTTTAGAAGTACCTTACAGATCGACGGGCCCTACAATGAGGCGTTTTATGAGAAGCTGCTAGATCTTTCGACTGAAGATGACGGGACGGTGGCCTTTGCGCTGACAAAGGTACTTGTGTGCGCGGCGTTGAGGCTGCATCAGCCGCTCTAGGGCGGCCTGTTAGCATCAGTGTCGTGAGAGGCCTGGGCGGGTGAGCTGTGTGTCTGGGGCAGGGGTATTGTGATAGTTAAAACAAACACACACATGGAAATAGTTCTTGAGAGAAAAAGAGCTGTTTTTTGCCTTCTAGATGGGGGAAGTGTGTGTGTGACCTGGTGCTGGTTTGGCCTTTGAGTAAAGAACCTGCAGGAATGAACGTGGTTCTTGCAGGATGCTGGGACAGCGCCTGCTCTGCTGACCCGCTGTTAGAGGGAGGAGGTCGGGCTCTTAGGATACCAACATGTGCTCTGACGGGTTTTCTAACGAGCCGTGAGCTTTTCTCCGGGCAGGCACTGGAGTTGCTGCTGACGTTGTGTTGTTGGCCAGGTGCAGCAGTACCGGATAGCGATGACGGCCAAGGACTGCTCCATCATGATCGCCCTCTCGCCCTGCCTGCAGGACGAATGGTAAGAGCCCTGCTGCCACCTACCCGGCTCCGTCAGAACCGGAGCTGCGTTTGCCCCCTTAGGGCAGCTCGTTCCTGCCCAGGACCCAGCTGGCAGCCCCTCAGTGCAGTGCAGGTTTTGCTTAAGAGCAAGAGTCTGTTTCCAGGGAGTTCTGTGTTGACAAAAGGGGTGAGATTTCCTAGTTATTCCCTTCCTGAAACGTGCACTGATTGTTCAGGCCAGCCCCACCTGGGTTCCAGCAGGCAGTTTTCCTGCCTTGCTGAGGCAGGAGGAGAGATTTTTCCAGGTGAGCTGCCTCTCCCCACCTGATTAGTCTTTATTAAGCACATCAGTAAAACAAGCCCCACTCTCACCTTGAGGCGTGAGGCTGTGCCACAGCATCACCTGTTTGGCGTGGGTCAGTGTTCAATCTGCTCTCACATGAGTTTATTTTACCCAAACGGTTTTATTTTAGAGAATAGAGTTTGTGCCCTGCAGCTCCTGGATAAAGCGTTCATGGGGGAGAGGAGCGTGGTGGCTGATTGCTCAGAGCTCTCTACCCTTCCCTGTGCTGGGACACGGCTGCTGAGCCCGAGTTTCTTCCCTGGGATGCAGAAGCAGCAGCATCAGTGACTCTTCTTGCCTGTCCTGCCGGCGGTTGCTGTGTGCACAGTGCCTGGGTAGTCGCTGACAGCAGAGATGGTGCCGGAGCAGGGTTTGACTGCAGCTGGTGGGGAAGCTGCAAGGAAACCAGCTGGAGGAGGCGTCAGCAACTGCGCTTTTAGCCTGGCTGAGCTGCAGGGCCCTGAATGCTGCATTAGCTGGAGTTTGTCTAAATGTCAGAGTCACGACTGCGAGGGGCCTCGGGGCACACACACCCATTCCCTTCCATGACTCAGACATGCAATCGGGTTCTGTTTTCCAGCTTGGAGCAGAGACCTGTGGTGCTGACGTCCAAATCCAGATTCATCTTCTCCGTTTCCGTCCTGGACCTGGATCTGAAGCCCTACGACAGCATCCCTCACCAGTACAAACTCGACGGCAAGATCGTCAACTACTACCTGAAGAACGTACAGGCCAAAGACGACCCCGTGATGTCGGGTCTCTTCAAGGAGAACGAAGACTGCACGTTAGTTCTCCACAAAGTGTGACCGACTCCTTGAGGTGATTTTTATTGGAACACGAGAAAGCGAAAGGTTAATGGATACGATTATGGTGATTTTATTTCTATTGTGTTCAGTGCATTTTCAGCTGTGAATGTTCTTGCTTTAAGAAATGATTTCTCCTTGGGATGCCTTTTCAGAGACATGGGATAGCACTAAGCCACGCGGCCACCGAATAACCTGAATGTATTTAACGTGACGAGGCAGCTAACGGGCCCTCCTGGGAGCCAGAGGACAGGGCGAGTTCATTCTAAAACTACTTCCTTAGTGTTGAAAGAGCACAGAACTGAAAGGGTCCTGAAGTCTTGCACTAACGTAGGAAGGCTAATGACTTAATTAGAGAATTGCTGTGTGCTCAGTGTCTCCTGTACCCCTGGGACAAGGGCTGCTCTGACAAAACTCGACATAAGCTTTAGCATTAAGTCCCCTGAAGTCCAACTGAGGTGGCTGCTCACGTGATCCTGAGCTCTGAGCCGCCCTGTGCTGTAGAACGTGGTTCAGCCCCCCCAGAGGCTCTGTGTTCACCTTCTGTCTGCCCAAAGCTTCAGAAGCCAAGGGGCAGAGGTGACAGGTAAAGCGTCCCTGAGTTTTGTGACAGCCGGGCTTCACCTGGCTGCCGCAGTGTCTTTGATTTCTGTACATGATGTGCTGCTATTGAAGGTGAAACCACAGCTTGCTCCTCCCTGACTGAAATGGAGCTCTAACAGTGACATGAGCTCTGTGTTTGGGGTTGTTTCAGGTCAGGTTGTGTCAGTGATGGGCTGGGCCCCACCTACTCCTAGCAAAACACCTGCTTCTGGGCTCCTTTTTAAGTGATGCAGGCAAAAAGGTGACAGCATCTGATTTTCTGAAGCCGCAGGGCTCACGTCCTCAGGCTGAGCCCTAGACCCAGACTGGTGCTGCTATTCCAGCGATTCAGCCAGAGCACATACAGCTGAATGCTTGAGGCTTTGCAGTAAAAGCTGCCCTCGAAGGCCCCGAGCTGGAGAGTAAGGATTTGTTCAAAGCAAGGAAGGATGGAGTGGCCACCACAGGAGGTTTCAGTGCTGTAACTGTGCCCATCAACCAAACAGGTTCNCTCCCTATTTCGCTATTGCTATAGAATAATTCATTGTAACTTATAAACTGAGCTGGCACTTGCGTTGGTTGTGTGGCTGGAGCAGCTGTGGGTTTGAGGAAGACGCCTCTTAGCGTTACCTGAGAGTTCCGAGATGGTGTTTTGGCCCCTCGTATTTCAGGAACAAGGGTCCCTCTGTGCCCTGGAGGGGTTGAGGTGCAGGTCTGGCTGTGAGCACTGGTGCTGAGCTTGGCTTTGCTGACAAATGGTACGTCTGAGGGCGCTGAGGGAGGAGTGCGAGGTGTCTGCCTGATCCCACTAATCCTTCAGGGATGAGTGTAGGGGATGTGGTGCTTTCATCATGTGTTGCCTACTGGAGCTTCCCCCTCGCAGCAGGGACTGGACGTGGAGCTGTGCTGGGCAGCGAGAGCTCGTCCCTCTCACAGAGGGCGATGGTCCCTGTCCAGTTCTGCGCTGTCGCCTCGGGCTGCGGGGGAAGCGGTTCCTTTGCCCAGACGCCCTTTGTTCTTTTTAGCATAGTTGGTCTTTGAGATCTTCACGCTGTCTCCTTCCCCTAATTTAATGCGAAGGCTCCGTAACTGTCTTGGTCTCTTCCTGTTCTCTCATCCTTTTAAAATCACTGTACTTTACAGAGCTGTGAAATGGATTTTTATGGACTTGATTTTGACAGTGCATGATCTTTTAACACTTTCCAGGTGTCTAGGAAACGTTGAGCAGATACAAACCACTCTGGTACATTAATGATTCGGAGAGAGATTTATAATGAAATCACTCTGTACATGGAACTATTTTATTTGGCATTTTTGTATTTAAATGGCTGTATTTATTTTCATGTCATGACAATTTATATATAACGTGCCATAATTGTACAGATAGCATGGTTTATGAGTATGGTTTCTAAATGGAAAATAACTTAATGTTTATATTCAATAAAATTATAGACTGTGTAACACAATATCTTAATTAAAACTACTTTTGAAATGGCTCCTGGTGTAAGCGAGGCTGCTGTTCATTCCTGCACGCTGAGCGCTCGGATCAGGTTCTCGATGGCCGCCTCGACCCCCAGGAGGCCCAGGAGGCTCCGGAACCGCCTCGGGGCCTTTTCCAGCGTCAGCAGCTTCTGCTCCAAGACTGCAAGAAGACAACGATGGACACGGGTGTCAGACGGCGGCTCTGGAACTGCACTTGCTGCCAGGGGCTTGGGTGGAGATCAAGGGCTTCCCTGCTCTCTGGAGGGGGGGTAGGTGGTGGGTGAGCCCCTTTACCTGGTGTGGGAGGTGAAGCTCAGTCCCTGCTCCCCGGGGAGGGGTGTCCCTGGCTGGGGGTGGCGAGATCCCATTGTGGCCAGAGATGTTGGGCTAGAAAAGGGCTCAGCAAGGACGCTGCAGGGAAACTCTTACCTTGCTCAGGTGCTTTAGTCAGGAGGTCCAGAACAGGCATCGTTCTCCCTTCTTCATCCATGTGTATCTTCCAAACAAGCAGTAGCTCCAGCCTGTGTGGTGAGCACACGACAGCAGGTCAGAGGCAGCCCCTGGGGTCACAGTTTCTCCTGAGTGGGCAGCATGTATGCAGAGGGTGACATGCAGGGTTCTCTGGTCAGGTACGCAGGGATGACCCTGGAACAACATCCCTTCTGCTTCCCTGCACTGTGTATTCCCCTCTGACACCTGCTTTTGGGAGAACTCCGGGGGGGGGGGCACTGCTCACCCACCCCAGAGCTGATCTGACAACACGGGCTCACACCAGGGGGACGCTCCATTTCTTGGGGCTGCAAACATCCCCTTCCAAGAGGATTCATCAGCCTTTTGCAAATGCATCCAGAAGCCTCTGAGACTTGGAGTGTGGTTTGTTCTGGGATTCTGCAAACAATCCATCTGCAAGTGTGTTTGGTACCAGCCCCCTGGAATGGTTTGAGATTCCCGAGTCGCGGGGTGGTGGGTGAGTGGGGCCGTGGGCTGGGACTGGGCGCCTGCCCAGCCTCAAGAGAGACGGGAAAATAAAGCTGCTTATTTTCCAGCTGCAATGGTCTGACAGTCGTTCATTTCAGCAGCCCAGAGTTAAAGCATTTAGTCCCAAATCTGCTGTTTAAAACTATCTATTATGGTTTATTTGCCAGCTCCACAAGCAAATAGGCTTTGTTTCCAGCTGGTTCCATATAAATTCATGCACGTTACAGTGAAGATGGAATAGCAGGACGTGGTCTGATCCTTTCACAAAAAGTGACTCCCTGGTCCTTACACAATTCTGACTTTGCCTCCTTGAGGAGCGTGGCCAGTGTCCCCTGGGCCCAGCGAGAGGGACAGTGGCCTCAGCATCCGCTCTGCCCATTGCTCTGCTCGTGTAATGCAGAAAGAAAATCAAACGGGTTCAAACCCAGCTGAGCTGGACGTGGTTTCTGACGTGTGAGAGGGAAAGCGCATCCCCCATCCCTACACTTTGAATTCAGACTCTTCAATGGAGCACAAGCTCCCAAACCCAAGACAGTCAAAGATAATTTTTTTCTTAAACTACAAAGTAAAAGCCTTTTTACCACCAGGCTTTCTAAAGGAGCAGCACGCATGGTAGCCAGACACCTGCCTGCCTGACCTAACAGGGCATCGTTTCTTGTTTTCTGGTTCTGTTTTTAATGCTTCTTTCTCTTGCTGTTTTTAATGGGTGGTTATAGCCCTAAAACGGAACACGCAGCAGCTGATGGCAAAGGATCAGGTGTTACAGAGCACAGAGCTCTGTTCAAGGGCATCGATTCTGTATAATTATCAACAGGTTTGCCACAATCCTCTAGCTGTGTGAATCAATAACTGGATGTATCTGCTTACCCTGAAACTGTGGGGTTCCTCAGAGTCATACACTCGCCCTGCAGTCCTTCCGGAAGGGTCACGATGTCAGGATATTTGCCCTGTGAACAAACAGGTTCCAAAAGGTGCAAATTAGATCAGAAAGATCACAGCAGCTGGGGTGGTTTTAGCCCCTGATTTCCACTGCAGGGGGGTTCCATTTGCTGCCACGTTCAGCCTGCGTTTTCAATAGGTAAGAGTAACGATACCAACGGTTTCAATTCTGAGGAGCCGCTCGAGTTGTGAGGGTTTGGGGTTCTTAGTGCCACTGACGTGCTCTCAAGGGACACCTCGACTGGTCACCTCAGACAGGTCGGGATCACTCACCTGTACTGAGGCCGCACAAGCCAGAACACAAGATGCAGGAAACTGTGAAAGAGCATTTTTTTAGCCATGATTTGATTGTTTGATCCAATATCGCACTGCGGTACCACACAGCATCGCGGGAACAACCCAGATCCCAGACCAGCACTGTCTGCTGCTCCCTTGGAGATGGGGTCCCTGAGCTCCTTACGGCGCTTTGAAGGTGTAAAGAAAGTCAGTAAGATATGGAGACCCTGCGAGCAGGACACAAGGGGACAACACAAATGATAAACCAGAACCAACCCCTGCCCACTCTGTGCTGTCCCTGTCACATCAGCCACTCCAGTCACTCCGCTGTGCAAAGCTGCTCCGCGTCCCGGCACTGCGGGTGCTGGTGTTTTGCAGCCTCTAGCACACACCTTGAGCCACCCAGCACACAACCTCTGCTCTAACGGTGCTAAATCATGCGACACAACAGCACGGCCACCGTGTGGAAGGAGTACGAGGAGCTGCGTACGCATCAAAACGCTGGGAAAGATCACAAATCCTAACCCTGCAGGGCGGTCGCAGGGGGAACAGAGCCCAGATGCTGCCTGTCATCTTGAACTCTTACGTACGGGAAGCAGAGCTCTGCTCCACAAACTGCAGTTTATAAAGTGTGAAAGATCTGTCAGCCTAAAGCGCTGTTTGGCGCTCAGTGGGCACGCGGCACGTCCTGTGGAAAGAAACCCGGGGACGGCAGCTTTGAACAGCACCAAGGAAAAGGAGCCGGGGTTGTAGGGCTGAGCCTCATCTGGCAGCCTGAGATCATGGCCAGATGTGACCTTGCTCCGGTTTAGGAATTTATGACAGACTGAAGGGGGGTGCAGAATGCCAAATGACATCAAACACTTGGAATTTGCCAGTGCTAATTCCTACAAAGTCCNTCAGCGAGATATGGAGAGAGACCCTCTGTGACCAGGACACAAGGGGACAACACAAATGATAAACCAGAACCAACCCCTGCCCACTCTGTGCTGTCCCTGTCACATCAGCCACTCCAGTCACTCCGCTGTGCAAAGCTGCTCCTTGTCCTAGTGCTGGCGTTTCGCAGCCTCTAGCACACGCCCTGAGCCACCCAGCACACAACCTCTGCTCTAACAGTGCCAAATCGTGTGACACAACAGCACGGCCGCCATGTGGAAGGAGTACGAGGAGCTGCGTACGCATCAAATCGCTGGGAAAGATCACAAATCCTAACCCTGCAGGGCAGTTGCAGGGGGAACAGAGCCCAGATGCTGCCTGTCATCTTGAACTCTCTTACGTACAAGAAGCAGAGCTCTGCTCCACAAACTGCAGTTTATAAAGTGTGAAAGATCTGTCAGCCTAAAGAGCTGTTTGGCGCTCAGTGGGCACACGGCACGTCCTGTGGAAAGAAACCCAGGGACGGCAGCTTTGAACAGCACCAAGGAAAAGGAGCCGGGTTTGTAGGGCTGAGCCTCATCTGGCAGCCTGAGATCATGGCCAGATGTGACCTTGCTCCGGTTTAGGAATTTATGACAGACTGAAGGGGGGTGCAGAATGCCAAATGACATCAAACACTTGGAATTTGCCAGTGCTAATTCCTACAAAGTCCCCAGTGCTAATTCCTACAAAGTCCCCAGTGCTGTATTTGCCATGGGGACGCAGAGCAGGATCCGTCCTGGGAACAAAGACCCACGAGGGACAACAAAGCACCTGCAGTTACAGCCTGAAAACGTGGCTGATCGAGGTCACTATAAACACTCCCCCTCTGATGGGCCAGGATCTTCCTCACGTGTCTCTGTGTGCCTGGTGCCTTGGGATTGAGGGAATCCAGCGTCTCTGCAGCTCCGAGCTGCAAACTCCAGCCATTCAGATCAGCCTGGAGCTGGGGAACCGAGGCTCCTCTCTCACAGAAGCTCCCAAGTTTCCCACAGCTAAACACTGACTCATGTTTTGTCCTCATCCGCCCATACCGAGAGCACTGGGAATCACAAGGGAAAATGGATCAGAAGCACTGGACGGAACGACTCTGGGGCAGAGTTGGGAGGCAAAGCTACCGCACCCGTGGTCAAGAGAGAACTGGGAATTCAGGGAAGAAACTCCAGGAGACGCAGGCCCAGGGGCCACTGTTCACCATGCACACATAGAACGGAGCATCTGCATCTGGCAGCAGGAACGTGGGAGCTGGCAGAGAAAGGAACCCCCGGCCCAGGCTGCACGCACGCTGCCACGGCCCCCACAGAACCGCACCTCCACGTACTCTTTGTGGGCCCTGGATCATCACCTCACCCTCTCTGCCATGTGACTCCCCCCAGTTTCCCCCTAGATGAAAGCAAAAGCCGAGCAGCAAGCAGGGCAGCGGGCGGCCCCGACGCTGGAAGGTCCCTCGGGAACGTCAGTAACTCCTGTGGGATCTCGTGGAGTCGCTGGGCGCCTCAGACACCACATCCAGCAGCGCGATGCCAGATGGGAAGGATCAGCCACAGCTGCACTAAGCACAGACTGACTTTAATTGAGAAATATCTTCCCTCAGATGACTCTTAAATGTCAGTCTATGATCAAACCCAAACGCCGATGCTATTATTACTTCTGGACGGAAATGGCTTTTCCAGCTCCTCCAGGAGTCCAAGCAGGGAATCGTATGGGAACTAGGACAGAGCTGGGCTCGAATCACACAGGACGAGCATCGCGATGGCGCACGAGTCCTCCCGTTCTCCCATGACAGATCTCACACACACACAGACGTACAGAGCAGCATATGAGTGAACACACTCGTGTCTATTTTTAACCAAATACATTATTCTTCAGCTGTTTCCCATTGCACTGCAGCTTTCTGCAGGCTGCAGCTCTCGCAGGGAACATGGTTTCAGTTACTGAGCCTCAAGCCCCGACTTGGAACGCAGAGCAAAACCGGCAAGGCAGGAGCAATGCTAAAAGCAGACAAAGGTGCTGCTAAGCCACAAACAAGAAAACATGCTGCTCGCTGCCCGAGGGAACTGCAGCTCCCTGGACACTGACCCTGCCTGGACATTAGGAAAAAAAATTTTATGGAAAGGGTGATCGGGCAGTGTCAGAGGCTGCCCGGGGAGGGGGTTGAGTCACCTTCCCTGGAGGGGTTTAAGGGCCGGGTGGGAATGGTTGGACTCGATGATCCGGTGGGTCTCTTCCAACCTGGTTGTTCTATGATTCTATTTGGAGGAGCATAAATATCAGTTTGAAGCAACTGGGATATGTAATAAACTAGAGCTGTGAAAAGAAGGGGTCGTATCTACCACTGCATGAGGAACCCTGACAAAACTGGTTTTAAACAATAAACTATGAATTACAGAATTACAAAAGAGAAACACCATATAAATGTGTTCTTGCCAGCTATACTTTTCTGTGATGCCTAGACTGAAATCTGCTTAAAATGTTTTGTGAGGGCCAGAATTATCAAACCTGTGAGCAGAGACCGGCACATGGAAAGGCCAAAGCACAAAGGATCCCGAGAGTCACCACGAGGTTTCTCATTCTGTGCAATTAGGGGAACTCAAACCAAGAACAGACTATGCTCTTTCCCCTTTCAACTAAATTACACAGCAGAAAGACGCTGTATTTGAAACGGGATTTGTGAACACTCACCACTCACTATTACGTCTCGGAATTATCCCATCTTCCCCCTGCCCCTCGGAGCAAACACTTCACTGGAGGAGCGCAGCCCTGCTGGGGTCTGTGCTGTCTGCAGAACCACCCTCACCACAGGCAGCGCAGAGGGAAGAGCAGAGCTGCCTCCACAGCAGTCGTACAACATCCCACACCCTGCTCTGCTCCTCTTTCTCAGGACTAACGGCACAACTGAGACACCAACTGTATTGTTTCTACAGCAAACAAGCACCCTGGAGATGAGGAAATCCCTCTCCAGAGGGGCTGGGGCTGCCTCCAGAGACGCTGCCTCTCCCCACGGGACACCCTGCACCAGCCCTGAGCTCCAGAGCCACCTCCGCCTTCCACAGCTGCTCTCTTGGGCACAGAGCTGAAGGTCAGAGCAGGCCGTGGGCAAGAGGGTAGGAAGGATATTGCTCTGAACAAGGGTGACTCCGACTCAACTATTCGTACGCTGCCAAGTGCAGCAGAACTCAGGACACTGAACCCATCGGTGCATCCACCAGGAGCAGTGACATGCAGCTGCCAAGCAAAGCCACCTCCCTGGGCTCCACCTTGCTTGCTTTCAAAGGCCAAAGCTGCAGGGACCAGGAACCTTCCAGGACTTGCTGTGTAAATATTTGGTTCATTGCTAGGTGCTGCAGCACAGAGCAGCCACAGCAGCGCCGAGGCCAGCTGCCGGGGGAATCCGTGCAGCGCCAGAGCAACCCCAGGTGGATTTTATTTGAATTTAACCACCTGACACACTGCAGACGGTGGCTGGGAACATTTTGTGTCCAGTGGAAAGAGGATGAGCTACGATTGCAGCTCAGCTTTTGTGACGGGTGAAAAAAAGAAGGAATAGGGAGAGAAAGGAGGCGAGAGGGGCACAAGTGAGCAAAGAGCTGGATCAGAAAGTTTGGAAGTGATGGACAGGTGAGTAAAGATAGCTCAAGAAGAAGGAAATTGCAGCAACAAACAAAAACATTTTGCATTCCCAGCATTTAAACATGTAGTTATCCTCAGCTTCTACACAAAGACAAGGCTGTGACTCTCGACGGGTCCATTCCCAGCCCCGCAGGGACTGTCCGGGCACACGGATACTCCAGGCGTTAGGTGGGGAAAGTGAGAAGAAAGGCTAGCACTGTAATGTCATTTAAAAAGTAGCTCTGGATTACTTCAGTGTTCATTTTTTCCCCTGTAGAAAGACCTCTGGATGACTCTTCCCAACACCCTGTGCACTAACACTTGAGCCTCCAGCATGTTCTCGATCTCTGGTTTTTCTGTTTTTCCCCTCTCCAGCATCCACTCTGCCAGCAGAAGCAGCGCCGCCTGGACTGTGCACAAGCTTATTCCTCTCAAAAATAACTCAAGTGCCAGCTCCTACAACCCCAGAAACCCCTCTACTCATTTTTAACATGCCCTGCTGCCCAAGGGGTTCAGAATTCCTCTCTCTCCAACATTTTGATCCTTGTTAACTCCTGGGAGCTTTCCTGCTGATCAATATGAGACAAAGATCTGACATTTAATGAGCAAAGTGCTCCCTGGGAATGTACTGTATAAAATCAATTAAAACGTTTAATGAAATGAAATTAAAGCATTTCAGACACTGAGGCAGTTAAAATGAATTCCCTCGTAGCTATGAGCTTGTAAATGGATGACGAACAAAGCAGTAGAGAAGCAGCAAAACGGTTTCAAGTAGAAAATGAGCAGCTAGTAAAGAAAGATCCTGAGAGATCCTTAATCTCACTGTCAAAAATCTCACATGATTTCTGAGTGTTACTCTGAACTGTTGCCTTAAAATGATGGTAAATCTCTTGATGCTTCAATCTTTCAGCTAAACTAGAGCTGCAGAGTCATGAAAAGCTATTTCAGAGCCCAGAGGGTGACTCAAACCAAAGTCCCTTCAGCTGCCCCAGATGATTTCCCACTGCCCCGCTAGGGTAAGAGGCAGCAGCCTTTCAGCTGGTTTCTGGCAGACCCCGAGTTCCCTCTCAGGTTATTTCCGTATGGGGACGCGCTGTTTTGAAGCAGGTTTCATAACGCAAGTATCCACAGATAGTTCAGCTATTCCCACTCTCCCTGAGCTCCTTCGCTTTCTCTCCCCTCATCCCTGCCAGCAGAACCACCTGGGTGGTCGCGTCCGTATCCAGACGGAGAGCAACCCCAGGAAAAACCGGCATTAGCTCTCTCAAAATGACTAATAGCCCAGCCACACGACCAGTAGCCGGAAAGGGCCTGGAGACAGCGCTGCGGCTGGGATGACTAACGCTGCTGCAGATCCCGTCTCCTCCGGCTGTTTTGGCTGTTCCCCTCCAGCGGCTGCCGTGCCGCGAGCAAGCAGGATGGAGGGACCTGAGTGCATCACAACCAAACAAATCATCTGGGGACAAAAACTGCTCCGTGTCCACATGGGACTCCAAGGAGCGGTGCCAAAAGGCAAAATCCCTCTGTGAAGAAAGGAGCGCTGGGCAAGAACAGTGACCAACAGCTCCTGCCTGAGCCTCCTCTGAGGTACCTGGAGCTTTGGATACGACGTTAACACAAACCTTGTCATGTTCCTACTGCTGCAAATCACTTGTGAGGTGTTTGCAGCCTGTACTCAACCCTGACCCTTGTGCACGGTGTAATTATAAATCTCGAGAAATGTCACAATCATACAAATACCCATTATTAAGAATTAAACTTGGACATAGGCACACGCGTCTCCCTGCCATCTGCCCCTCTCCATTGCCGGTGGCAGCACGCGGCACAGACGCTGAACGAGTCCTTTTTGCCCTTGTCCCCCAAATCACCCAAACCAACCGCCTGGCGCCACTGTTCGCAATGGGGAAAGCAGAACCAGCAGGCAAAGACAACTGATTTTCAGTTTTACAAGGAAACCGCAAGCAAACTGCTATTTCCCTCAAAGTGTCTTCTCGTACCAGCTGCCAACAAATCCTTCTTCTTGACTAAAGAGCTTCAAAATATTTGTGTCCTCTGTTTATATCCCTTCCTGAGACAGTCTCTCACTGCAGAGGCATCCCCCGTCCCACTTTCTACTTCATGTTAAACCAACAAATGGGAAAACCTCGCAGGCCACAAACAGAAGATACGGAGCAGCCACAGGAACCCACCAACACTGCCAGATGAAACTTCAAATCAACCTTTTCATCTGTAAGATCAAGTATTAATTTCCTTATTTCACTTCCGATAGAACTGCAGATGGCAACAGCACAACAAATGAGGTTTATTAAAAATGGCACCAACCTTCTGGAGAGAAAACAGGGTTCTGTATGGACAATTCTTTGACATTTTACCTACAAATAGAAGGTTCAACCAATCACGAGCACGTACACAAAAGAATTCATTGCTTTGAAAGGGTAAACCAATAGGGAAAGACCATTAGAATAATGATCTATTCTTATTCTTAATGAATTCTAAACGATCTATTTTGAGTGCTTACTCCCAGATAAATCCACGCTAGTTTTCTATGTTTAGAATACAGACTTTTTCTATAGGTTCATTTTAGTCCTGTCTTCTTTAAGTGGTTTAAGAGAACCACAGTCTCTGCTCTGGGTACGACAACGTTGGTGCCTAATGAAGAAAATGGAGCTGCTTGTAAGGAGCTCGTAAGGAGCAGGGGCTGGTCCTGAATGAGAACTGACAGCAGTTTTACACCTGAACAAGTACTCAAAGCCTTTTGTGATGTATTGTTAGTATTTTAAAATACATGAGGAAACTCTGGCTTTATTTTCTCTTAAGGTTTCCCAGCAACATTTTTTCCTTCTTATTCTTTTTCCTTAAGGATATTGGTGACCGCTGATTCCAGGGAGGAATGCAGGAACTGCTGTGGGGCTCAGAAATGCAGGGTGCTGCCAACCCCAAACTGCCCATCTTGAGTTTTGTGCTGACTTAAACAGTCGTAAATTTATTTTTTTTCCCATTGCTACTTTTTTCCAACTATAAACTTAACTTTATTTTTAAAAAAAGCATCAGTAATTCCAAAGTTTGGGATTCCATCTTCATCTCTGATCAAAACCAGATCAAAAAAAAGCTTCACTAAGACAACTAAGAGTAAAGTAAGTTAAACCATTCGTTACAGCCTCCTATTTCATTGAAAGGTTAAAAAAACACTGGGGTCATTTTGAGGACTGTGCCTTTATTTTCTGAATTCCTGAGCAAAACTGAGCACTTTCCAGTCCTGAACGCGCATGTGATTTTTGACTCACAGAAAGGATATTTTCACTAGTGTTTGAGGAATGAATTAAATAACGAATCCAACTTCCACACAGCCCTCCTCAAAATCACACAAACCCAAAGGCAGAAGGCAACGTGTGTTAACAACAACGTGAGAGGAAGTTATATAGAAGCTGCGAGACATTTCCAGCTGCAGAGCAGCCTCTCGCCTCGGCCCAGGTCGGACGTGCTGGCAGGTGATGGTGCAGGTGTGGGCGTGGGGCTGCTGCTCACCTGGGGCACCACCTGGAGGAGAACAGGAGGGATCCCGGGAGGCCACAGGTAATAAAGGAGAGTGTCGTGTATGCAGGTGGCTCCTCTGACCGGTGGTGTCACTGATCAGACCACAACGTGGATATCACAGAACTCCAAAGGGAGGGGGAGTGCCAAGTGTTCCCGGGATGCTCAAGGGAGAAATGAGAGGACAACCAGGATAACCAAGCAAGGGAATAAGGGTTGCACATCGGGGTCAGCAGGGAAGATGTAAACCTTGGCAGGCTGCGTATGTTGAAGTGGCTGAGAAAAGAGCCTGTGAGGGGAAAAGAGGAGGAAAGGAAATAAAGAAATACAAGGCAAAGCAAATAACGTGACGGAGGCTGTTCAGGGGCAACCTAAGACACAGCCTGGGGAAGAGCAGTGAATCTGTCTGTGTTCTGATCACCCTGTCTGGCTGTGCTGTGGTCAGAACGGACTGGGACGCTCTCTCCAGCAGGAACTACTGGAATGGGTGGACTGGGTGTCCCCTAACACTGTCTAAAGGTGGAGGACCTAGAGATGAAACATGGCATGCAGATCATTTTAGATTTGAGTGTCTAACGGTGCCATAATGATGTTTCCAGTTTTGTTTTCTGTGGCTTTCCTAGCAATTACTGATGCTGTATTCACTGCTGAGCACTGAGTTGGTGTTTCCATTTGCAAGCCCTGTTTAAAGACCTCGGTGGAAGAGGCACGACCCAGGCTCCCATCGGCTCTGGAGGTGCTTCACCCAGCACTCGGGCAGTGACAGCAAGGAGAGGATTTTCTAAGGCTGAAGGGACCAGTGCCCCTTGCCTTCTACTTAACATGACTGTGTGTAACAGGAAAGCCAGAGGACACCGGGTACCAACAAACACAGAGATGACATAAGCTAAAGAGCCCGGCTGGAGGATTTCCTAGAATCCAGCAATCAGAGGCACCACATCCAAGGCAGATGCACCAACGCAGAGTTTCACAAGAGCAAAGGCTGCTCAGATCTGCTGCATCAGCAGGCATTCTGATGTCCCGGCAGGGCAGGCTTCTGGAGATGCACGTGCCTGAGTACGATCAGAAGAGCCTGAGACGGCAATCGGAAGTCTTAAACAGCCATGTTTAACGAGATAATAAAGAGAATGCTGTTGTTTTTGTCTCTAATAAATACACCACCATTTAATACATCTTAGCTGACGTGCATGACCAGGAGAAGATCCAGTTTGCTCTTCTTTTCTGCCCTTGTGCTGGTGGAACAACTCCTGTCCTGCTGCCCGACTCTCTGCAAACCAAGGCTCTCGGCGCAGGGACTGAGCTGTGCTCGCTCCGCTCAGACATGAGCTCCATGTGTTGAATATCTCTGCTCTTCTTAAACAGCTCCCAGTAAATTACACAAGCGTAATATTTCTTCTCTCAACTTCACAAAGCAAAGCACAGCAGACACTGAACAACTCTGTCAGGAGACAATGTGCTTCCCAGTTCTCTCCACCACACACCAGTTAACAATTATGGTTAACTCAGCAGTCAGACCACTCTATCTTTCTGTCTAAGCATTCCTCAGAGTACGAATTCAGGCAAACAACACAGCTTTAATGTCTGAAGAACTCAGACAACTCCATCTACCAGGTAAACCTGTCGTTTTGGAAGCTTAGCAGCCTCATCTGAACCCTGTCGGCAGCTCCACCTGGGGAAGGAGAAGGCGGCTCTGCGGGTGCATAAAGGACTTGGTAAGGTACCAACCATCCTTCTCAACCCCCCCTCTCCCTGCTTAGTTCTGTTTGGATTCCAAACCTCCCTGCAGCTGTGCCTCTGCCTAGCTGTGCCTCAGGATCATGTTTCAGGATGTAATTAGGCTTCCAAAAAAAAAAAAAGGGAAAATGCTTCAGTGATTTTATTTTCCATGCATAAGCTACAGCTTATGGTGAAATCCCTGCTGTAAGCAGACAGAAGAACATTTTCCAAGCCAAAATGGTGACAAAGGGGTTTGCTGCCTATAGATTGGAGGCTGTGCAAGAGGGGAGGAAGCAAACACGATCTGAAGGAAGAAGTTCTCATTTTCATATATGTTTTTATGTTAAGGTTACCCTGGCCAAAATGTGTTGTCTGTAAAATAAGAAATCTACATTAAAATCACACCACCTGGAAACTGAATTTCCGAATAGAGAACTGAGTAAAACCTCCATTTGTGTGTCTTTTGACCCCCTCCATTTTGCCGTTCCCTGTGCAGCTCTGAGTGCTGCGAGTTTCCAGCTGCGCCTTGTCAGCCTCCGGTCCGAACGCTTTGTGCTGCTCCTCATTCTCCTTGAGTGAGCGCTGGAGCTCTCCGAGAACGGAGCCGAGCCCGTCGCTCGAGACGAGCAGAGCGCTCCGTCCCCACGGAAAGGAGATATCGCAGCCGAAGGAACCGGCTAACGCGCTTCAGCAACCCCCTCGCGTCTCTGCTCGGTTTAAGATAGCACCTGAGTTTGTTTCAGTTGCAGCTGGAGACTCAATGACACCGAGCAGAGCCTGCTGTTAGGTTAGATTACAAGGTAAAACATTTTCCGTTTTCAATTACTGCTTAAGCGTGGTGGTGAATGGCTTAAACTACGTGTTAACTGTGCAGATGTGTGTGAGTTACCGTGAGCCGTGCTTAGCTGAACGTGAACGCTTTTCTCAAGTACGCGATGCCAGCTGCTCTGCTTTCTGTCCGGGCGAGTGTTTGCACGCACCTCGAGCTCTCACGGACTGGAAGTGCAATTAGTTTTGCTGCTATAACTCAACGTAATTCATTTCTATGCCATAAATGTAAAGAAGGGTATGTGAAAAACTTCTGTTATCCCTTTACCACCCATGTATCGTGAGAAATAACCACGACAGCTTAGAAACAAGCTTGAATTTAGACTGAACAGCTAAAGAGAGTACGGGATCAATTCTGATGCTGCGGTGCTTCTAAGGGGTCACTATAAAAATTAAGTATTACTGTTAACGTAATAGTGAAATGGCACATGCTGCACTTGCTGGAGATCAGCATTTTGAGAGCCACAAACTACTGAGCACGTGACATGATAAAATCCCAGGTAATAAAGACATTTCCATACCCTATGCACGCTCTAAATGTTTACGGGTAAGGGTACGGCCACACAGTCACGTTGAGAGCATTCGGCACCACAATCCAATAATTTCATCACAGCCACCTATAAGGGCATTGTGACTGAAAATCATTTATTACAAAAGTCTTACAGGCTGAACACCTTGAACATTCCCCAAATCCAAAGCTGGCTGGCGCTACACGAAGTACAGCTTGGGGATGGATAACCTGGGGATTCTAGACATGGGCAGTAAAGGCCTTTTCCTTGTACGACATCCACAACTGGGGCCCTAAAACGTGAGGCAGCCTGTGTTAATGAGCCACAGAGAGACGCTGAGGGACGCAGCTCAGCATCCTGCACACACACACACCAGCTGCCTGGCAGCTGCAGCACTCACCTTTCAGTATGGAAAGAACACCCCGGTGGGAAAGACCTCCCCTCTCTGAGCAGGAGAAGATGATAAAGGCACGTGGT
>WAAB01025122.1:2079-27342 GCA_013389865.1 Piaya cayana
TTTTTTTTTTTTTTTTACAAAAGTATTGTGTCAGTTTTCCTCTAAACTAGTTCTGGGCTTTACAATCACATGTATTAAAATCAGAGAGATTTACATTCTCAGTTAGCTCTCTTCAACTGTTTTACCCTTAACTTTAAAGTTAATGTGTAGTTACGGGGCGATACTAGCTATTCCTCATGAATACCTTCTCTTTTATTGAAGAAAAACTGAGACAGAAACTATGGCTGCATCTGCCTTTATCCCAAAATCGAATTTCCAAGGATTATGAAAGACTTTTTGCCTCAGCAGTGCATTCCAGTGTTTATTAGCCGTTCTCCCATATGCTTTTCTGAAGTGTGGTTTATTTTGAAACTGCAACAGTAGGGACCTAATGCAGGCTAGAGTTGTTCTTATTGGTGAGTGGAAGTAATAATCTGGGGTTTTGTTTTTTCATTGCTGTTTGTGGTAATAGAAGAGGGATCTATATGCAATTTCTATGTATCCCTTGATACAGATTATAATTTTATAGAGAGTAGTGCTGTGAAGGCAGCTGGTTTTGCTCTTCTGTGTCACGTGTGGGAGAGGCCCTTGCGGAAGGTCAATGCATGTGTTGACTAGAAATTCTGATCAGGCCTTTCTTATTTAAGTATGTAACTTCAATGTAATGGCAGACAGCACAAACAAAGAGTTAAATATAATGAGTTTAAATATAATGCTTTTTAAAACCTCTCTATAGTCTTCTCTTTTTTATAACTTATTTCTGTTTGGAAAGAAACAATTAATTTAAATAAACAGAACAAAGCACCATTGCCCCCAAACTTTTTATTTTCAGTTCACAAGCTTGTCTAGTGCTTCAGTTTACTGTAGTGAGACGTTAAAATAAAATTCTCTATCTTGCATGAATTACTCTCCTTTTACAGCCTACTTGTCAAATCTAAGCTGTCAATATACTTTTGAGAACAACAAAGTCCTGTTATGAGGGCCTCTGAGTTGACTGAGATACCTGTGCAATAATTGTGAGAAATTTGGGAAAAAAACCCCCCAAAAAACCAAACAAAAACCAAACCAAAACAAAAAAACCCCAAACCAACCTATTTTAACACTCCAGTAATTTTTTAATGTGTGATGTTGGGATCGAAAAGTGACTGGAAGGATTGCTGTATGTTTTCCAATGGATTTTGTGTGTGTGTATTTATAGATGTCTTTTTCATCCATTTTTACACAGATTCCATTGTGATTTGAGCATGTTGGGATGGACACAGGAATCTTAATCCTGTTTTAGAAGCCGATAGTTCTAACATTTCTGAACAAATCTCTCATCCAACTTTTGAGGCTTTTAGAAGTGTGGCTGACTATTAAAGTATGGCTTTTCTGTGTCAGTGTTTGGGGGGATTAATTTGTCTGTAGCATAAGTAAAGATAGTAAACTCATGTTCTATGAGTGGAATTCTGGTAGAAGTAAAAGGTTCTCAAATTAATGATCTTTGAACAAGTCTTGTGCTGCTTTATATCAATCTTGTATTCCCTCAGAATAAGTTTCCACTGAAATTACTAACTCAACCCACTGCCATAAGTTTGTGTTATTAATATATTAATGTTGTTCTGTCTGGTTGCTTGCAGACCATCCCATCTAAGAACAGCTCTATAGTACCATGGAAGTATGTTAATACAGTGCATTCCATTTAACAATTTATTGCTGTTTGGGTTGCAGAATTTAGTCTCCAGAATATTTTCTCATCTACACGGATTTTTAAAACATCCTCAGTAGTTAAATTTTTTAATCTACTATGCAACTGCAAGAGGATATTGGTTGCAAATAGCTGCCTGCAAACTAAGATAAGGGACAAGTATGTCAACTTTGGGATATGTGGGAAGTAACAAATTTTGCTAAACGACTCCAAGGCAGACATTTTGTACAGTCTGTATATTTCTTGTGTTATAAAGATTGTTTGTCGCTAGGCTAGAAAGTTGCAGTTGAATGCAGTTCACTACTGAATTCCTACTCTATTATAGTTTTCTTTTCTTCAAATTGACTTCTGTCTTTCACTAACTAAAATAAAGCCTTTCTTTTTCTCTAGCATTGGTGTTGAAGAGGAAAGCAGAAACTAAAGGCACTGGAATTGGCAAATACACTTCTATAGAAAGTGGAGAAGGTAGAGAATGGAGCTGCAGACTCTACAGGAGGCTTTGAAAGTGGAAATTCAGGTTCACCAGGTAATTTGTATTCTTTCTTGCTTTGTACTTTCAAGTAATAGCAGCATTAATATTGCTGATATATTACTGCTAATGGTAGCATTAAGTAATAGCAGTACAATTATAGTAATAATTGTTTTATAAGCTTGAAGCTCCTTTAGAATTTTATAATCTGCATTTTGACCCCACCACCTGTTGCTTCTCAGCAAATCTGAAAAGTTTGCGTATCAGGCTGTGGGTGGGAAATTTTTTTATATGCATGTTGTAGCAGTGATAAAAACATTCTGAAAACTCTGTGCTCAGCAACTTATGGCTGGAAGGTTTTTCTAATGTTCTGAAGTATTCAATTGGCAATGGAAAAACAGTTGAGAAACTTTCAAGTGAAATGTGTAGTGCTTTGTGGTTTCATCTGTTGCTTCTCCTCTGGAGTGTCTTCTATTTTAATACCTTCTAAGCTTGTTATAGTACAGTTTTGTTAACCAAAATGTTGTAAAAATTTCACTACATGTCATGTCTTTTACTGGTAACCTGTCCAATGCTGTGTAGCAGTAGTGTTGCAGTTTGCCATTCCAGTACAATACTAATGAGAAATATTAAAAATAATAGTAACAATAACACTTAATTTAACAAGTACAGAGGGCAGATGCATGTTAATTCTTGGAACAAGATTGTTACAGACATAAACACAGTAGCTGCCAACTTCAATATTAAATGAGACCTTCTGTAAAGACAGTTCTCCAAGTATTTCTGTCAGGTACCCGAGACTCACAACTGTTACACAATGGATAAAAGACATGTATTGTGAGTTACATTGTGAGTGTAACTCACTCATATAAAATTTGGAAAATGTTTCCAAATTACCCGATGTCTAAACAAGTGTTCTGGACTACTCATTCTGCAGCTGCTGCAATGATGAGCATAGGGCAAAGACTTCAATAGGTGCATTAGTAAAAGGAAGCTATGTCTGTTTTAAAAATATACCTCTTTTCTGGGTAAAAAACCTGAAAAAGCAAAAAATTAATTTCTAGAACTACAGACAAGTACTTTGCTCTTCTCAGACTCCCAGGCCCTTGTATTCAAAACTTCAGTGAAGTTTTGTTGTCAGGGTAAGGAAATTCAGAAATCACCCATGGCATTTTATTTCAACTGTATCACGTGTCATCATTTGCTTATCTAATATTTCTTTTTCTGAGGACTCCTTATAAAAGCTTGCCAACACTCATACTGTCATAGTTCGTAGTCATCTTGTAAGTAGTGGACAGTTGTCTATGATGAGTGCATAGAATTCAGCTCCACACTGTGAGCAAAGCCTCCCAGCTTCGTGTTGCAACTTGTCACTTGTGACTACTTACGTCATTTTAGATAGGGATGCTCAGTATGACTTTACTTTTGATTGTAGAATAGCGTCTTGATTCCTGCCTATTCCAATTCACCTCCAGAACTCTCTATGAAATTTTGATGCTACTGCTCTGGCAAAGTATATCTTGAACACCTCCTCAAGGCCTTTATAGGTAGTTTGAATGTTTAGAAAAAACTATTTTCTTTTGTTTTGCTTTGGTGATCAAAAAATCCTCCATAAATGAAGTACAACAATATCAGAGTACAACCTGAATATTCAGATATCTTCTATATCCAAGCTATATTGCTTGCCCTGAGCAGAGATGCCTCAAATCTAAATAGTCCATTCTGATACTGTGTGGATTTAATTAAGGTTATTTTGAAACACTCTGCTCTTCATAGTTTTGATTATGAGAGGTGTTAAAGGAGTTGTACTTAGCTCTCCTCACAAAAGGACTGGGCTTCATGGATCACTCTCTGAGCTGATGTATGGAAAGAACCTAAAACATCCATTTCTTTCTCTCATTTTGTAGCAAAAAGATCAGTATGTTTTAAAATATCTTAAATTTAGCTTGTGTTTGGGGTCAGTGCAAAAGAACACTCTTTTTTCTTTTATGATTGCATGACACAGTATTGTATGATCCAAAATTTAGCAATATTTCATGAATTGTTCACAATTGCTAACTGTATTGTCTTATGACTGAGTCTGTGCAAGTACTTTGTATAAAAACTGACAGATTGGGTTTATTTGTAGAACTGATGTAGTAGAAAGCACCCATGAATAATCAGCTAAGTGTGGGTAACATAGGGTAGCATAATACCTTAGCTCCCATAACACTGAATGGCAGTGTGATGAAACAATAAACAGTGTAGATAAATGCCAAGTGATGCACTTTGGAAAAACAGTCCCAATTTTACATCTGCAATAGCAAGCTGTGAATTGACTGTTAGCACTGTGGAAGGAGTTCCCGCAATACAGAGTACTCAAATGTTGTATGCAGTTTTAAACTTTGTCTCCAGGTGACCAAGACAAACTAGAGGAGTACAGAGAAGAGTGCCGAGAGTCAACAAAACAATTGAATGATTCATGAATGAAGAGACTTTCAAGCTGAAGAAGCAATGACTGATGGGAGAATGTGTGATGTGGAAAAAATGTAGGAAGATGATGAGAGAAACAGTCATAGAGTCATAGAATATCTTGAGTGGAAAGGGACCCATAAAGATCATAAGAGTCCAAATTCCAAATCCTCTTGACTTAAGAGGATCTTTTTTGCCCCTCATGCTTGTGTAACTGGGAGGCAGATTCAAAAGAAAAAGGAGGTCATCATACATTGAGTCCTATAGTCTAACTCTGAAAATTATTGTCACAGAAGCTTGAGTGTTTTCCTGAGTTCAAAAAGTAATGAAGGCAAATTAATGGAAGAAAAATGTGTTACTACCTAGTAAGTCTAAGACATAATCTATTGAAGACCTCAGATGTAAATTTGTAAAAGATGGGAGATGACACTCAGACATCATGCTGATGCCTCTGTTTGCTATTGGCTAGTATTAGAAAGAAAATGTAGCTGTGGTGAGGTGCAGAATTATCTTTGTGTTATGCTTTTTTTATTATTACTACTGGTTTTGGTACGTGAAGTGAAATAAACTTCTAAAGTGAATTAGTTGACAAAGTCTGAATTCTGAGTGGTATCAGTGCGGGTGGAATGAAACATATATTTTGTTGCTTGCTTTGTCCTTGCATTTCTCACTCTTCATGGTTGTGATGAGCAAGTGGGAAAGAAAGTAAGACTACATTTTAATTTGTATGTGTGGAAGGGACGTGGCAATTTGATGAAAAACATGGCTGTAATAAAGAAATCGGGGAATTTTTATTTATGTGGCCTCTTCACTCTGGGCTCTGGCTTTCTTTGGTGACAGTCTGGTAACTTTGCAGACTACTGCTAAGCCAGAACATTCTCCTGCAGCTGCTTGAAGGAAGTGAAGAACGAAGAGTAGTGAATAGTAACCATCTGTCTGCTTTCCCTTGGATGTGCAGGGAATCTCTTCTACAATGATCTCAACCTCTCTCTGAGGGGGAAAAGTGGCAAATATAGTTCTTAATATGATTCTTCCGTGTGGTACCAGCCAAGGGAGGCAGACCCTTAGTACTTGAAGTGTTCTGCTCTTGAATATACAAACAGCTTTTGTTCCTGCAGCAGTTATCTGTGATTTGTTTCTTGTGACTGCAAGCAAAGAAGGTGGCAGTTCTAGGGGAAACAGAGCTATTAGATTATCTTACCCAGCTGGCTTAAATTGTCTATAAAAGGCATCACTTATTCAAGAGCTGTTCAGGAGGCGCAAAAGTGGTGGCTTCAAGTGGTGGTTTTAATACACTAATAAGAATGGGTTTGGAAATTATGTAATACTGGATTCCAGCTTTTGCTATAGAAATGCTGTAAACTGAATATTTTGTTTTTACAAAGGTTCTTTAAAAATGTTGAACTTTAAACTGTTCAAGATCTGTAATGAGAAACTTCATTGTATTGTTGCATCTTTTTTCTTCCTAGAAATTGGTTGCCCAAATGAAGCAAGATCCACAGGTAACTAGTCTTAAATTGCATTATTTACCCTTAAAAATACAGGAAATAATGGTGCATGAAGCTTGAGAATTCTAGATTACTTGATCATGTTCCTCCTTGCTGATGAAATGTTAAGAAGAAAACTATTATGAACAAGTCTGTAAACAATGACTGCTGGATAGTTAAAAAAACCCAAAACAAAACAGAGCTCTTATGGAGCCTTTTGCCTCATATTTGTAATAAAATGAATCAATCAGCTCTTGTGCTTTATGGCGCTGTTAAAACTTGCAGTAAGTTTCAGTTGGAAGCTGCTCTTTATAAAATTTGCTGTGGATAGAATTTGCTTCTTTTTTTTTTCCTTTGAGTATCAGAAACTGTGAACACTAAGGTTGACAGTTCTATAAGAAGAGGTAGGGTAGTCTGTCCAAGAAATTTTGTCTAAATAAAATATGTAGCTTAATGCTGTGTTTGGGCTGACTGTTGTGCATATCTTCCTCAGTGCTGTGAGTGGACACTTGACCTTGGTGTTTCAAAGCTACTGAAGTTGGATAGGTAGACTTCTTGCATGGAGAGCAGAAGTTTCCCCTTTCCCGATTACTGCAGAAGGAGACTGGGTTAGCTTATGCAGCAACTAAGCACTCTAGTGTGCTGCATGGGAACTTATGTGGAGTTCTCTAACCAGTCTGAAACATTGCGTAGAACGATAAAGGTGGCTCACTTGAGACTTGCTGTTAAGTGCTTCTGTCCTGGTGCAATACTAAATACGTTTGAATTTTCTGAACAAATATTTTTTCTGAGCTCAGTGGAGTGGGAAGGCAGCTTTTTGTAACGGTCAGGTAGTTAGACCCTTGATAAGGAAGGAAGGGGTGAGTAGGGAATAGGGTATTGGAAAATACGCTTTCTAGAGGTTGCTTGTTCTGATGGAATTTGTGTAAGGTCTGCTACTTTTACTTGCTGGGCAAGTCTGTTAATGATTAGCTTGTAGAGCAGTTTGCTTTCTGGTTGTATCTGCTGAAAGCAAGGTCATGCTGCAAACAACCGTGTGAAGTTCCTGGAACCAAGAGGAGTAAATCTGGTTCCTGTTCCCAATGCTCTTAATGCATTTTTATCCCAGATTATTGAAGTGGAATCTCTAAGAAGGGAGGGTGACTGGTCAAATCTGGTTTTGCCAGAATTGTGTCTGTATCGGAGAGGACTATCTAAAAACTCTGAGATTGTCGTGAATTTCAAAGTTGTATGGAGGAATAAAACAATAGGGAAGTTCACAGGATCACTAGGTTGGAAAAGTTGTCCTGAGCATGAAGTTCCTATGTTTTAATATTTCTGCATAGTACAGCAAATCTGCATAATCTAATGTGAAGAGTTTACAACATAGACGAGTGCAACAAAAGAGAATAATGTATGGAAGTTCACTTCCCTGTCATGTGTCTGCAGAGCTTCACAGGCTTTAAACTAAGGACAATTTATTTTATTTTTAATGGTAAGGAAAGAGTCCAAGTAAAAAGTGTTCTCTGACTCCATCTTTGTAGTGATGCTTTTGGCTTTCAAATCTTAAAGTGCTATTTTAAGCAAAGCACTGATATGAATAATGTGTTAAGGCCAATGTAATTCTCTTAAATACAGTCTAAGGCATAAACATACATGGAAATGAATGTTTAGGTAGGCTTACCTTCGTTTGACACGTGTCAATGAATTTGACAGATGTTTGCTGATGTTCTGCACAGTCAAATGTATGATAATGACTTTGCATAAGTACCATAGGTCAGAATGCTTTAGGTGACATACCATAGCATACTGTGCAATACTACTGTATTACTTGTTAACAAACATTTCTTATTTAATTTGTTAGTTCAATGAAATGTACATATGTACTTTATAATCTGCTAAGCAGTAATGGATGTTTTAATGAAATCTTCGTTCAAAACTGGGTTGTCTCTCTTGAGTGCTAGAATGGTCCACTGATTATTGTTGCACTCAGTGACTTAACTAAGGCTTTGTTGAGCCTCTTGAATTTTATTGGTTGCACATCCAGAGGTGCTGTATTTGTCATATGCTATGCAAAAAAAAAACCCCAACAAAACCCCAAAACAAACCCACCTTCCTGCTACTACTCTCTGTTAACAAGTGGAATATCTTTCTCACAGATATTTTTTCTTTCTAATCAGAACGCTGATTTGAAGAAACAGCTTCATGAACTTCAAGCCAAAATCACAGCTCTGAGTGAGAAACAGGTAGGGAAACAAAGATGTATTTTTAACACCCTATTCTAAAGATGTCTCTTTTCCCAGCTTCCAAGAGAGCTGCTAAGTTTCGAAGTGCAAAAATAAGCATGAGAAACCAGATACTTTTTATTTGTTTGCTGTCTCAACAAAAGATAGGATGAGCTACTGTGAGTCTATCAAACAAGCAACTAGTGTAATCAGTGGAATCCATTGTGCTTTTTCTTAAGTTAAAACTAGTATTTTGTATTAAGGGAGCTGGGAAAATGAATTATTTTTTTTCTCTGTTATTGTCTTGAAACTTATTCTAAACTATTCTGCTTAAGGCAAACTTTAGATTTGTTTTTGTTGGTCCACACTGTGTGCCTGAATGAGCATGCAGGGCTTTTATCTTGTGTCTAGACTAACTAAATTCATGTCAGTACCTAATAAACAATTTGGAAATTATTTGTGTGTATTTACCATGATAAATTGCACCACAAATGTCTCGTGTTTGCCATTTGGTAGGAATTCTCTTTGACAAGTCTAAAGTATGAGTAATAATTACAGCTGATTGCTTAGTAGAAAGATTGTGGAACTTGAAGGCACATCTTGTGGGTTGGAAGGAGGAAAATAAGTAACAATGAGAGATCTACAAAACTTGTTCTCACTTATGTTTATAAAAAAGCAAAACAGCAACACACACCAAAAAGGTCTCATACCACTCCCCACTCCCAAGTTAAACTGATTTAAGCAGTTCTGTAATTGTATTGCTGTTGTGTCAATAACATAACCAAGTTAGGTTGATACATAACACTTTTGACGAGAGGAAACATTTTATGTGTGCATAGGTAAGAATATAACTAGGCACCATTTTCACATCTGGATACCTGCAGTCATCTGTCATTATCTACGTTGTGTTCTGTTTTGATAATTACCTTTCCTAAAGAAATGGGCAGACACTAACTTTTATCTGGAGTTTTTCTTTACTAAAAATTTTGTTATGTTTTAGTAGTAGAACAGTGAGTCTAGGAAGGAATGTGTACAGATAAAGAAAGTGATTTTTTAATGAGAATTCTAATGCAACAAAACCTGAGGTTTTGCTGATGTGGTGACGTGCCTCTCTTGAGAATGATTTACTCTCTAAACCCAGCATGAGTTTCTGCATGTGGCTGTTTCACACCAAGCAACTTCAGAATTCTCTGGTAAGCTCTGGGGACCCGTGGTAATTTCAAAATTGGCTTGCCTTGATGCCATGAGGCAACTCGAATTGACTACCAGTTCACATGATCAGCAGTGACAGGCCGTGAGATAGCAAGTGGAAGGTAAGAAAGAATTATGTCTTGCTGTAACTTTTAAACTTGGATTCATAACTTAAAAAAGTTAGGTGAGAGTGGTATATACTGACATGCATTTTTATATTACCCATCACCAGAAATGCAGCTGTATCTTTTCTCCTGAAAATAGGTATTTGTGGGATGAACATGGGCTAAGTTTCCAAAAGACTTCGAAAAATAATTTTCTGACTTTACTTCCAGCACACAGCGAATACAGTCAATGTGAAGTCACAGTCCAGTTTTCTTCGTTGTGTTCTTAAGGGTTTTGATTGTCAGCAGAACGCTAAACTTCTGGGTGAATGAAGTTTAAATATTTTTTCTATCTACAACAGAAGTAGTTGAAGTAGTTTGGCTGCCAAAATGCAATGGTCATGGCAAATGTGGATGCATAAAAAAAAAACCCCCACACCTTTCCAATGCAGAGAAATGCTCAGTCTCTTTTACCTGTTGAACTGTTATATAGACATCTGTGGCTTAGCCATGCAGAGTCAAGCAGCAGTTTGGAGAGCTCAGCAAAGCCCTTTTTTAGCATTGTCATTTTCATTTCTCTTTAGGAAAAATAATTATCGTTAGTTGCTTTAGGTGGAGAATATTATCCAACAATTTAGTTTTCACACAGCATGGAGAAATGTGCAGTTTTGCATAGTAAATAAATGCTTTACATTGTGCATTGTGTTTCTTAAGGATGAGTGCAACATGTGTTATCTGTACTCTTGTTTAGAGCCAAGTAAGTAGACTTGATTCTAATGTCCAGGGAATATACTCTGAGAGCCTAACTCCAGTGTGGGCAGTTACAGAAAGCATAACCATCACTGTTTGATAAGCTCTTAATGAAATGTGAAAAACTACAGTTCCAACCTGTGTGATGTCCCTGCTCGAGACAGTGGCATGGAGCTGAGACCCTGGTGTCAGGCAGAATACAGAAATATTTCTGGCTTCTGAAATATTATGTCAGCCTAATCTACCCTTTTTCTTTGCTCAGTTATTAAATAAAGTTGGTTCTTGCACAAGTCTTCATCCAAGTCAGTGATGGGTTAGCCAGAAGCTTTTTGTTGCTTTAGGACTTTTCTCCATTGCTGAGGCATTGTGAGAATAGTGCTGACACTTGCTGCCAGTCACTGCAGGGGTTCATCACAGGTTAGGCTTCTTGATGAGAATTAATAATGACAGCTCAGTTCAGAAGTTTGCGAAACTGAAGAGATCTGGCAAACTACAAAGAGAAAGCAAGTAGGCTGTGCAGCATATAGAATTAAACCTAAAGAAATTTACCTGATGGAGGGTTAAACTGTTACAGTGTAAGGTGTGTCATATAGTCATGTTTTGTTTTGAAAATGTGAAAGAAGTGAAAGTAAATGATTTGGTTTGTTTCACCTGAGGTGATGGAGCAATGTATGCTGGTTGTGTTATCATATGGAAGAAAAATTTCAAAAAGGCAAACTTATTTGAAGATAATTTGCATTTAAAGGGCAGTAAGCATGAAGCCCTCAGACGATTATTCTTCTCTGCTAGTGTCTTTGTTATTACCACTGAGTTCTAGACTGTGTTTAACCTTTTCTAAGCTGCGTGCAATAAGGTGAATTCAGTTTAACAATCTTGTTTCTCAGTTATGAATGAAGGCTGCAGTTTGGAAACAGTGCACTAGTTTTAAAACTGGTTTCCTCTTTTTCCCCTACCCCTTTCCTCTATAAAGAGAAGTCAGGAGTAGCTCTTTGCAAGAGTTTTAATTGCCAAATCCAAGATTGGGTTGTAAATATGAATTAAGCCTGTTGATGTGCAGAACTGTTTTTTATTATGTTTTCACACCTTTGTAGGAAAGTAATAGTCTCAGCACTCTTCGCTATGCTTTATATTCTATGATAGTGTCTTCCTTTGGCATTCTGATTTGTAGACTTTTTACCCACAATTACCTATCACTGAGCAGTTTTTGTCTGACATAAATATAGTCCTTACAATGAAAAACGTAAAGAACTTTTTTTTTTTTAATTTTTCCCTGAGAACTTTTACCAGCGTGTACTGTTTTAACTGTGGAGAGGTGAAGTGAAAATTTTTGTCAGTGGCACTGGTGAAAGACTGAGGTAGAACAGGACTAACATAAAGGAGCAGGAGGGATGTGATCTTGATGTAGAAGGTTTTTTTCTGCATCTTCCCTCCACAATTAATTAAAAAAAAATTATATGATCTTGCAGATATTTCATCATTGAGATATACTGTATCAGTATTTTCTTCCATTGATGAGGAAGAGATCGTGTTTATTTGAGTAAAGAAATGTAAAGGAAAAAGAGGGCAGCAAACACTTCTAGACAGGATCTTGTAAAATACAGAGGATTTTCTATATCCTTGAGACCAGTTTCTTGGAAAAGTTGGAGCAACATTCTGTCTCAAATGTGGAAGAAGGTTTACAGGAATAGTCTTTGACCTTATGGTAAAAAGGTGATGGTGATAAGCACAAATGAAAGAAATTATATGGCTCTTTCCCCTGTACTTTACAATGAAATGAAAATGTCTATTACTGTAATTGCAGTAAAATTAATAGTCTTCAAGGAAACAGTCTTCTGAAAACTAGACATGTTCTAATGCATTTGCTCTTGATGTAGAGAGAATAAATTGGATCTCTTGTTATTTTTGATTTCTGAAGAGCTGTATATAATTGTAGGAAGAAGTACTCAAAAATAGTTGTAGCACAGGAATGCTCATGTTTTTATTTTTCATGGGGGAAGAAGTTTAACACGCTTTACTGTGAAAAATAGTTGGAACTGTAGAATATCAGAAAAAGCGCATGCTATAAAAACAAGCTTATCTCTGTTGTTATGAATAGACAAATCTAGTGACTTTTGCTTGTATTTAAAGTTTACAGCAAACTGAGGTAGTTGAGGTTGAGACCCCTTTTAACCTTACTCCTTATAACCTGAAGTAAAGGGAAAAGTGATTTGGGGGACTCTTTAAGAATGGTAGTGTATTTTAACCATGATTTTGTATGGTTGAATAAAAGTAAACATGTGGTTTAGACTGACAAAGGAAATGTATTTAAGTCTTCAAAAACTGTCAGGAGTTAGTTTAAGCATTAGTGTTGCTATATTTATTACAGGGACCATAACTGAGTAATGAAAAGATTGGTAATGTGCATAAATTTGTCCTGTGAGACTGTTCTTCTTGAACGTTTGTCATCCATAGCAAAGTTGAATCTTTATGGAAGCGTTTTGAACATATTATCAGAAAATAGTACCTGAAACACGTTCCATCAAATTCTGTAAAGATAAAAGACTGTGTTTTGATGAAAGTAGGTGCAAGAAGCTGCAGAGCAGGAAGGAAACTGGGTGCAGTTAACGTGTAGGGTTGAAATGCTTCTGCATGAGAAAAATGGGCAAGATATACCTGTATATTGTGGATACAAATAATGAATATCATGTGGACTTAGGGCTCAAAATATGGAAATAATGAAATCTCTCAGTTCTCACTCTTGCCTATTTTGTTTGGAGTTTCTAATCCTTCCTTTCCTCAACATCCATCAAGAGTGTATTAAAACACCACTACTGGGAGAAAGCATGCAAATATACCATATGAATGTGTAGTAGCTAATAACTTGAGGCAGATGATACTTAATTTCAGTTCCAATTGTTTATCTGGTATTGCTGAACACTTACCTTATTTTTAAGGAAATGGCATAAGTGATAAATATAATGCTAATTTGCATGTAACTGCAAGCTTCCATTTATGCCGAATGTTTATAAAGCAGTCTTAAAATATATGGGAAAACAATTTTGCACATTCCTTGGTTTTAATAATGAAACCCTGTAGTGATACATTTAGCACTGCCTCCTCCCATAATTGACTATTTATAGAGTCCTTTCTTAAAGAGTTTGAAGGAGTCACTTGTTTTTCCTTTCAAAAAGACCCTGGTCTATCTGGATGTAAGGAGGAGTAAGTTAACTGCCTCTAAATAGTCAGACCCTCTGATAAGTGTGAGGAGCACCTGTTGAGGAGGTGGATGTTTATTTGAGAAAGCTACATGAGCTTACTATTTTAATCTTTGATATTTATTTAATTTGCATCAAAATATTGTGTGAAAATTTGAATATAGTGACTTCTCATTAAATTATCTTCCATATTCTGAAGATATACGGGCCAAAACAAATTCTGAATTTGTATGGGTTATTGTACATAGGCAGAGTGCATGCATCTCCCCTGCTGCCACTTTTGCCCCGAACTCTTGCAAAACTTGTATGAGTCATTTGTATGTGACTGGAATATTGCTACGTTTTCCCAGACCTTTTATTATGCTTAAATCATTACTATGTGTGTAAACTGGACAGGGGCAGATTAAGAGTGCATATAAGGAAGAATTTCTTCACCATGAGAGTGGTGAGGCAGTGGAACAGGTTGCCCAGTGGAACAGGTTGCCCAGGGGAAGTTGAGAATGCCCCATCCCTGGAGGTGTTCAAGGCCAGATTGGATGGGGCCTTGAGCAGCCTGACTTAGTGGGAGGTGTCTATTAAATAGAGTTGTTTGGTTCCCAGCTCTTCGGAAAACTGAATTTTGGAAGAAAAAGACTGTCTAATGCTTAGAATATAGGCCGAAACTTGTGTTTGCTGTTTGTTCTCTGCTACCTGTTCTTTGATTTGAAAATAAGCCACTTCCTGAGACTGTTCTTTCTTGCATTATGAGTTATGGAGCCTAGAGCAACTATGGGCTAAAGAATTTTGTTAGTACTCTCTTTGATAATGGTGCTACACCAAGAACAATACTGATGAGGGTAGTCAGTGTTAGGTGGCATTTTCCAGCATACAGGTTCCACATGACGCTCAGTTCAGCTTCTCATGCTTATTTTTGAAAAGTTCTGAGGTGAATGTGACACGTGACATTAGTTCCCTAGTCTTAATGCCAGTTTGAACTGGTTTCTGTTAATTGTACTGACCTTTACAGGTGGCCTGGAGGTCCTTTGTGGTGGACACTGGACAGATAAAGAGGAGATATGTATAATAAGGAACCATAAGAGGGCGAAATGCAATGTAAAAGTTTGTTTTAGGGTTTAACTTTTCTGTTTGAATAAGTGTTACCAGCCCTTACTGCTCTAGTCACTGAGTTTTTTTCCTCATTTTATTGTGATGACCATGATAGGCTTGGGCCTTGAAGGGCATAAAGAGAGAACAAACCTTAAAGGGTAAGAATGCCCTTGATGGGGTTTCATTAAATCTCCTTTCTTTTCTGTATTGATATTATTGCCAAGAGGATGCAGTCTTCATCCTCAGGAAACAGCACTGTTCACTGAAATTATTACTGGGTAATTATTTCTTTGTACAGAAAAGGTATAATTATTTCTCTGTACAGAAGAGGTATGAGCACTTTATTTTCTTCAAATGTTGGTCAAGTCAATTTCAATTGTACTGGTTTTGGGTATTGTATGTGGCCAGGGTTTTTTTCAGTATTGTACCTCTTTCTTGGTAAATTTTTAAAATACTTGTTCTGACTTCTAGAAACTTCAGAAAGCATATAATGTCTTTAGAGCAACTTTTCACCTGCTGTTGCATTGCAGTAACTGTTTACCAGAGACACTTGACAGGGAGTTTCCCTGTTAGGGAAGATACGTGGTGGAGCCCAGATAGCATGCGGGTTCTCTTGATGTGTTTTTTGTTTTTAATAAGGTCAGTTATTCTCTCAGCTTTTCTTATTCCTTGCTTTATGCTAAGTCTGTGAAGGTTAGTATTGATGTGCAAGGTGTCTTTCTTAACTTTCCCCCCTTCTTGTAATGTTAACAGGTAGATTTAGACAGCGGTGATGACAGAGTTCTGATGGAAATTTTGCTGGAATGAAGCTTGAATGACTGTAGGGTCAATAGAGAGGTGGAGAGAGGGCACTTTCCTGGAGGTAATTCAGACAAGGGAACCTAATTACATGTGTTGTCTTTGTGAGGACCCATGCCTCCCTTCCACTGACAACAGAAAACTTGTAGGAAGATTAGGCTTCAGTTGACTTCTGTCAGTTCATTAACTGTTATCTGATGTGTTCTATGGAAAAGAATTCTTGTTCTATTCTTTCTTTTTTTAATAGTGAGATACTTTCAGTGTCTTCTTATAGTAAACATTTGAAAGCCAACAGGAGAAAGGCCTCAAGTTGAAATAAGCATTTTTTTTTGTTCTCTAAGCTTCCTTTGAGGCTAGGTGAGGTGCGTTAGAGGCAGTTAAAAAGTTGCAATTCCTTTTTTCTCCTTCTTTCTCAAGATTTCCTCAGTAAAATGTTGGCAGTGTGTCACAGTTAACAGACACTAAAGAGTTAGACCCAGGCTTCCCTATGCATGAGCCAGCTTTTTTCTTACTCAACAAGTAAAACCTCAGTCTTACTGTTTGTACTGTTTATAGGAGGCAGAGCTTATTTACTTTATTTTTCTTTCAAAAGTAAACAGAGAAAAATTACTTGAGAATTCTTAATATATGATGTGAATATTTAAGACGTATGCTTTAAAACTGTTTAATGTTCAGAATAGCAAGTGGCTATCCTTCTATTTTAGACTTCTGAAAATCTGAATACTTGGCAGTGTTTAAGCTTGTGGAGTCTTGCTCCATGTCCATGCACTCTTTTTATAAGTTGCTTCATTTTTATTCCACTACGACAGCTTCTCAAAACAGTGATTTGTCCTTTAGAGATGCAGTCAGCCCAGAGCTGTGTGGAAGGGCCTGATTGTCTGCAGCTTTCTAGCTTGAGAAGCTCCATGCACACCTTTGGACTGGTAACAAATGTTTTAATGATAATGTTCAATAAAGCTACATTCTTGAATTTCATGACTCTTTTAAAATTTTGTAGTATATCTCAAGAGACAGAAATATCCCATTCTCTGAGTGAATCACTTGAGGGAAGCAGTTTTACAGCAGCCCAGAACATTAAGCTCCTAACATTTATCTGCCGGGCAATTAAAGTTGCGTGGCCTAGAGATTCTCTGTTCATTGTCTGAAATTTGGAAACAGAAGCAGCTTTTAAATTTCTAAGTTGGTTTTTTTTGTGGGTTTTTTTTGGTTTTTGTTTTTTTTTTTTTAATGAAAACAACTTACTGTCTGGCCAGGACTCCATTCTACCTGCCATGTAAAAACTACTTTCTCAATATCTTGTTTTTTGTAATACGCAGGAATCCTGCACTTGACGGCTGGTTTGATAGGTGTTTCTTCCAGACAGCGACTCTCTTCAGAAATGAATTACTGGGATGCTTTAGTGCATCAAACTTCCCTTCAAATTAATGAAAACCAGCTTGCTCTAAATGTTAGAATTTCTTCTGATCTAGCCCCAGACTGGTACTTCAATATCTTGTGGAGAAAATGGTCCTCTGTAGGGCAACTAGGTATCATATAAGTGTCAAATAAGGTTGTTATAATGTGGTGGGGATTCAATCTTTGGGTGTTTGGTTATTACTCTTTTTTTTCCATTCCCATGTCCAGATGGATTCTGCTATTGTTTAGAGAACTGAATGTGAATATTAATCCCTTATTTTGAACTTTTGCCTTATTGTTTGATTACTTATCAAGGTACTATCATTTGGGACAAAAAGTGGTTTAAGTCTGCTTTTAACATAGCTTTTGGAACTTAAGAAGTCACTGTTTAAAGGATTTTGGTACAAAATACAGTGCTTAAGTGGAAAAGATTAGTCAGATACTAGGCTATTTTTTTTCAGTAGAAAATGAGACAAATATTTATAACAAGATTTCATATTTATTAGGTTTGTACATCCTCTGCGATAATTAAGCATGGTCTCAGAGCACCAGTGGTAGCATACAGTGCACACTAAGTAATCTGTGTAGCACTATTAGAAGGTAAAGCGTAAATAAAACAGGGTTTACCCTTTCCTATTTCTTTATCCTGCTTATCTCTTTCCACTGTATTAAGTGATGTAAGGAATTTTGTTTTTAATTCTATCATTTCATAATGGATGTTAGCTTATTTGGATTTAGCTATGTGGAATTAACTCTGGTGTACTTCTCACAATAATCTTTAGGGTTCCAAATTATTCAAAAGTTGCTTGAATGAAAATGACTGATTGTTCGAAGCCTTGCAGGTAGTAATTTCCTTCACCTCTACTCAGGAACATGTTTTTTAAACAGCATGTGTATTATTGCATTTAGTAGACAGCTTCCTTTCTGACCTCTCCTGAGTTAGCAGGAGACCCACTTAACTGACACGGCTGCAGTCCTTTTGAGCCTTAGCTTTCAAAAATATTTTAGTGAGTCAGATGTCTCAAATTTCATTACATCCTTTATTTGCTTTTAAAATATTAACAATCTGCTTATGTAGTATGCTGATTAAGACTAGAAAATGCTGATACAAAAAGTTCATTTTACAACTCCTGGTACTTAAAGTTTGTCTGTGTTTAGTTATGTGCCTGAAACTACATTAAATATTCCAAGACCTCTTGAATTGATGTCTGTTTCTTGAAAAGACAAGGTTTGACAAATTTATCACATAATCTCTCAAACTTTTCTATGAGGGGAGAAATGGATTGTGGACTTAAATTTGACCCCAGTCTGAGGCACACAGGGGTGTGGGTGGTGTTTGCTTGTTGTTTTGATGTTTCTTGTTACATTTGCCATGTGGGTTGTAGGAACAGTGCCTGTGCCTTCTTGGACTGGCTGGAATAGCCAGTAAATCTGTGAAAACAGAGCTCTTTCCCCCTCTCTCCTGTAACTGGAAGTAGGGAAGCATTGCATTCATCTTTAAAAAGGGTGGAAAGGGGAATCCTGGGAACTACCGACCTGCCAGCCTCACCTCTGTGCTTGGGGAGATCATGGAACAGATCCTCCTAGAAGCTAAGCTAGAACACATGAAGGACAGGGAGGTGATTCTAGACAGCCAACATGGCTTTACCATAGGCGAATCCTGCCTGATAAATAAAGTGGCTTTCTGTGATGGAATGACCACATCAGTGGGTAAGGGAGAAGCAATGGATGTAATCTATCTAGACTTCTGTAAAGCCTTTGACACAGTCTCCCACAACATCCTTCTCTTTAAATTGGAGAAATAGGAATACGATGAGCGGGCTGTTCAGTGAATAAGGAATTGTTTAAATCCTGATATCCAGAGGTTAGTGGTCAGTGGCTTAATGTCCAAATGGAGATCAGTGATGAGTGGTATCCCTCAGAGGTCTGTGCTGGTGCATGTGCTGTTTAACATCTTCATCAATGATATAGACAGCGAGATTGAGTGCACCATCAGCAAGTTTGCAGATGACACCAAGCTAAGTGGTGCGGTTGTCATGCCTGAAATATTGGGTGTCATCCTGAGGGTCTTGGACAAGATGGAGAAGTGGGCCTGTGTGAACCTCATAACATTCAGCAAAGCCAAGTGCAAGGTCTTATGCCTGGTTTAGGGCAATCCATGGTTTTAATGTAGGCTGGAGGACAGTATGATTGAGGGCGGCCCTGCAGATAAGGACTTGAAGCTGCTGATGGACAGAAAGCTAGACATGAGTTGGCAATGTGCACTTGCAGCCCAAAAGGCCAACTGTATCCTGGGCCTCATCAAAAGAAGCATGGCCAGAAGGTTAAAGGAGGTGATTCTACAACTCTACTCACCTGTGGTGTGACCTCACCTGGAGTACTGTGTCTGACTCTGGAACCCTCAGCACAGAGGGGAAATGGAGCTGTTGGAGTGGGTCCAGAGGAGAGCCTCAAGAATGATCTGTGAACTGGAGCACCTTGCCTGCAAGGACAAGCTGAGAGAGTTGGGATTGTTCAGTGTAGAGGAGAGAAGGACAATAGATTTTTTTGCAACGAGAATGTGAAACACTAGAACAGGTTGCCCAGGGAAGCAGTGAAGGTCACATCCCTGGAAACATTTAAGGTCAGATGTAGTTAAAGATGTCCCTGTTCCTGCAAGGTGGGGTTGGACTGAATGACCTGTAAAGGTCTGTTCTAACCCCAAGCATTCTATGATACTGTGATTTTGCCCAACTAGTATCGTGAAAGTTAGTTGGATAAATTTCTATAGTTAAATTTTCCTTTAACAATGTCTGATAGCAGCTTCAAATCCTAAAGCCAAGCGGAAATACCAGACACTGTAATAATCTTGGACTCACTTGTCTCTGCACAAAGACCAAGGATCATTACTGCCATGTCAGGCTGAAAGATGAATGTAATTAACTTGGGCCAGAACAGGGGTGTGTCTGAACCAAAAGTAAGAGGAAGGCAGGACTGCAGAGGCCCAGGGGGGAGTCCTTTTATCAGCTGTTTCTGAGAAGAAAACTTGTAGTAAGGGTGATGTTGTATTACTGGGGTATTTTTTCTTATTGGCAGATCTGGGTATGGGCTATGCATATTTCTATTTGAAGACTTAGTAGGAGTGTGTCCTATGCTCAGATGGTCTTGTCTTTGCCTTGCTGGGGGAAGGGTACCTCTGATTGTAGCTTACTCTCCCATATTTAAGAAGTTATGAAGTGAGATATTTATTGATGCCAAGAGAAAAGTTTACTTCTGGTCCATGAGTTTGAATTGTAAGAGCAGTTGCACCCAAGGTGCAAAACTCTTCAGAACAGTTGCAGTCCTGTTTGCCCATCTAATCTCAGTTTGCTTGGTGTTTCCCAGTGTCCATTACTGCTTTCATACCTGCTTTTAAGGGAAGCTGTCCAACTGTGCCATGTGTTTACCTGCACCTCATCTCTACTCAGATAATTCATGTTCCCTGGAGATGAAGCCCTTTTTGCAGCCCACATGTCGTTTTTGGAGATCAGCAAAGAAAAGAAACTACAGAGAGAAGAGTGGGATGCATCGCCTCAAAGGATGACGGACCTTGTGCACATCCTGTTTCTGCTGACATATGTTGCGGTGGTTTGCAGCCCTGTGGTGTCCCCAAAGCAGACCTGTGCTTTCAGTGTGCTGGGAAAGCTGCAAAGACAGCAAGGATGAAATGTAGTGTCATAAGAAATAAAAGTTGCGCATAATAATCCTTTAGGTAACTTAATGTTTGTATTTTGACTACTTAGTAAGGAGTCAAATTAAGTTCTGCTTTCATTTGTACAACAAGGCTTTAGTAACTCAGACTAGAGGAGTACCTGCTGTTTTAATGAGTGTTCATCTTGTACTAAGAATACCCCACCAGCTTGCTTTTTAAAACCTGCTGCTTCCTGTGTCTTTCTTCGTGGTCTTTGAAAGACTGTAAGCAGGTTGCTGAAGAACTATCTGTTTTAAGAATATCCTGTGATTGAGCTGATGATAACACTTTATAGTATCATCATCTGGAGTTACTGAAGCACTGCACAGGAGTGAAGGAAGTCAGGTTGCACTTCTTTACTTTGTCTTCCTATGGAACAAGTGGTTCTAGTGCTGTGCTTCCAAGGCACCAAATCCACTGTGTTTCAGAGGCAAAACTGAGTTGCGACCCTATACCTTGTGGTTTTGTAGTTTGTGACTATATGGCGACATTGATTAAGCTTCACATAAGGCTGCTCTTCTTGAAAGTGACCTGCCTTCTGGTCTAGTTGTACTGCTTACTTCTGACCCTCTTTTGTGCTGCAAATAGTGCTCGTGTTGCTGTGCAGTAACTGTAGTCAAAACATTCTGTGGCTGAAGACTAAATGAGAGATTTGCTAGTTTTTGAGCACGATCCAGTTTGCCCACTGGTTCCCGTCTAGGTGAATACCACTTTTGACATAAAGGAAGTGGTAGAAAATGCATTTTATAACAAAAAGTGAAACAGCTTTCATGTCACAGCTGTCTTATTTACCCTGGACTAAACTGATGTGTAACCGCAGCTTTGAACCCGATTGGTGGCTTAAGAGTCTCCTTTTTCAGCAGTGCAGTTATGGTAAATGTACCTGCAGCTTTTGAATGGCAGAAAGCAAGGCAGACCGTGTCTGTCTTGCTTATTCCACTAGAATAGCTAATCCACACAGCAGCCATATGCATGAAGCAGACATAACACATGTGACAGTAGATCAGAATGACCAGGTCTTAAAGAGAGGGTGGAGATTGTTAGAGTTGCACATGGGAAATATCTGGTAAAACTTTGCATTTTGTTTGTCAACATTGATTCTATTTTCAGTATAACCTAGCACAAGAAGTATGAACATGAAGCACAAAAAGAAATCTAAACCAGTTCTTGATTGTACTTTGAAGAACTGAATTTGTGTAACTTGTTGTACATAGAAGGAACAGCTGAGAAGTTGTTTTTTTGAAGCTGTTTGACAGCAGAGAGAAGTCTGAATTTTAAGGTGTTGTGGTTTTCGTTTAACAAATTTCAAACTGAACTGGTCAGGAGCAAATTTTAAATTCTGCCTGGGAACTTCTTTTGCAAGTCCCAAGTGTTTCAATGTATATTATATAAACTGGGGCCAACCAGAAACCCACGAGGTTTCTTTGAAATATCATAGAGCCAAAGCTTTTGGTTTTGTTTTAATCTCTGGATTTGAATAGAACTGTTCATAGACAACAGAAAATCAGACCCAAATGATAGTCTGCTGTGGGTATCTTCACTCCTGCTGCCCAATTATGAAAAAGGAGGATATACCCCTAAATTCCCCTGAAAAGGATTTGAATTTCCCACTGCTGCTTCTCTTTTCAAGTGATCTTACGCAGGCATAGTGCCATGAGAACTTATCTTGTACTTGGAATATTAGGTTGTGTTATTCCATTCTGTGAATTGGAAGAGAAAGAAGGATTTTCCTTCTATGTTCTGCTGAGTTAATTCAGCATAAATAAAAAATAGTAAATATGTATGTTTGTGGGTTTTTTTTGGGGGGGGGGGTTTAGATTTTACAAAAGTGTAGGGACTGCACTACTAAGGAAGATGATTTTTCTGGACTCATGTTTGAAGTGTAGCTGAGTCTATAGCAAAGCTAGCAGTATGACTTACACAAAATCACTTTCAGAATCAAAAATTCTAGAAGGTAACTTCAGCCTCATGCTGTAGGACATATTTGTAACTTGGATTTGTACACAGCATTTATTCTTAAGACATTTTTCACTTGATAATTTAAAAAAATGCTAAGAAACTCAAAGAATGCTAAAGCATGTTCTGGTTTAGTTGGCCACAGGTGTGGATTTATTAAAAAAAACCCCAAAACCCCCAACAACAAAAAAAAACATGAAAACCATTTGGGGCAGGGACTTTTATGAGGTTTTCCTGCTGTTCCTAAGCAGGGCAACCTCTGATTTTTCTGCTCCTTTGCTCCATGAAAATCCCCTGTCTTAATTGCTTTATATGATGGAAGGTTGATGGGTAAGGATGTCTGAGAGGCAAGGCATCTGTGAAACTTTAACATGCTGTTCAGTAATTTCTCACTGTTGTGCTGATGCAGTCAGGTTGTTTCTGGACAAACCAGCAGCCAGGGCAGCCAGGAAGGAATTGTAAATGACAGACTAACAGAATGGAACTTCAAACCAAACAACACTTTCCTTTCTCCCCCACCAAGCTCACACATGCAATACAATGAAAAAAGAAACCCCAAGAAAAATGTCTCCTCCTGTTGTCAACCTAGATCCTTGCTTTACAGTGACAAACATACAGAGGCACTCACTGTGACAGTAGGCAGAGATAAGCTCCTTTACATGAGTAAATTAGGAAACATCCTTTGACCCTACCTTACATTTATTATTTTCCACTCTGCTCACAGTGTGCTGTTAATAAAGTGCGTAGTTCAACTCTAGAGACATGGACAGACTCCTACGGGACGGTACTTAGTAGTGAATTATGTCTCAAAGTTAAGATTGTTATGACGCAGAAGAGTGAAAAATATGGAGAAGTTCAAGCATGGGCTGCACTCAAGAGCTTATAATGCAAGTTTGGGGTTTTTTTTTGTAATATGCATTAAAGCTGATACTGTAATTGGTGTCTTGGTGGAGCACAGTAAATGGAAAACTTGAGGTACGAAGGGAATTCCAGAGGTCATCTAGTCCAGCCTCCTACTCAAAGCACACATGTATTTAATGAACACAGAGTGATACCTGTCTCGCAAAAGATAGTGTTGGCCTGGACTTGCATTACTTGAATAGAAGTGTAACAGTTATTTTCCCATGTATATTACTTGGTATCCCTGTTAGAACTCAATGCATGTGCCATCAGTCTTAGTATGTTCACTCGTATGTTTATGCTTCCTCCATTGCAGCATTTTAGGAAGAAGTTTTGAAAACACTGTTGTTTTTCTCGAACAGTTCCTGGGCATTTGTACTGAAGCAGCTTTGCTAGCCCTGACTGAAAGAACAGGGTTGCTATATACAAACCTTTTTTGTTACTGTGCTGTCTGCTAAGTCTTAATGTGAAATTAAGCAGCCAGTGTTTTTCTCTTGTGCATCCATCCATTGTTAACTGCAGTAGATCTGGAGCAGGTACTACAACAAGGAGGTAAATGTTTTCACTTGTCCATCTGCAAGGTCTTATTCCAGTCTGAAGAGTTTTAAGCTGAGTATTCCAGTGTCAGTGTTTGAGATGAGATCTTTCTTAGTCAAGTCTAGTCTAGAACTGCTCCTAAACTTATATATATTATTTAAAAAAATTAGTGTCTTTTAATGAGGAAATGAGGAGTGCAGAACTTACTGCATTTTTCACTTGAGTGTCAGCTGTGTTTATTCTTCATATACATGTAAAGGATAGTTCTAGAGCTAGCTCTGTCCCTTGTACAGTTAATTAACCCCCCTGCTGTGGGACTAGATATGTGCTCTTGCTGTTCAATGGTATGTGTGAATTGACTGTAGAACATACACTCCTGTGCAGGCGTATGCAGAGAGAGAGAAAGCCTTCAGGAAACACAGAGAAAGATGATGTGGTAGCACACAGCTTTGAAATCTGCCATGCTGAATGCTAGCTAAAGCTTGCAAAAAGCGGGGATTTCAGTTAGAACAGATAACTACAGAAATGGCTCACCATCGTGTGGTAACAACTCGTCAGTTTTGAATGTATTACTTTAGGAGCAAACCATAATAGGTGGTGAACAGTAGTAACCTAGAAATGTTCTTCAGTATTTCAAGCATTTGAAAACTCAAAACTATGTAACCTCATTTAAGTAACTGTTAAAGGACTGACTTGTGCCCTTTAGACTTAGATATATGCAATCCTAAAACAAGACAAGGTGCAAACTCTAGGAAGTCAGTAAAACTTCATGATAGCAAAACTGCCTGTGAGGTTCAAGGAAAGAAAGAAAATTGTTCATTTTGTGTGCATTTCTGTTGCAGAACCAACGTGGCTCATTCTCAGGATTTTTCACACTTCTGTTTCCATTCAGACTTCTATACAGATGTGCACACCAGATTTTCACTGAATTTGGCATGATTTGAAGCTCACCTTTGCTGCTGCAGCTAGGAGTCTGTATTAAGCATAGGCAGTTTCTTTTGATACTTATCCTTTTAATCAGCTGCTTCTGAATAATGTAGCTGTTGCTTTGTGATAGTTTTATAATGGAATTTTATAGGTTATTTCCATCATGTGTCTAAAAGTGTAGACGAGTTCCAAAGCTGGGAAAGACACGCAACTTTGCATATCATAGAATCATAGAATCACCAGGCTGGAAGAGACCCACTGGATCATCGAGTCCAACCGTTCCTATCAAACACTAAACCATGTCCTGCAGGACCTCATCTACCCATGCCTTAAACACCTCCAGGGAAGGTGAATCAACCACCTCCCTGGGCAGCCTGTTCCAATGCCCAATGACCCTTTGTATGAAAAACTTCCTCCTAATGTCCAGCCTAAATCTCCC
>WAAB01025122.1:35873-47821 GCA_013389865.1 Piaya cayana
GGTTTTCTCCCCCGCCGGCTCTTTTTCCGGAGCACGGGGATGGCTTTCTCCTGGGCTGCTAGGATCTCCCTTTTGAAGAGCTCCCAGCCCTCATGGGCTCCCTTGCCCTTGAGTACTGCCTCCCAGGAGACTTTGCCAAGCTGATAGGGTCTAAACGTTGGGTGAAGTAGCCTCAAGCAGAGGACTAGAATATAGGAGTAGGAGTGGGGAAGAGTAACCTGTAAAAAGGTTATAGCTAGACTTACAAGATCATACCAGGAGCCTAAGCTGTCTGGAAAGCAGCTAGTATGTTTGTGTGTCAGTGCTGTACAGTGAGTTTAAACAGCTGTATCTCCAGAACTTGCATTATACTTGCAAAGATTACTAGTCAATTTCTGCATGGTGTGTGGTATCAGTAAGCGTCTGGGCAGGAATTGGAGTCTTTAGATGCTAATACTGACAAAACTGAAAGGATTTTATTTTTTCACATCTGTGCCACCCTATATTGATGCTACAGTCAGGGTAAAATTTAGGCATCTACTGCTAGTGTGATCTTGCTAGTGTATTAGGAGTGCAGGTAGCTGAATCTTGCAGTTTGGGGTTTTTTTGTGTGTGTTGTTTTATCAGTACAATGTTGTTTTGGCTCTAGATTTAGGATCCTTTCTGAAAAAATCTAAAGCCAAAAGTAGTGTCTTGTGTTGCTCTGAAAGAAGGAACACATAAGATAAACCTGATCAGTGTCAGTGTTCTGTCGCTTGATGTCTTTTGCTCAGAACATCTCTTCCAGCTTGCCTGAACTTTACTTTAAGCACCAGTAGGTGGATTGTACGTGTTGATTTCAATATTTCAGAAGAAGCATGCAGCAGGAAAGGTAAACTTTAATTGATCCCACTGAAAATTCTCAAATACAAACCATCTAATAAAATATATGTGTACCAAAATGAAATGATACGCCTTTCCTAGAAATAGCCACTAAACTAGGTGGACTTGGAACTTGTCGGCCAAGGAACATGTAGATGAATTGTGAATGCATTCTTAATTGCTTGGAGTATTACAATCGTTAACAGCCCTTCCAGAGCATTTTCACTTGTGTACTTGTATTAAAAATGCCACTGCTGCTTGTAAGGAAGTAGTCTGATATAGTGGTATCTGAACATACACTTTTGCCAACAGGACAAGATAAAAATTATACTTAATTGACAAAGTAATTTTCCTGTGGTCAACTAAAAATACTTGAAGGACAGAAAGTAAAAGTGTTCAAGTGGGAGCAGTGTCAAGACCTAATGTGTTTTGTGAATACAAAACCAGAGATAGTTTGTTATAATTTTTGTAATAAGAGTTGTACTGAGAGTTATCCTTTATATAATAATTCCAAAATATTAATGATGATAAAGTATTTTTGATATTTCTGTGTATAACATCAGAAATGTTGATTTGAATTGTAATTTTGAATTCTAGTTTGTATGTAGCTTAAAAGTGAGTGGGCAGACTTCTGAGTGCTTTTCATTATGGTAGTGTTTGAGTAAGTACCTCAATGAGTTGGAATGTTTGTGTTGCTTGTGTAATAGAAGCACAGACTGGACTGTGTCTTGCAGTTGTTAATGCATGCTGCAGTGTTTGGGTGCATGTATTATTTCCCAATGTATAGTGGGACAGGCAGTTTAGTTGTTTTTTTTTCTAAAGACATCTGAATTATAATGCTAAATGTTTCATTTATAAATGAAAATGCTAGTGTGCAGGCCAGTTAATCTGTACACACATACAAATCACGTAAACACTAATAGGTTAGTATAGTGCTGTGTTCATTGTGAATAAACTTGAAAACAAATGTATTTGTGCTTGTGCCTGTCACACCTATTACAGAGTGTGGAGAAAATAGGCAGAAATCACTGTATCACTTTAGAAATCTAATAGAAATGGAAGGAGAAAACAGAATGTTGAGAGACAGCTGCTGCTGCTGCTGCTGCTGCTGCCTGGATTGGCAGCCTATTTATAATCAGACAGTCTGGTAGCTAGATTACTGTGCTTGCCTGTAACACATCAGAGACCAGCGGTGATTGCATATAGATAGACGCTAAGCATTTTATTTTTTAAAGCAATGCATATTTTTCACGTGCAAAATAAATTAAATAAAAGGACCAAACTAAAATGTTAGGTTTTTAAATAGTTTTGAATGATGTAGTACTTTTGTATCAGGAAACCTTTTAAAAAAGATTGTTACTGAATTCTTGTATGAATCAGACACGTGAAAATAGTAAGGCTTGTTTACATGCCCTGAATGCTGTCTGAAATGATAATGCCAGATGAGATTGAATGTAGTGCAAATCTTGGCTGTGTATGAAAGCAAGTGTGTAACACTTACTGGCCTATTTCACATTTTGCTTTTTTTCCATCTTTTTTAAATGAACATTTTAAACATATGCAGTAGAATTATCTTAAAACTACCTTTTTAAATATTAGGGCAGTTCCATTCATAAGTGACATTGGGGAATTATAAAGGCAGGCATTCATTCCACTTGGAGGTGACTCCTGGCTAGATATCTGTGTGATATGCAAGGGCATAGAGCCTAAGTGGCTTGTTTCACTACTCAGATGCAGTTTTACCAACTGATTTGATTTCATGTAGAAGTCAGTTCCCTCCAGACCCACCTTCTTTAGTACCCCCAGCTACTAAATCTGTTACTCTGGCAAGCTTCAGAAGACTTGAAAACACCTTAATTTTTTACATGAGGAATTATTTTATGGTACGATTATTCTAACCAGGCTGATGCACAACTGAGCAGTGTAGGGTATTGCATTACATCTTGACGTGGCCTGCTGTTTGGAGTCTTCCTGACAAGGAGATAGGTGCAATATTTTTACATATTGAGATAATTGTAGGTAACTCTCCTTCTTAATAGAAATATTCTATTAGATAGTAATTCCTTTGATAACTTAAACCTTGAGAAAAATTATATTTTCAATATCTTTGGGGAGGAAAGGGGAAATAAAGAGGTAGTAGGAGCCTTATCTGTACATAATAATGTCATTATCTAAATAAATGTGAAAGTAAGATCTTCACTGTGCTACCTTGTGGCTGTGAATTCTGTGAGTTATTAAACAAAATCTGTGTATTTCCAGTTGCAATTGTTTACTTTCTTTTTTTTTTAGTATTCCTTTGCTCTGCCTTATAGTGCCTTAGAATTTGTGTGTGACATCTTTTTTTGCTTAGCTATTTAAAATATTTTTCCAGATCATTTGAAGCTGAGATTCCAAAGGAAACATTCCAGGTTTTTAATTTGAAATGTATTTATAGATTGAATTGGCTGTGACGCGGCTGACTGGATTGTCTGTGGTGAACACTGAAGTAAAGCTGATTCAGCTGTAATATCTAAGATTTCTTTTTGCATCTTTAAGGTAGTTATAGTGCTTACATTTTAATATGCAAGTGTTCATGAAATGCCTGCTTCTGTCACTTGCTGAAGGCCTTCATATTAAATTCTTTCATACTTTCAAGGTATTATATATATTTTTTCAGTGCCTGTTTCTCCTGTAATTTTATGATCTGGATTCCAGTGTCCTCTCATTGGTGTCTTAGTTATCATATCAAGATATATGAAAAGTACAGTTACAGACATGTAATTATCTTCTGTGGAGAAGAACTGATACAAAGTCATAATCTTGTTTTCTCTGCAAATTTTTGACCTTACCTGTGGCTGATTCTTCAGCAGCCCAGCAGAGTGGTGGCTTCTTGCTTGATACATTTCAAGAATGTCTTGGAATTGCTGTTACAGTTCTGTTATTCTCCTGTTCACATTTCCTCTCATGTCTTCTTATTTCCATCTTTTGTTTCACCTGCCATAACTGATACTTCTTGCTAGTGGTTTTAGGGATGAGTTTCCCTCCTTTGAAGGATATGTGTTTGCTTCTAATAACCTCTTCAATCACACCGTTGATGAAATTGGTTTATTTCTCACTTTTTAAATTCGGTATGGACTTTGTTCTTTGCTTTTTTTGTGTTTTCTATGAGTCTCTGTCGCTTGGTAAAAGGTCTTTTGGTAAGTATTGGGCTTTTAGTTTGCTTACTTTTACTTGTAAAGCAATTCGTGTTTGGAATTCCAGGTGTTATACAACAGCAGCCCTTTCCCGAGGGAATCCTCTGGGCAATATTCAGACATTTGTGCATGTATCCACTTAGCGATGTGTGTCTATAGGAGCTTCTAAGTGTAATTAAGAGAAACTGGTGGAGCTTGTGAACTGAGTTGAGGGGTAGTTCTGGATTTCTTCTCTCCTTTTGAAACCTAAAGTAACAGAAAGCAGGCAGCTGTGGTGATGCTTTTAGGTTTCTGGCTCAGATTCAAAGGGAGTACTTTCCATTAGAGCATACCGTGCCCAACAGTCAAGAGACCACAGTTGGAGCCAACATCTCCATTTCATGGCCTTCCCCAGTCAGGCTTTTCAGTTCCTCAGTGCTTCAGTGACCACCACCTTGTGTCATCTTTCTGCTACTGCACCATCTTTTCTCATTGGATTTTGTGTCCCTGGCGGGGATCCGTTCCAACCCAGGAACAAAGACCAGACCAGCTGTGGGCAAGTACACCTATTTTTCGTTTGCCTGTGCTTACACGTCAGCTGCGGTTTGGAGTATATTTCCTTGCACCGCTCCCCAGTCAGCACGCATGGAGAAGGGTTTCTTTTGTAATAATTTTCACGGACTTTTTGTTTGTGGGTGCAGGGGGAATAAGCAAAAGCCTCAGTGAAAGTGGTGACCCAAAGCAGTATCAAGTTTTGTTATGAAAAATCAAAATGTAGGTTTAAGGTATCAGGTGACAGAAAACTTGTTCACTGGTTAAGAATTATATTGGAAAAAAATGCTATGCTATCAAGGGAATGAAGCCAAATTAAGAGCAACAATGTCCTGCCAGGAAGTTTTCTACCTTGAACTAATATGGTTTAGTATATACAGTCAGTTCTGTGCTGAGTAATCAGAATAGATGAAGGAGACAAATGTAGTCTCTCTGCTTCTGTATGATAGAAACCTGTGCAGAAAGATGTGCTCTCCATGTAAGTCTGGAGATTTTTTTCTGCTTTGTGTTAAAACCAAAGCAAAGGTGGCCCAGGCTGGCACTTGATTGCCCTAATTCTGACAGAGATGGCCTTGATTCAGACGATGATTCTTCATTTTCACAGTATTAAATTAAGGCCTCTTTATGTCTGTATATCAGAATTGCTGACACTCATTTTTAGTTGAAATTAATTCTTGTAAAAAGTTAGATAGAATCATGGGCTGGAGGCTCTGACATACAGAACTGGACACCCATTTTATTAATTATGGAAAATAATGCAACAAAGTTTTAAAAATAAACTCTAAAAAAAATGTTAGCCCAGACTGTCAAATGTCTAGTGTCTCCTGGAGAAAACTTGTTTTTGCAAGCTCAGTGTCCCATCTGCTTTTATTGATTTTAGTGCCTTTAAAATTAGTCTTTTTTTTTTTTTCCACTTAAGCCTTGACTGTACATTTGGGATACCTAAAGTTGCTTTTTTGTATTTACATTAAGCTCTCTGTTTCAGTTTTACCACGTGTGAAGTTAAAGAATAATAAATACTCCCTATCAACATTGCTAGCTTATTGTGTATTTCCATGGTTCATCTTATAGGTAAATATGCAGTGTTCAGTGGTGAGTATTTAGCAGTTGATAGTTTAAAAAAGAAGAAAAAAAATTATGGTTAATGTAAATTCCTCCTTTTATTTAAAAACATACTTACTTAAAATTCTTGCAAACCAATGTCATGCCCTGTTTCAATCTGAATGAATCTGATTTAAAGAAAGATATTATTAAACAATAGAACTTCTTAAGGAACTCAAGTGAACCACCTGATGGAAATCACTTGGTACACTGCTGAAATTAGTGCGTATGTGTTAAATTGAATTGTGACAGTATTAGTCCCTTCTGCAGGTAGAGAGTGTATTTCCTCACTTATGCATATTCAGTTAATTTAGTTTCATCATTACTTCATAAAGAGCTGAAAAATAATGATGGGGAAACTTTTTCTTTTTAGTCTTTAAGTAAAAAGCAGCTGAAAAAGGGCAAGATCTACTAATTCTAAAACCTTGAAGGACATGTTCACTGAAAATAGTTAAATTTTCCCTTGTCATATGGCCTTTCTCAGTTTAATATACCTGTTTTAAATGCAAATCATGGCTTCATAAACCTCCATTCCCTTAAGATACACAACACATTCAATGTATTTGTGCTGATCTTCTTTAAAATGTATAGTGTTGTGGTACAATATTGATATTCTTCTTGCCATAAATTATAGTAAAAGATTAAAGGAATAAAGATCTAGTAACATAAGATAATTTTTGACCGTAGTAATCTATATGTGAATAATTTGAATGAATGTATGTTCAACTTTACTTTTAAATTATATTGATCTGAGCTACCTTCTCTTTAGCAAGAACAGGCAGAAATTGTAGAGACTGTTTTTGTCATGTTATTTTACATATTCACTGCCAGTTAGAACCAGGTTTTTTTTTAAAAAAAAAAAGTTAAATGCAAATTTAGAAAAGATTAAAACTCAGCTGTTTAAGAGGAAAAATAAAAATCAAAGCTCACTAGCTTCTTTATGCACCCTAATGGATAAAATGGACCCTTAGATCTGAATTGATTTAACTCACCTGATAGTGCAGGGGTACTTATAGATCTCTGAGTCTAAAAGTCTCGGAGAGCGACAGCATTGTCTGAGGCTTTCTCTTTGTATCCATATGATCTGTTTTGTTTATAATGTCACTAGTGAATTTTCACTTCTTTATCTAAATACCTGGAGAGAGAGGTATGTTAGAAGCAAAGGTCAACAGCATCATGCTTTTGCTGCAGCATTGTAGATAGCAGTTTCTTGTTACTGTTCTGTTGGTTGTTAGGTTACCTCCTTTCCTCCCCTGCACCACGTGTGTGTTTTATTCCAACCACAGCTGAACCAGCAGGGCTGAAGAGATGAATACCCTCCAGAAAGGTTGAATTTATCACTAATGTAGTAGCATATGAATGGTAGCATGAAACCACAGTCTTGCCATCAGCATCCAGGAGTGAATGTGTAACTCCCCATATTTGAATTACACTAACCTGATAGTTTACATTTTGCTGTTTGATTTGTCAAGAGGATAATTCTACAGTGCGTGGCTTTTTTAGCGAACAATTCTGTCATTTCAATATATCCAATAGATTTTTGTGTCTTTTTTAATGGATGGACTTACATAAAGACTCTTTTGGGGCTTGATATGAATAAGAATTTCACATTTGAGTCACAGCTTGGTTTTGTCACACCTGTTTGTGCATGCCACCTTGATTAATATTCAGCTGATGTCATTTTGATGTAACTTGATTTGAAGCTGAAGCCCTGAGCTCATCAGAAAGAGCTTCCAGTGGCAAATGAGAATGCTGACACTTCAGAAATGCTTTAGAAGGCTTTAAAAAACGTGAGAAGTAGGTTTTCTCTTATACTGAATAAGCTGCAGCAAAAGCCAACTATTTAAAATGAGAAATTGCAGGCCCTTGGACTACATAATGTGTATTTCATAGTGTGCACACAAAGGAAATGGAGTCATCAGGGACACAGCTTATGCCATGTGAAGATCTTTGGAAACAGGTATTTAAAAAATAGTATTGTGTTGAGGTATCTGCGATCACTGTTCTTTTGTGCATGCTGCCCAGGGAAGCAGTGTAGTCACTGTCCCTGGAGGCGTCCAAAAAACCTGTAGCCATGGCATTTTGGGACCTGGTTTAGTAGGCATGGTGAGGTCAGGCTGATAGTTAGACTGTGTGAGCTTAGAGATCTCTGACCTTAATGATTCTCTGATTCTATATGAGGTGTAGGTTACACTTGAGACCCTTTCGCAGTGAAGATGGGCTTTTGCTGCAGATACATGTGATATAGGCTAGTTTTGCAGTTGTCACATCAAGTCTTGTGACTTTTGCCAGTGCCCTGCACTGAATTACACTGTTACTGTAATTTGCCATCTCTGTAAGAAGCAGGCTTGGACCTCTGTAGATTATTTGAGGTGAAGGAAAGGAAGGCATGACGTTATCCTGCCCTCATGCATTCGGTTACTGTTCCTATTGCTTTCACATTGTCTACCTGAAAAGCATCTACTTAAGTACACAAACGCTCATTATCAGTATTTGGGGAACTGTAGTCAACTTCTGCTGTGGCTGAAATCAGTGATAGCTCTTACTTATTCCTGCCTTAGCTGGCAGCAGTTAAAACCAGGTAAAGTTGTTCACCGGTGGCAGCATTGTCTGGGTTGACCATACAGTTGAATCCTTGAGAGTAGAGTTTTGTGTGGTATGACTGTGTTTCAGAATCCAAAACATGAAATAAATGTATCATGAACTAATAAAAGGCAGCATTTGGATTTTTCTTAGTTGTAACATTCAAAGGGATTCTGTGTTTCATGCTATGTGGACTCAATACTGGAGTTCACTTTAACATGAAAATGATCTCAACAGGTTACTCTTAGAAGAGGTTTAAAAAATATTAATGAATGTGGTAGGCATTTCAGAAGTTTTGAGATGGGAGAGGAGCTACTGCTCCTCAGCTTCAGTGGCAGAGTGTGTTGTTTCTTCCTCATCAGCCATCTTGTACAGACAGACCTCCTGATTTTATCAGTAGCTTCTCCTTTTGGAAAGAAGAGTTTTGGAAGGGAGGAAACAGTTAGCAGTGTGTGTTACATGAGAGAGCTCAGTGACTCTGTTACAGGCAAAATGCAAATGAGAAAGCCTATTGGACTCACCTGACAGGGCTTATTTGCTGGAAGCTGTCATCTTTTGTAGCATTTTTTTTCTCCTTAAGAGAGGCAGGAGGAATATCTATAGAATTAGGGTGTAGTTACACCCAAGTAACAACCTCATTTTTGTTTTTCTGAGGCAGCTAAGGGCAGAAAATACTTTTAAGGAAAAAGGCTGACAGTTATCTGAGCAGCTTTAAACAATTTAATGCTGCATCTATTGCAGAACAGTCATCTTCTGCCTGTAGTTCGTAGAGAGTGGATTTTGCAGACCAGACTTTCTGAGTTGACATGTTAGAGGAGAACCAAGTTCTCTTCAGCACACTCTGTTCATTTTTTTCACAGATTTTCATTACTTTGTGTACAAATTTTCAAGAGGAAAGTAAACACCAGAAATATTTGATACAGAAGTTAATAAATGAATCCAAACAAGACCTGGGAATAATATTGACTTAAATGGTTCTTCTAGTGGAGCAGATAGTACCTGTAGATAATACGTAGCTTTTCCAGGTAGAGGGTCCAAGGCACAGGCTAAATCTAGTCACAGCAGAAGCCCTTGAGTGTGATTCTCAGTGGAATCTGGGTATCACAATGCCCCTAGGATGTCTTGTGGGGCTTTGTTTGCTGTGAGGGAGATGTGGCAGTGATTGTAGGCGATGGAATTTTATATTTCATGTGCACTGGAGTGGAAGAGAGGGAGGTTCTGGTAAGTCACACTGTATGGGAATAATTCATATGTGTGATATCTAGTGGTTTCAAACACAAAATCAAAATAAACAGGTGCCAGTGTGGGGATCAGCATTCTTTCTTCGGGGAAATCCCTCCTCTTTATTCTACCTATTCCCTTCTCGCTCCATCCCTGGTAATCTTACATTCTTTTCTACGTTGTGGCTAAAAAGAAGACATAAGAAGAATCTCTGGCTCAACCTCACACAGTACCAGGGACTTAGAAAGCTCTTGGGTAAAAGGAGGTGTACTTTTGTATTTTCTTGAGCTGAAAGGGGAAATAAATGTCATCTGTTGCTTTCTGGGCAGCCACAAGGGTGTGTGCAGCCAAGCACTGCTGGAGTAATGTGGGTAGATGCCTAACTGTGCAGAAGAGATGGTACTTCAGGCATTCTTTCTCTTCAGTTTCCTTTAGGCAGAACTGGACTAATGACACTCTAGATGTTATAAATCTTCCTTTTGTGTTAACTCTCCCTAAGTACTGTATCAGGTACAGTGGCTCATGTGGTCATCTGGGTCTGCATGTATGTATCCAAGATGGTGCGTTCGGTTCTGCAGTGTGGAGCTGTGCTGCACTAGCCAGTAGGAAAAAAAATTAAAATCATAAAAATAAAATAACTTGGAACTCAGTAGTCCTAGAGCTAGAGAAGTAGCTTTTCTTGTAAGCCAGCTCATTTGGATCCAGTTCAGTACTAAGGGTTCCTCCTCACAGTTTATATGCAAGTGGTGTCAAATAGGCTTTGCTAACCTACTCAGGTTTTGCGGCTTGTCTTTGATGGGTCCACCTGCATTGTTTTACTTTCCCTTCTATTAGTCTGGAGGAATCACAAGCAAAGACAGAGATTGGATCGGTAAATTGACATTGCTTTTCAGTTTCTTTTAGGTGTAAAACGTGAAGGTTGAATACATCTTTTGTACAGCATGTTTACTGTGTTCCCGAATATCAGTTGTAGAAAGTGAATTTGCAAGGAGTAACTGCCTTTCTCAAATTAAATGCTATCTTTTATTTAGCTGTTGTGGTTAGTGTATTTTACTGGTTTATTTCTGTTAAAAGTATTAGCTTCCAGGAAGATTTCAGACAAAGTTAATATTAATGAATAATTCAAAAAGAAAATTTTAATAATTAATAACACCTCAGAAAGCCAGTACTGCACTGGAACAAAAACAGTTGCTCCCTGAAACAAGATTCTTGGAGTAAGATTCTTCAATCAGTGATTTCCAGTGGTATCCAGGAAAACAATTCATCAGATCATTGTGTTCAGTGTCTGGTATTCTCATTTTTAAAAGCTCTGTGCTTTCTGTTTCCATGCTTTTTTAAGATGGTGCTTCAGTTTTAAGCAGAGATGTTCTTGAGTGGAGATGAGACAGAAAAAATGTTACATTTCTGTTTGATTCCAGGTGTTCTGATACTTTTTTTAAATTACTATGATGTTATTTTTAGTTTAGTTCATCCTTGCTCTTTCCTTATTTAACTTCCTTTTTACGTGATTCTAATTTTATCTAGAAATTTTTGTAGCATATTCCTCATTAGGAGTTCAAACCCAAGTTGAAGGGAAAAAAGTTTAATATTGTCAGTCTTTTTCCATCCACCAGTACTAGTTTAGCTCAGCTCTTCCAGCTGTCAAAGGCTTACTTTTGGTTGTTAATGTAAAGAGCCAGAAGTCCTGGTTAAGATTAAAGTCTTTGTATATTAAATAATTGTACAGACAGGTAGGTTATTTTCTGAAAACAGTGCAAAAATGTCAGGTGAGAGGAAAGGAGGATTATTTTCAGTGTGTATGGTCCTTTAGCAAGTTTGAGAGGTACATATTCATCTCAAATCTATGAACTTAAGATAAATCAGTTCTGTTCTCTACAACACGTGTTTCTGCTGACCCATCAGCCCCTTGGGCTTCTGCTCCCAGATTCTGCTCCCCTCCACTGGGACAGTGAAGGGCGGTGTGTCTCAGCCTCCACACGTTGTGACATACAGTGTGTGGGACATGATCAAAACACAGGATAAGGGACTGACATTTCCCAGACCTGCCTTCTGTAATTTCAGATATGATTTTTTTGTCAGTGTTGATTTTTTTAAAGGAAAGATTTGTATGAATTGAATCAGACAGTTGATGATGAAAGAAAAATAGGGGCACCCCCCCAACCCCCAACCCCCCTCCCATTTTGCTATTGGCTACCATAATAAATATGCTTTCAGTCCTCATGCAAGTGGATTACAAGGAGGTTTGAAACAAGGACCTTTCATGAGCTCTAAGCATGGCTGTCTTGAATGAGTTAATGGGATGGTGGGAGAAGTAAAAACCATTTGTGTGTGGTTTTGCCAAAAACACAGCTATTTTAAAAGTAGCATTAGATTGTGCATTGGATTTCCTGGGATATCTTCCTACTTTGAGGGAAGGCACCTGATCAAGACTGTGGTTTTGTGCAGGGTAATCAAATACATGGATGTGATACGTCATCTGGGTAGAAAACTGATTGGATG
>WAAB01025126.1:6090-45828 GCA_013389865.1 Piaya cayana
TCACCATAAGAAGGATGTTGAGGCTCTGGAGTGTGTCCAGAGAAGAGCGACAAGGCTGGTGAAGGGGCTGGAGAACAGGCCTTATGAGGAGTGGCTGAGTGAGCTGGTGTTGTTTAGCCTGGAGAAGAGGCTGAGGGGAGACCTCATTGTTCTCTACAACTACCTGAAAGGAGGTTGTGGAGAGGAGGGTGCTGGGCTCTTCTCCCAAGTGACAGGGGACAGAACAAGGGGAATGTACTCAAGCTGCGCCAGGAGAGATTCAGACTGGATATTGTGAAAAAAAATTTGACGAAAGGGCATTGGGCACTGGCAGAGGCTGTCCAGGGAGGTGGTTCAATCACCTTCCCTGGAAGCGTTTAAAAGATGGGTGGATGAGGTACTGAGGTGTGTGGTTTTGTGGTTGATAGGAATAGTTTGGCTTGATGGTCCGATGGGTCTTTTCCAACCTAGTGATTCTGTAACTGATACATGAACAGAACTATTTTGCAGCTTCTGAGGATGTTGGGTAACAAGTTCAGTAGGGAGAAGTCCTTTTGCAACATGTAATTAGAACTTAATTGCTTATAACGATTATAAAATTTCAAAATTTTTCAGGGTTTTTGTTTGTTTGATTTTAAATAAAAAACATTGTTCTGAGAGAAGCTGAACTTCAGTAGTAGCTGTGCATAAACTGGGGTTTTCCAACACAAATAGGAATGAAATAGGTGAAGTTCTCTTTATTTTCAGGCCTGTTTTACATCGCTGTAAGCATGTAGTGTAGAATTAATAATGACCTTTCCAAATGAGATTGTCCAGTAGCAGTCTATAGGAAACACAAATCTAATAGATTAAGGTGTCAAAATTTAGGATTCCATTTTTCTTTATATTTAGAAGCTACTTTTGCTTTGTACCTGTTTAGAAGCTATCTTTAGTTTGCATCTGCATGGCAGAAGAAATAAATGTGTGCTTTGTATATGTCTTCTTTTTAACACCACGATTTTTGAAAATAAGAATTCGAATACGGGATGATAACTAACAATATTTTCAGCGGTGCACACTGATAGGAACACATTGGCTGCAGCTTTGAGGAGGATATATAATTCTTCCTTTAATAATGAGCTCCCCCAAGAGATGAAAAAGCTTTGGAAACTTAAAAGTGATGTTTTAGCTGACTAGAAACGTGTATTTTATTTGAATGTTCATTGTTTTTAAAACTAAAGAAATTATAACAGAAGTTGGTGGAGGGGAGATGTTTACAGCTTTTCCCACTGCATGTTTGCATTAAAGTCCTTTCTTTTCAGTCACCCTGGTGGGCGTGGGCGGCAAATTTTGCATGATTCCTTCTTGCCCTTTGGAAGTTCTTTGTTTCCTCTGACTGGCTTTTACTTGGGTTTTTTTTTTACTCTCCACATCTTTCCTCTAGCTACTTTCCATTGCAAAGACTTCACGAGCTGGAAACTCCAGCTCCCTGCAGTGTTTCCTTGGCTGCTGCACCCTGGATTTTTTGATTAGCATGTCCACTTTTCCCCTGCCTTCAGGCTGTTCTTGTCTTTACACCAGTTAAGTTGTATGTTCATGTAGTAGTGTGTAGGTGTAGAGGGGGACACACATTTTGATTCTGTAAAATTTGGACAACTACTGGTGGACTAGCTTAACTGCAAAGCGTAACTTATTTGGAAGTGAGTTTTTTTGATGAATGTTACTGCTGTTTCACTGTACTTTTATTCATTGCTTCAAGTACAAAATACTGTGCAAAGAATAAATGTGATTCCGTATCCCAGACTGGGAGGATTGCATCAGTTAGTAAAGTATCAATGACAGCTTTCTATTCTTGCCTCTTGAAAGCTCTCTCTCAGAATGTTCAGTTAGTTAAGAAGAAATTGGACATATGATTCTTTTTACTGTAAGCACAATACAACTGTTATCCAGCTCAGAAAAATAATGTGTAGAATTAAGAATTTTATGTAGGTATAAATACCGTTCTTTTGTCCTTGCTGGTGCAAAGATCATTGACTAGTTTATCTCTTCTTGTTCTGAACAAGTTGCTGTATTTCTGGTTTTTGCTTTGCAGCTTAGTCTTTTCCCTTTTTTTCATGATTGTAGACAGTTGCAAGAGCAACAGAGGCAGAAGGAGCTGGAACGGGAGAGGCTGGAGCGTGAACGAGTGGAACGGGACAGGCTGGAAAGAGAGAGGCTAGAAAGGGAAAGACTTGAAAGAGAGCGCCTAGAACAGGAGCAACTGGAAAGAGAACGGCAAGAAAGGGAACGTCAAGAACGCCTAGAAAGGGAGAGACAAGAGAAGGAGAGACAGGATCGAGAACGGCTTGAACGACTTGAACGAGAAAGGCAAGAAAGAGAACGGCAAGAACAGTTGGAAAGGGAACAATTGGAATGGGAAAGAGAGAGAAGAATTTCAAACGCTGGTAAGAATTTCAAAACTGAGTGTATTCAAATACCAGAGTGCTCTTTATGTGTTTGGGTTGTGGAGAGGGGGAGAAGCAACAGAAGGCAGAATGTACAGTTGTGCAACAATAGTCAGTATTTTGGGCTTCTGTTTGCTGGAATTGCTTCCACTTTTATGACAAGAAGTCCAAGATCTTGTCATAGTTTTCTATCAACTCTGAAATTTTCTTTTTGCACTATTTGCTCAATCCATTTCCATACTCTGATTGCTTGAAGAACTTGAACACCTCCAACGCTGGTTAAAGTATGATGAGCTAAAATTTCGAAATACCTTATTATTTGCTCTGTTAAACAAGATGTATTCTCATTACATAATTTGGGGGGGGGAAAAAAGGTTAATGTAGAAGGTACGTACCTACCTGAGGCAAAGTAATAGCGCAAGAAATGCCTTTTCATATAAAGTTTTGCTTAATCTATCATGAAATGTATTATATGTGTTTATACATAAGGGCTTGTGGAAAGGTATCCAGTGGCAATTTCTCATTTTGGTAATATAATGGAATGTTAGTCAAGTACTTTGTTGTTCTTAATAACAAACTCAGTTTACTTAAGAAGTCAGCTCATGGTAAAAATTGAGGTATACTATGTTAGAGCTGGTCACTTTAGAGCAGAGGATTTTATTGGTAGTTTTATTCCCAGTAGTTTCAAGTTTGTGATGGAGCTTTTTCTGAGGAAGAGAAAGATGATACTTGCTGCAAAGGGTGTGTGTTTTTTTAGTGGAGTTGTAATAAATGTTAAGATCACTACACTTGCTTGCAATTTGCAACCAAATAAGAAGAGAAAAGCTTATAAAAGACTGATTAATCAACCCTCTTATCTAATCCATCTCACGGGTGGAATTGAGAAAACTTACTTAAGAATGTATTTGTAAATTCAAATGTTGGCACAAAAATAGTTGGTAAAATTTAAAAGCAACTGTTGATAATATGTAAAACTTTCCTAACAGTGTTTTCACTTGTGCCTAATCCTCTGGTACTAACTGTAGTCTACATTTATACATTTTGTTTGAATGCTGGTTTTGTTGCTTCATTAGCTCCCTTTTTCTCTTTCTCCTTTTTTTTATCCTGCCTTTGCTGCTGCTTTCCATCTTCTGTCCAGCTCCATCTTTCGACAACTCCCCGTATAGCACTCCACTTCCTGACTACTCCAGTTGCCAGCCTCCTTCAGCACCTCCTCCATCATATGCAAAAGCAGTCTCAGCACCAATGTCAGAGGCCGCACCAGAGTACGCTGTAGTGACTTCTGCACCACCGACTTCCACTCCCCCTACACCGCCTCTAAGGCACTCTGCATCACGTTTTGCTACATCTTTAGGCTCAGCTTTCCACCCCGTTCTCCCCCATTATGCTACGGTTCCTCGTCCGCTGAACAAAAGTTCTCGGCCTCCTTCTCCTGTCAATGCCCCAGCGACTTTGCCTCCAAATACAAAGCCTGTGGCCTGGTCTGCACCCAGTTTTGCTCCCCTACCCCCATCTCCTCCAGTAATGATAAGCAGCCCACCAGGCAAAGCTACTGGTCCGAGACCTGTCCTCCCGGTATCAGCTTCTAATCCAGTGACCCAAATGTCCACGTCTCCCACAGCTCCTAATGGGCTTCCTGAAAACCTGGCTTATCCGGTTCCTTCACCTTCTACCTCAGGTCCAACTCCACCTCCGCCACCTCCTCCCCCCCCACTGCCTTCCTTTCCGCCTCTGTCACTCTCTGGACCTCAAGCTTCTCCTTCTCCCAACTCCCCGAATGCCTCGACTCCCTCATCCAAGCCTAGTGTTCTCCCTTCTCCCTCTGCAGCTACCCCTGCCTCTGTTGAGAACTCTCTAAACTCTGTGCTGGGGGACTCCTCTGCTTCTGAGCCAGTCTTGCAGGCAGCCTCTCAGCTGATTGAACCTACGACCCAGCAGGGTAAGGCTTTCTGTTATTGCTACTAATGCACTAATCAGGAATGCAGTCAAAACAAATTGGTGTCAAAATAACTGCCCTGAAGAATTAATACAGTGCTTTCAAAGTTGCAGTGATCTTAATACCACAATGAAATACCATTTGGAAATCTGGAGTAAGGGAACCTTTAAAGCTCCATGGAGAAGAGCCAGCTTCCTGTGACCTGCCAGAAGTAAATTTCTGATTTCCTAAGCTCTTACCTGTTCAGAAAAGAGCTTATTGAATACTTGCTTGGTAAATCTTGCACTGTTAGTATATTTGGAACATGGTGTTAGTAGGTAGCATCATAAGTTTCCTAATGGCAGCCAACAGGGAAGAACACATGTGTGGCTCTGAACATGTGAATGACCTTAAGCAAGGAATAATCTGAACCACTTAGATACTCTGTTCAAATTTAGAAATTTTGTTTCATTCTGAACAGTGGTTGTATTGTGATATCTGGCTGTATGCATGCACTTATGGAAGGACAGGTCTACCAGTGTCGCTAAAAAGGCTAGAAAACAAGTTTGGTTAAGCACGTGACAGTTTTAACAGACACTACCAATATGACAGAAGTGTGTTTTACAGGGATGTAAATACCTCTGTTAGTCCTGAGTCCTGCTTTTGTATTGATTTAATAGATTTAGGTCTTTGTATGCAGGTCTGCAGTAGCTTTACTAACTGTGTGGGCAGAGGGGCTTCTAGGGGATGAGCAGGCTGTGACTTCATCACACACAAGCCATTCAGAGCAGATGCTCTTCGTACTTTTTGTCTTAAATGAAGGTGTGAGCTACTCTGTGCAAATTGGGTGTATGGCCTCAGTTGTAGTGTGGAATAAGTGTGCACTTGGACAGCAAGTGATAACAACTTTAGATGGCATTTAAATTTAAACAGTGGTTAGCAGAGTAGGAAACTAGGAAGAGTTGTGTGTGAAATGCCTGCCTGTAGAGGTCACTTAAGGTAGTTGCACAGATTTTTTTAGTAGCTTATGGCAATTTGGTTGAGGCAGAGGAGGATGCGTGGGGCTGTTTTCTTAGTCACAGTTTCATAAACTGTTCCTATAATGGTGATCATAAGCATATCCTTTCTTCAAAACATAATTTGTATTCCATATCAATGTGAACTTTAAGCATTAAAGGAATCATAAATAAAAAATAGAAGAGCTTGTTTCTATCAGCTTAAAATGTTAGCTTTCTAACTCACTAATTAATATTTGTATTTAATTATTAAAGTTGATTCCTGGAATGTTTTTTAGAGGAAGATTTTTACATAGCTTAGAAACTAGCATTGGCACTCAGTTCCAGGGTTCAGATACTTGGGGTGGTATGTTAAATGCTTGTTAAAGTTTCCGTGCATTTAGCGCCATTTGAACTTACAGGATTGTTCCTACATAGTATAGTGCTTGTGCCTTACCTGACCCTTTATAAAAAGCCTTGTCTGTTTCCTGGTATAAGGTTCTTCTTGGTTGCAGCACAGAACCTGACTGGAAGGGTTTTGTGTATAAATGTCTCTGAAACTGTCTGATGTCTCATTGTACACTATGTAATATTTTTGGAATATTCAGTATCAATCCTTCTCTCCTGCTGAAACTTGCAGTGTTTTCTTGGCTATAAAAAGGACCCTTACCAGTATTGACATCTTGTACACTGAGTAAAAGAAGAGGTATTTCAATAGAAATAAGATATTTTTCTTCTGAATCCTTAACATAGTTGGTTTGTTTTTTTCTTTGATACTAGGTGTTGTCCAAGGACCACCTGCACCTCCTCCCCCACCCCCTTTGCCCCCTGGCCCAGCTCAGTCTTCAGTAGCAACCCCACCTCCTCCTGGCCCACCACCACCACCACCTCCACTTCCTAGCCAAGCTCCTCCTGTTCCCCTTCCGCCTCCTGCTCCCCCGCTCCCTGCCTCTGGATTTTCAGTGGGATTTGTGTCTGAAGAAAATCGCCCTTTAACTGGACTAGCAGCTGCACTTGCTGGAGCCAAACTTAGGAAAGTCTCACGGGTAAAAATAATTCTTGTTTCTTTTTCTGATTCCTGTCTCTGAATCTTGTTTTCCTGATGAACTGCTTGTAATTTTTGTTCAAGACTAATAGCAGTATCAAGACTTTTGGAGTAGGCTTAATTCGTTATTCAAAAAGCATTGCAGGGTGTACTGCCAGCCCATCACATTCTTTATACAGTTGTTTCTTTTTCATATGTGAACTTTGCTGCTATTATTAAGTCATCTGTATTTTTATTTGCACATCTGTTGTTATTTTGTGTGTTCTGAAGGGTGAAGACTCTTCCAGTTCAAGTGGAGGAGGAGGCGGCTCTGCTTCATCTAAAACAGACAGTGGCCGTGGAAATGGACCGCTCCCCTTGGGAGGCAGTGGGTTGATGGAAGAAATGAGTGCCCTGCTAGCCAGGAGGTAAGGACCTGTTTCTCCAGATGCTCCAGCGTCTTAATTATTATAGAGGTAGGATTTTGGGTGCTTGTCTGCAGCTGGTTAAGGATCACATAAACATAGTGCAGTTGTTTTGTGGAGTTGATAACATTTTGTGAATAGCTGTTTTTACTAGAGTATAATGGAGTACTTTTCTTCTGTGTAAGTCTTTGTGCAGCAGTAGGGGAGGGCATACAGAGTTCTAGAGAAGAAAGAATTACACAATTGTTTTGGCAGGAGGGTTGTTTCCTTGAAGCTAGTTTGAAAGTACTTTTTTGAACACTAATTTTTAATCATCTAATATATAAGTCTTTTAACTGTACTAAAGAATGTTCTTCCATCTTACACCCATGATGATCATGGTAACTTTTGTCTTTGCTTATAGGAGAAGAATTGCTGAAAAGGGATCAACAGAACCAGAGCAGAAAGAGGATAAACCTGTGAGTAGAGGAATTTTATCTACTTCACATTATTCAATACTAGATTATGAGAAGGATTCTAATGGTGTACATGACAGATACCATATGTATACACACACACATAACCACTGTTTTGTGAAGTGCATGTTGCTGTGTAGTTTCTACATACAATTGAGCAGAACTATTTAAATCTATATAAAATTGAAATAAATATTTTTCAGCAGTTGAGAAGTGACTCCTGTTAATCTAACAGATTAAAGGTGTGTTTTTTTCTCTCTTCCTTTCCTCCCACTTTTCCCTTTCTTCCTTCTTCCTCCTCCCCCCTCCCCGTTCCCCTTTCTCTTCCCTTTTAATCAGGAAGAATCAGAGTCTTCAACTTCTAAGGTTTCTTCAACAAGCACACCTGGTAAGTAGCACAGGTTTGTGAATTCTGTGATGCTGATAATCCTGAAACCTAATGACAAATCTAGTCAGCTGTGCTGAATTTTGGAGCATACCTCTTCTCCTGTAATAGCAGCTTGGCATTTTGCTGTACAATGGGTCCTGTTCAGAAGCGTTTCAAATGATGACAGATAAAAAGAAAAAGCACTGGGACGCTGCACTTGGTGTGGGGTCCTCCCCTGTCAAAGCTAGGGGGCTGATGCACAGAAGGCAGTTGGTAGTGAATATGGAATTAAGTTGTCTCAGTCATTGCAGGACATGAGTTGAGACAGGAGTTTGTATTCTTCAAGGCAGATGTATAAGACTTAGAGTCAGACAAACAGTTGCCATTTTCAGATATTGCAGTAAAAATTCCCTCATGTGCAAGTGTTCTTTCTAAATCAAGATAAATGCATGGAGTATAAATTCATTAACCATGATTCCTTTCAGTTATGCTTGTGGCAGAGTTTGGAACTGTGTAGCCAACACTTCTGCATCAGTGAGGAAAGCTTATATATCACCAGTACTGTAGTTGGCCAAGATGTATTGTCAACATGCATATGTATTCATACAGTAAATGCATGTGTTAGAAGGACTCAGGTGATACTCAAGACTTTAATTTACTGGGTTTTGTACCCTTAGCTTTCTTGGCCAGCTCCTCCTGCTTGCATAGCAAAGGGGGAGGATATGCCAAATAAACTGGAGTTTGTCATCCCAGAAGATACTGCAGGCAGGTGGGAGGAAAGTGCCTGGGTGATGAACATACCAGTCTTCAGTGAATTCTGGCTTTTTCTGTTGATTGCTTGCCCATGTGTATAATTCAGTCACTTGATGGTGTGTAGGCCTTAATATTGGAAACATTTTGTTCACAAAACCCAGGCAGCCTGTGAGATAAAAAGGAGAGCTAGGACCTAAATGTGTCCAGCTGGAAATAACTGGAAGACTTAGTATTGACATACAGCTGACAGTCAAAAGAAATTTGACCACAAGGCAATGAATGGCTTAATATAAATGAGTTTTCCATTAGCACTCCCCTGCCACTTAGCTTAGGAGATTGCTTCATTCTGTTAAACACAGAGATGGTATTAGCCTTGGGGAAATGACTGCTTTTGGAAGAGTTCTTCTCATAAAAAAGGCTCAAAAAGTGAGAAATCAAAAACTATGGAAGTGAAGTTATTCCTTTAATTGATTGTCATGGTAAGAAGCCTCATCAGTGGTTTGGGTTTTTTGTAAATGTCAAATACATTCCCAGGAGTTGGACTGTTTCCTTCCAGAGGGGAGATTTCACTTCACTCTTTGATGTAAAATGCTCTGGTAATGCTGTGTGTCGTCACTGGAACATCTTTAAAATATTTAAGAGGATTACCATTAATAATTGTTATACACAGACTTGCCAGCATTTACACCTTTCTTCGGAATTGTGTTTACCCTTGCTATGTGCTATTCTGGTGAACTGAGTTCCACATTCTCTTTGTCAGGAGGAGAGTAATGTTGCAAGGAGGGTCATTTCTTCGGTCCTCAGCTTGGGTCACTTTGTATTTATTTTGATATATTTCAGCTATGTTAAGGGGCTGTGCTCCTGTTGCTTGCAGGGAGAGTCACGCTGTGATTACTTAGTTATTAGCCCTTCTCTGCATATGGCCTGTTTCTTTTCGGGGAAGAAATACACAATCACATAAAGCTAAGTGAAACCTAAGTTGAAACATGATGGATGATAATATTAAAAAACCAAGCTCAAAACTATAGGACAGGCAACAGATACATGACTGTTAGATCGTGTTTCTGTTTCAGCTAGATAATCAATCAATCAATCCTTGAGCATGTTGTAGCTATAGCAAAAGTTACTCAATTTTGCAGATACAACTAAAATAACCCCTATGGCAGAACGTGTCCTGAAGGCTGGTATATCAAAGTAAACCTAAGACTTAACTACTGGCACTGACAATTTGTAGTTGGCTGGGTTGTAGGCTGTGCTAGAAAACTTGTGCAATCCAGATATGCTTCTCAGTATGTAGCTGCATCCCAGGGAACTTCTTGGTCAGTATGAGACACTGAAAAGGACATTTCTGCCTCTCAGCTTGCTGAGCTTAGTGGAGCTAAGCAATACAAAAGAAAGGTAACAAAACATACAAATAAAGCCCAAATCTGAAATAAAGACTGGTGAGATTAAAGTCCTGAGTAAGTAAAGAAAGAAAGTACGTAATGGTAACTCACACTACAGAGACTGTTTTAACTTGCCCAGATTGTAAGGAATGAAAAACTGTGTCACTGAAAGGGTTATCAAGCACTGGCAGAGGCTGCCCAGGAAGGTGATTGAGTCACCATCCCTGGAGGTGTTTACATGGATGAGGTGCTTGGGGGTGTGATTTAGTGGTAGATGGTATGGTTGGAGTTGATGATTTCAAAAGTTCTTTCCAACCTAATGTTTCTGTGATTCTGCAAATGAAATGCTGATCTATAAGGAAGGAAGCATTTGTGGTGATAGGTGTATGTCCTGAAGAAGGGCTTAGATGAGACCACAAATGGGAAAAAACAAACCATAGTCACCAGGCAAGGACACAGAATAAACAGTCCTTAACTGAACTGTTTGCCCTGTTTCAGCTGTGATTTTTATCTGTCTGCTGCTGACAAACAAACCTGCACAATAAAACTAGCATTCACATGTGACTTTAGATCACTGTAATAAACTCAGGATAGTGAGTCAAAGCTTATTGGAGAGGATTCTATGCCGAACTGGAAGCAGACTCCCATAATGGGAAGTGAAGCATGAGCATGTATAAAGACAAGGCAGTTTTTTTAAGCTTGACTACAAATTGGACTCTTGTCTGTAGACTAGGCCCAATACTCCTCCTCTACAGTGTAGAGTACTTGGGCATAGAATATAAGCTGCCCAGATGGGAGAAGAGATGCACAGTAAAACTACATCTAATATTCCAGGTGGTAAGTAAACTACAATCTCTTCTGGATCCTAGAGCAATGTACCTTTAGTTTTGAGTCTGCCTTATTTTGAAAGGGGGAAATGACAACTTTAGAAGTATCTTTTTTTGAGGAGGAGACTTTGGAAAATAAATATCTTGTTGCTGAAAAGTATTCTAGTTGTGTGAGATTGTTGTATCGCACCTGATGTTGCTTCATTGAAATTGATGCTGAATTAATTTTATTTAATTCGTTAACATCTTGGGAAAACTCCTTTAGTTTAAAAACATCTTCCCCCAGTATTGGAAGGTGACTGATTATAGTTCCAGAATTCCATGTTTCACAACTGAAGCAATCAGATTTGTGAAGTAGAGACAGATCTCCTAGTTGGATTAAGAATTGAGTGCCATTTCAAATGTCTAGAACAAAAGCGAGGCTTTAAGATGCTATCACAATGTAAACATGACAACATAAATATGACAAAAATAAGATCATTGCAACAGGGATTAGCTTAATATGAAAGAACTAATACTAATGCAGTAAAAAAACCTGAAACAAAAAAGCAACTAAACAACCCCTTCCCCCAGAAAAATCCCACCAACCAAAAAAGGCTAACTTAGGTTACCAGCTACTTGAAGTTTCATCACATAAATTACACAAGTGGAAAAAGACAGGTTTTAATACTTTCAATATGTTTTCCAGAACTAACAAGAAAGCCTTGGGAAAGAACAAATACAGTGAATGGAAGCAAGTCACCTGTCATCTCCAGGTACTCCCTTTTGCACCAGCTATCTTTTCCTTGTATTTGCTGTTCTTGCTCATGCTGCTAAAGACACTGGACTAAAATCGCAAGACTCGCCTTAATAGTATTAAAAGCAAAATGTCTGGGCTTAAAATTACTGCTGTGAAATGGCTTTTGGCAGATTTAATTAAGAATGAAGAGTTGCTTTGGGAGAATGCTAGTAAGTGAAACTTCTAACAGTAAAGCTGAAAATAAAAGCCAAGAAGTTATTTAACAACTGCTGATGTATGACATCACAGTTATTAAGGCATATGTTTGCCTACAGCAATGCTTAATTCTTTCTTTCTGTACATTTTAATATCAAACTTACTGTAAGGGAAACCCAAATGCAGAGCTGTGGTTCATATACTCAGTAGTAAATCTAGTTAAGTTTTCTCCTTTTTGTTTCTATGCTAGTCATAGGTTCTCTGGATATTTGAGCCATCTTGGTAAGATATTATTTTGTGACAATTTTTAGTGGCTGTCTCAGACCAATCCAGGCAAGTCCATACTGAAGAAATGTTGAAGTATCATACATCCTTCAGTGCATTAACTAGTTTTTGTAACTTGCCAGCAGGAACTTTGGTAGGCAGTGGGCATTTCAGTAGGTATTTATTTAATGCAAAACAGTGAAATGGCTACTTTAGCAATTTCTTTTACTTTTAAAGGTATATTTATTTGCCATTTACAGTAAGGAGTAGGCTTGTTTTTCATTTTACAGTTTTTGCTTGTTCCTCATACAGAGAGTAGAGGATTCTGAGCTGTAACAATCTGACAAAGTTACCCCAATTTCTTGAGAGAAAAATGAAGAACATGTTAAAATTGAGTGCTGATTTTTGAATTACTAGAATTCTCCTTAAAATCCTGGTCCACTGGGGACAGCCATGCAAGATTTAAAAGGCTGGACCAGGTGATCAGTGAGGTCTCTTGCAACTTGGCATTCTATGATTTGATGGTTAGAGAACAGAATCTGATTATTCTCTAAGTGTTATTATGTCTAGTCAAGGTTGCTATTGACTTCACTTCTAAAACAGAGCACTAAACACCCTCAGCCTATATAAGTATCCTTGTCTTGTCTGTGTTTCAGAAATAACCAAGTCTACAGCCTTGACTCTGGTTGCTTGTTTTGTGTTTTTGAGGGTTTTTTTGTCAAAAACCAGGTGACATTGGTGGTGATTTCCTCTGCTATACTGTCAGTGTAGGAAAATGCTGCTTTACTTTTGGCCTTGTCTTCCCCTTACCTTCTTCTCCCTCATTTCCCAAGGGGCCTTTACCTACTTTTAATCGTGGTCTCTTGTTTTAAAGCAGATTGAGGTATCAATATATGACATTGAGGGCTACCTTGTCATAGAAATTATTTATGTAAGGAATCCTAAAGAGCATTTTAGATTTCATATTAAGACAGCTGCTGCCCTTTGGCTGTAGATGCCTATGGATAATCAGTTGAAGAAAGGAAAACAAAGAGATCAGTAAATGCGGCAACTCTCCATATCAGACTCCTTTGAGGAGTCTGGGATCTCCTTAACTCTTCATTGTACTTGTCCTGACAGCTATAGCTCCTCCTAAATCGCTTTATGCATTGTATTTCATTTATCTTGTTTAAACCAGTGAAATTCAGAGGTTACTGGGGTCCATTTAAAAATATTTTCTGACCTAGAGGAGTACAGAGGAGTTTGAAGACTTCTCATAAAACAAGCTGAGAAAATCTCTCCATTGGGCTTTCTTTCCATCAATAGAAAACATTGAAAGAAATCAGCTCGGTCAGAGCCTCCCTGGGTGTGTTAAAGTCCTTCAAAAGAAGAATTCTCTGCTTATTGAATGTCAGTATTTTCCAGTGCTGTCATAACCTGCTGGAAGGTGCCATAGAATATATTTTAAGGATGCTGGTTTCTAGTCAGTGTTGAGTCTCTTGAATACCCTTCCATTTTTCTTTAATTCTCTACATTTGCCAAGTCTGCAAGCAGCTTGTTGAAGTGACTCCGAGTGAGTTGATCAAAGGGTGCTGCTATTTGAAACACTAATACCGCGTTTGGTAAAAGGAGATATCTTTCGGCTGGTAAAACTCAAGAACCTACTTCTGACCTCTACAGAGGGGTTATGTACCATTTATGGGGATTAAACAAAGCATTTACCTAAGGAACTAGCAAATAAGCAAAGTTTTCTCTTCAGAGCTTCCAAATAGGTACACAATGAAGGAGTTGTTATTTAGGATGAATGTTCAAAGTATTTTAAAACAGTTTCCTGTTTAAAATCAGAACTTGTTTGGTTTGGTTTGGTTTTTTTGTAGCAGACTTTGAAAATATTTAGGCTACATGCTTTTAGTATTTCCTGAAACATTCAAATACAGCTCTTGGAACACAACAATTCGAGGTGCTAAAACTGAACAAAATTAAGACTTATTATAGCTTGTTAAGGTAGTGTTTCTCCCCTTCATAGACGGGAATCTCCGTGGAAAAATCTGCTTGCTTCTGAAAACAGGTTCTATGATTCATTAAACAGGTATCATCCTGTTGGGCTTTGAGACTTTATCATAACTGTTTTGACCAGTTCAGGGTTGAACTTTTTCTACATGGATTAGTAGTCACCACTCACACTACCAAGTGGTTCTTCACATATTTTGGCCAGTTGAGCCCATTATTGGACTGGCTAAAAGGACATGGTGTCAAAGGCAAATTGAGATGGCCTAAGAGCCATCTCAGAATTCATTTTTAATACTGATTTTCTGGCAGTTGCCACCTGCAAAGGTACAAATTCCTGTTGCATATGCCATGATTTAGTGAACCGTTTACAGTGTTTTGAGAGCAGGTTTTAAAAATGTTTAGATAGACAGGAACAGCAATTAATTTTCCAGGTGGGTTTTCATGTCTACTTTTCACAAATTAAGTAAAGATAACAAGTTGATGTTGCCTGACTTAAACATTGGAAAGGAAAAAAAATATAAAAAGCATTTGTTAAACATAAATTTGTGGTTTTGTTGGGAACATGTTCACGAGCTGAAATTAACATAATATGCATTTTAAGCTGTAGATCTCGGTTTCACTCTCTGTAGTGGTAGTCATAAAATATTGACTTTGAAAGCCTTTAGCTTTTAAGAGATTTACAGTTAAACATGTTAGAGCCCTTCAGGGTTACTAAGTCAAATTCCAGCTTTGTTTTTTATGAAGGCGCTCATCATGGTGACTACTTAATCTTTTGTATGAAAAGTTCCCCTTCTAGCTACTTATCTTGGGTGGTGTATTCTGCATGTTGGCGTGAATAAAATCTTTTGTCTTGCATGCTTGGTTTCAGGTGTTCTAGGGACTGCTGACGTTACCTCACTGTCCTATTAGGCAATGCTATGAAAAACCACATGGGAGAGCTCTTTAACCATCTTAGGATCAAATGGTTGGGATGTTTTATTCATTATAGTTCAACAGTTAATGTTTTTCTTAATGGCAACTGCATTCACCAGTAATCTTTCTCCTAAGCAAGTTGAAGAAGGAAAACCAGGATAATTCTGAGGGAAAGACACTTAGATTTGCCTGAGATTAGAAATTATCTAGTTTGCAAATGACAGTCTTCATTATTTGAGTGGAGTATGTCTTGCATTTTTGGAAAGCAAAAGTGGAATACATTCCTTAAGACCAAGTGGCAGAGTTTATGAAGAGGCTTTCCTGTTGAGATTTTTGACAGGTAGCGGGAATGTATAGTGTAAGATTGCTACAGCTGTCTTTTTATTCTGGAGATCTCAAGCAAAAGAAACATGAAGCATTCTGTCTGTGGAGAGCTCTTCTTTAAAGTAATCTCATTAAAATACTGTTCATTAGTAATTCTATTAAAATACTAAAGAATGTTCTTGCTTGGATTCTTCCCTTAAGACAGATAGTATGTGCCTGTTATCGATTGCCAGGAATTGCATTTAAGGGGACACTGACTCTTCTTTTCAGTTATGTTGGGTAAATGCTTAATGCCACAAGGTATGGGAAGAAAGCAATAGTCAGTGGAAAAGATCAGAAACTGTATACAGAGAATCTGAAAAACTCAAGTTATTATTGGATTAAGTTGGCATTCATGGTTTGAGGTGTGAACTGCAAGTAGTACATTAAGTATCAGATACTTGATGAAGCAGTGATTGCCAAAGATCTCATCTTGTTGAATATTTCTGAGCAAGTCAAAAGGGTTTTGTAGAAGATCCTAAACTGTGGTTTGTCTTCATAGCATTAGCACACACTGTAGATTTTCTGGTGCTTGCAAGGTGAATTTTTATTTTCCAGCCTCTTCCACTATCAAGTTATTGAATATTTAATCTTCTGTCTTTCTTGGTGGTTGTATTTAATTTTGATGTGTTTCAAGCAATAACACCACTAGAAATTTTTGTCTTGGAATTTACTTTTAAACCACTATAGACTTACATCTAAACAGCTGTACCAATTGAGCATTTTGATCCCAAGTGAAAAATTGAGCTGGTATAACAACACAAGATGTTCCTGCACCTCTCTGCTTTGGTGCCAAGTCCAGCAGCAACAGTTAATACAATCCCTTCTGCTGACTGTTTTGTGTGGTTAACTGCTGGCAGTTTCTTCCTGAATGGGTGCTACTAGGCTTGTCATAACTAACTTGTGAGTGCACAGAAATAATCATGAGGCATTAAAAAAAATTGTCAAGAGGTTTCTACCACCTACACTGGAGTTATTGCCTTTTTAAAAGACGAATAGACTTGAGTGTGACAATTTAAAATGTCCTGTCACCAGGATGACTCAGTAGCTATGAATGTGTATGAAGGCTTTCAAGAATTCTTTCTATGTTCTAGGCACTTCAATGACACCCTGTTACAGTTTAGGGGGAGGAAAATAAGGCAGCTCTTGTGTCCCATGTTGTTTCTTAACATTTTTCACACTGGGAACGTGCAAGAGGTAAACGTATCTGCTGGAGAGTACAAACCTCAGTGTCTGTGGTATCTAAATGACGTTTTGGTGTGAGTGCCATTTTCTGAGTCGGATTTGGTGTGTTTTCCTTTGTTTAGCAAATAAGAAAATAGCCCTGTCAGGTTGTAAACATCAAGACCATCCAGTATGAAGCTCATTCACCTCACATTGAACGAAGACAGTGTAATCAGGCAATTTCTTTCTGGATGAACTGCTGTTTTATAAGGGAAGATGCATGAAAGCTGAAGGTGGTGATTTTGTAAAAGCAAGGAAAAACTTCCATATTATTCACCATTCTTTTTCTTTTGAATGAAAATGTAGGCTTTTTGTGTGTTAGCTAAATTAGAAATATAAATAGTAAATGGAAAAAACTAAAGCAGTGGATATGCTGCTTGTGTCCCTCACACATTCTGCTTTATTCTTATTATATTTTATGTTATATTTTTATATTTTAATATACTTTTAAAATATATGTTATACTGTGTATTTGAGAGAAGATAAAGTGTAGATCTGTGCCTTTCCTGCTGGTTTGTCCTTTTTTGTTCCTGGCCATCTTCCATCGTAATAAATGAGGCTGCACCTTCAGGTAACAAATCCAGAAAAATGCACTGATTAATGAGTTCCTACTATGTAAGAATCTTGAAGTGAACCACGGAGTTTAGGCCAGACTTTTTTTTTCAGTGATGCCACATACAACAACAATGAAACAGGACCCGGTTTCATCTAATACCCTGCCCTTCCTTAATATGAGCGTACTATGATAATTCTAAACATTGGGGAAACCTCTTGACATGAACCATCAGTAATTTTATCAACAGCTTCTTTTTTTTTAGCTTAACATTTCATAGAGTAATAGAGTGTGTTGGCCAACATGTAAAAAAGTAATTAAGAACAGCAGAGCATTCCTTCCTCTGACCCACCCCACCCATCCATCCATGTGTGCTTCTGAGAACCATTTCTGTATTCCTTTTGTTAGCATCTAGGTTCTGTTTCTGCTCATGGCTTCAGGTATGCGAGGCCCTCTGGAAGTATAGCAAGTACCTGAGTCTGGGTTACGCCTTGTATTAACAGTGGGGATCAGAAAAGAGAAGTGAGAATGTAGAAAATGCACTTCTTCTGAAATATGTGTTAAAAATGCAAGGTGCTCTTGGTAAAAGTTTTCGATGTCTTAAGATAGTATTATTTAAGCCAACGTAGAACTATGACATACTCCAAACACTAGAATTTCCTCTCAAGTAGCATCCTTTAAATCTTGCTGCTGTTACAGTATTTGCTATCAGTAGCTTAGAAAGCAATTGGCAGAATAAATTACGTTGGAAGGGAATTAGATAAGATTGCTCAGCCATGTCCTGTGAAATGTTGAAAATCTGCCAGGGTGATTCCACAGCATTCAGACAGTTACAGAAGTGTTTCTTGGAGAGCACCTCTCCCGAAACAAGGAGTAAGCAGTTGAAAAGAGAGAAGGGAAAGTATTTGACATTTGAAGGCGTTCATCTTTTCATGCCCATTACAAAAAAATCAGAAATAACTGACAGTGAAATCTGTCTGCTACTTGAAAAGTTCTTGTTTTGAACTAATAATTCTTATGATAATTAATATACCCAGTCTGTAGAAAATGCTCTTGGTTTTTGCTTTCTATTCTGTGTGGTATTTTGGGTCTGCCTGATTTTTCCTACCCTCCCACTTCCAACATTTTCTTTCATTCTAATTATTTACTATGTTTTTGATTGACAAATGTTAGCAATTTTGATGGGGAGGTCTGTGCATACTGTAATACTGAGTCACCACCAATTCATGAATTTCTTTTGTACTGCAGACCAAAATCTACATCAACAGGGCAACCCAGTGCCAATGGAGTGCAGTCAGAAGGTCTAGATTATGACAGATTGAAGCAGGTATGTATTAATGTTTTGAATAGGAAACTTCCTTATCCACTGAGTGGTCCATCTGTCAAATCTGTGTGTTTCCAATTTAAAGACCGGATTGTCATGCAGGACAGTGTCAAATGCTTTGCACAAGTCCGGGTAGATAATGTCAGTTACTCTTCCCTTATCCACCAATACTGTGGTGTGGCCCTGTTGTAGAAGGCCACCAAATTAATCGGGCACGATTTGCTGTTAGTGAAGCCATGTTGATTGTCACCAATCACCTCCTTATTTTCACTATGCCTCAGCAGAGTTTCTAGGAGGATCTGCTCCATTATTTTGCCAGGCACAGAGGTGACACTGACCAGCAAGTCTTACTTTTTTTCTTGTTTTAAAAATGGAGGTTATGTTTCCCCTTTTCCAGTCAATGGGGACTTCACCAGTCTACCAGGACTTCTCAAATATGAGGGATAGTGGCTTAGCAACTTCATCTGCTAGTTCCCTCAGGACTCATGGATACATCTCAACAGGTCTCATAGAGTTGTGCACCTTCAGGATCCTTAGATGGTCTTATACCTTTTCTCCTACAGTGAATGATTCTTTAATTTCTCAGTCCCTGCCTTTGTCTTCTATGACTTCAGCAGTGTGGCTTGAGCCTTTGTTGGTGAAGACTGAGGCTGAGTACCTCAGCCTTCCCCATATCCTGGGTCACCAGAGCTCCTATTTTTTTTTTGGAGGGGGTCCATATTCTCCTTAGTCTTTTTATCACCAATGTACCTGTGGAAGCTTTTCTTGTTGCCATTGACATTATTGACCAAATTTAATTCTGTCAGAGCTTTATCTTCCCTAACCTGATCCTTGGCTGCTCGGACAGTTTCTTTGTATTCTTGCCAGGCTACCTGTCCTTGCTTCCACCCTCTGTAGGCTTCATTTTTATGTTTAAGTTTGTCCAAGAGTTTCTTGTTCATTCCTGCAGGCCTCCTAGTGTTTTAGCCTGACTGCCTTTTGGATGGGATGCATCACTCCTGGGCTTGGAGGAGGTGATCCTTGAATATCAACAAGCTTTCTTGGGCTCCTCTCTCCTTCAGGGCTTTATCCCATGGTCCCATACTGAGCAGATCCCTGGAGAGGCCCAAGTCTGCTCTCCTCAAGCCCAGGGTAGTAAGTTGCTGTGCACGCTCCTCGCTGCCCTAAGGATCTTGAGCTCCACCATTTCATGGTCACTGCAGCCAAGGCTACCCCTGAGCTTCACATTCTCCATCAGCCTGTCCTTGTTAGCCCAAATTATGTGCAGCATAGGACCTCTCCTTGTTGACTCTTTTGTTGCTTGGAGAAGGAAGTTGATGCATTCCAGGAACCTCCTGGATTACTTGTGCCCTGCTTTGGTGTCCCTCCAACAGATGTCAGGGTGGTTCAAGCACCCCAGGAGGACCAGGGCTTGTGAATGTGAAGTTGCACCCATCACTATAGAGGGCCTCATCTGCTCACTTGATGACTTTTCCTGATATGATGGCCTGTAGCAGTCCCTCCACTGTATCGTCACCTGTCTCTGCCCTCCCTTTAATCATGTTTTATGGATGTTTTAACTTCAGGGGATTCACTTGGAGAGAAAAGGCTGGGTTTTACATTTCAAGTGGGTTAAGAGTTGGAGGAAATTCAGATTTTTTTTTCTCCACAGAAAAGTAAAGGTGACAAAACTGATGTGTTCATGTTGCAAAACTAATCTTTTGTTTATGCTACAACACCATAGGACATTTTAGATGAAATGAGGAAGGAGTTAACAAAATTAAAGGAAGAACTCATTGATGGTAAGTATCAGTCTGTCTGCTGCTGTTATTCAGTCTTAGAGTGAGTAGCTACAGGTGCACAACAGTGTAAATATAATGTGTTTCTAGCCTGAGAATGACACATTGGTAAAAGCAGCCGTGTTGTTAGTCTGGTGACAGCATACTTTAATTTGTGCCAAACCCGTTCTTTGTGCTTTTATGTTTTCTGCCCTGTGCTTTTTGTTTTAATAGCACACTGACATCAAGTAGTGTCATCTTTTAAAAGCGCTTGGATGGATGCAGTATTTGAATGGTTTGCAGTCACCCGTAGTGTTATGTGGGTTGTTTTTGAGTAATCCAGAGTTGCTGAGATGCATATTTCAAAGTGGATACTGCTGCTGGTAAAATATCAAATGTCATCAGCTGATGCCATAAAAAGGGCTGGCTGGTTTGGGGCTGCAAGGAATGCAGGTATTTTCCCTGTATTTTGACTGCGCTGTGTACCACAGCCTTTTGCAACAGGGTGATGTAAACAGTGAGAGCCCTAAGGCTGCTCTTAGTTAAACAAGCAAAAGTAAATTAAATGAGCCCACAGATATGCTTCTTGATACTCCCAGTCATACTGATTGTCATCAGGTAGGGTCATAAGCTCCCTGGAGATGCAGAAACTGAAAAATTAGATGTTAACAGGAATTTTACAGGAGGAAGAAGGGTACTGCCTGGTTGATAATGACACCTGTTTGAAGGCACATGACACTATCTTACATATAGGTTAATTATAAGACTGTTGGAGCAGAGTGAGTCGTCTTTAAGTGGTCAATTGTGTGTTCTGGCTTTCTACTTTGAGTATTTGATTTGTTAACTTTTTTTTCTCTCTCTCTCTAGCTATCAGGCAGGAACTCAGCAAGTCAAATACTGCATAGAAAGACTAGTACTAAGCCGATGTGACTCTCTAACTTGGTATAAAACTGACTACGTTTTGTGAGCTGTTAGAAGAAAATGGAGACAGACAGACATTTGGAAGGAGGGAAAAACAACCTATTCTGAAAAGCTTCAGATGCATCACAATGGTGATATGCTATTCCCCCTCCTAGTTTGCAGCTTTTTTCTGACCTTTACAGCAGGGTGGAAAAGACTCTTAAAGTTACTGTAATGATTATGCAGAAATTCCTACACCTGTCAGACAAGATCACAGTGCTTTGAAGTCTACTCATGTCAAGATAAAATTGCACATGTTTCAGAATTTGTTGTTAAGACAAAAAAATGGGGAAAAGCTTGGGAAGGCTTTTCAGAGAGGTTTTCTTTGTTAATGAAGGAGTTAGCAAGTTCTACTGTTGTACTTCAAATGCATCTCAGGTTTGTCTTCCTAGCATATCTGGTATTTCCATGAATAATTTAAAACATCAGATGTGTAGAAAATTCAGTTCATAAAACACGGAACAATTAGAAGCGTGTGCTTTTAAAGGGCAATATTTGTAAGTGAATGGCCCAGACTGTGATGACATATCAAGATTTTGGAATTTTCTGATAGGAAGCCTCTCTAGTTAGCCTTCATGCAATTTTATAGGAAAATAAAAAGCAAATACAGTCAAGAGTTTAAAGATGTAGATGCCTTCCTACATTGTTACAATGCTTTACCAAATCTAAGACTTCTACATAATGCAAATCAGCAGTCAAATGTAAATCATTAGTATGTTGTAGATTTACAGTAGATTTTGGGGCTTTTTTTAGATTTATGCATGTGGACATTTTTGTAATGTAACACAACACAGCCAGCTTTTTAATTAAAAGAAAAATTGCATGTCACAGAGTAGCCTTTTCATTTGTAAGGCTTAATTTATGCCCAGAAAGATGCGGGATGAGGGAGGGGGAAGGTGACACATTTTTATTACTTTCTACACTTTTTCTTCATCTTACATGCATGTGTAATAATGAGGAAAATGTGACTTTTATCAGTAACCATGTTAATGGAACCAGGTACTTAATCCTTTTGTATCTTTTTTTCAGTTTTCTATTTGAAATTCAGTAACACTTCCATAATGGTTCTGAAACTCCCATGAACCTAACTCATTTCTCAGTGAGAGAACAAATATGTAAGCATCTGAGTTACTGAGGATGCCCCTGTTGTAAGTGTGTTGTTGTTCACCTTTTTACCATGAATGACCCTCTGCTTCACACTTTTCTGAGACTCCTTTTCTGATTGTTTAATAAGACAGGGTCACAGTCAGTTACCTCAGAATGAAGGAGTGTCAGGTCACAATAGATGTCCCCTTCTCTTCATAACTTATCTGCCTCCCTTCTTCCAAACAACTCAAGACCAACCAAAACCCCAGAACTACACACAACTCAAGCCCTGAAAAACAACAGTGGTGTGCCATTGATTTGAGTCAGCAATTTGAGAATCATTTTTAGGGGATGTGATACCTTTGTTTCCCACGGTTATCAGATTTTATGCTTGTAAACTTTTTTTTTTAATGTGGTACAGTTCAGTGGAATAAAATTCACATAATTTCTCTCTGTAGTGTTTTGGACAAAGGATATGGATCAAAATCTTCCCTTTTCCTTTGCATTGTCATTTTTTTCTGAGCTGTAACAGTGCCATGTTTGCTTTGGGATCTGTGGTGATCCAAAAGAAAGGTTTGCTTACAACTTTTGGAGAGATTAATGTCTCAGCTTTAAAGTATATAGAGCTCCATTTGTAGGAGAAATGCTTTCAATAACATACTGTCTTTAGTGCTGAGCACCAGAGCGAAACAGCACTTACAACTTTGGAAAGGCTTCAAAGGGAAATTTTTCTCCAACTGAAACATCTCCTGTTTCTGTAGGTTCAAATTTGAAGAGAAGACTACAGTGGAAATACTGCCTAACTCCATGTATTAATCATTTTTTTAAAAGAAAAGCATTTTTCTGCATGCATTTATTGGAGGCATTAAAAAAAATCCATAGTAAGCTTGTTGAGTACTGTTTTTGTCAAAACGAGGAGGCATTTTCATCTTTGTTGATGTAACTTTTTGTTGTACACGGAATTTTTCAGCATTAAGGAAGCTTACCCTTGTCAGAAATCATATTTGACTTGTTTCTAGGAGAGTTCAGGAGTAGCATAGTGGCATAGTTTGAATGGGTATAAGTGGTCCAAAATTAAAGGCTGAACTACTAGATTGTGCAAGGAACTGGCTTATGCACTAAACGTTTTGTGCCTTGGTCTACAATTAACATGATTTCTGTTTAAAAGAAAAAGGAACAGATGTCGTCTTTTGTGCTGCTTCTACATACATACTTTCTATAATCCCAAACTGCCGAATTGGTTCTTTCCAGAAAATTGGATTGAATTAAAGATTACTGTAGACATTTTGTGTCCTACTGACAGTTGCACCATTTCCAGAGATTTCAGTATTGAAAATGAACTGCAGAAGCGAAGATTATTTTGCTTACTGGTAACTAAGTTCCTCTGAAACCATATTGTGGTGGTTCCGTGCTTTTGTACAATGGATGTCTTAAGCTGAGGGCAGTTTAAGGAATCCTTTCTAATGCCAGGGAAGCATTGCTTTCCTCAACACTGTGATCTGACCTGTGATAAACCTGCACTATAGACAAGTGGCTACTAAGTCAACTGCAAACCAACTGAATGTAAAAATCTTAGTGCTGGTGCTGAAATCTCTTCCGATAGTCATAATGATTTCCAGTTCATTGTTTTAAAAGGTTATCGAGCATCGAGTGTCAATCAAAGAATGAAGATGATCACTAATGAATGTTGACTTTTCATGCATTTAGGTTTACCTTCTTTTTAGTTTCTCAGTTCATTCTCTGCTATTTTTATCATATTGTGTCATTTTAAATTTCTTACATGCTAACGTTTTGTTTGAGCGAATGAAATAAAATTGCAATATATACACGTTGCCACCATTTATTTCTGGAGCTTTGTAGAAGACTCTCTTGAGGTTTACTACTCAAATTCCTAAAGTTTTAATGACTCTGATCATTCCTTACTCCTTAATTCCACCCCTCCTTTCTGTTTCTCCACCAGAAGACTTGGAAGGAAAAAATGAAGACTTACTTTACAAAGACTCTAGTTGCAGGGACTGTGTGACATTTGTCAACAGTAATTGATGTACGTAAATGAAGATCCATTTAAAATATGTGTTTGATTTACATGCTTACACAGCATACACTTCTGTTTCTCTATCCATGGAGAACTTGGAAGGGAGGGTGAAGGAAGGACAGGAGGACAAATAATTACTGTTAGTCCAGTTTTCTTCTCTAGCCACTTTTTATGTTGATGAGTTATTTTCAATACTAGTAATAAAAAGCCTACCATGAAAGATTAATTTAGCTTTCTGTACTCTAAGGACAGTTTTGCTCTGTTTGTCTAACAGTAGAATATTGAGAGTAACTGTCTAACTGTTTTTGACTTAGCATCCTGAAAGCAGTACTTCTCTGCTGTTGCTTTTTTGTTCAGAGAGGTAATGGAATAGTCATGTTTTGGTAAACCATTGGTATGAGTACCAAGTTTGACACCATCCTTAATGAGTTATGAAGAGGGGTTTTTTTTAAATAAAGTTATCACTAGATTAAAAAATAGTCTATTATTAGTGTAGTGTTTAGGCAACAAGTATAAAAAATTCTGATTCAAATTTCTGAAGTGTTAAAAATTCTGTTGCTGTCAAGAGATGTGCGGAGTCTGTTTTTAAAAGGTGTGTATTACAAAAGTAGGAGGGTGGTCTGTGGTTAATCACACTGGTGATTATTGGCCCTTTACATAGGCTCTTATGAAAATGTTTGCAGTAGGCTTAGTGTTAAATATGAGCACATCTCTTACAATGCATCATACAAAGCTTCCAAAATCAAATTTCCCTCTGGTTTTGGTACGTGTAGACTGGGCTGATAGGGGAGCAAGGAAAGAGTTTCCAGAATGGGCTTTGAACCCAACCTTAACAAGTCTTTGGAGGACTGTAATTGTTCCTGACCGTGTCGGCTATCACTGGGGGTGTGATGGAGAGCAAGTGAAAAGGGAAGGAGTCAGTGGTTACAGTGGATCTGGGCAAAGTATTTGAAGAACAGGTTAAAATCCTCTTAAATAATTTGTCTTGGGGTGTGTTTTTTGATTATGGAAATGCTGATGATTATTTAATGCTCTGTAGCAGCCATCTGGGAGAAGGAAGTAAGTTTGTTAAATGAACTGTCACAATACGTATTCTTTTCACATTCAGAAGACTCTTAAGTTATCCCTTATGAATGCCTGACAGGAGTTAAGTGTTTAATAGATCGCCACCCTAGACTGTTGAAATGGATACGTCATGTCAGGAAATCTATCCAAGTTGATTTGGGTTTGTAATCTGAAAAAAATTGTGTTTGTAAAACTTCATGTAACTCAAAGATCCAGAAAAGGAGGCGCAGCTGTAGATGTTGGGAAAGCTCAGCAAAACCTTAAGGTTTACATCATTAGTGTCTGTTGTTACCTGGTAATCGGCACCTTCATTGTATAGGGAGGATTCTACAGCTAGAGGAATCATCACAGGGATGCTGAAAGTCAAGGAGCTTTGTAGAATTACCTCAATTTTATAAATGGATTCCAGTTAAACTCTCGGTCAATAAATGCATTTTCTAACATTTATTTTTTTGAGCTTTGTGTCCTGAATCTTAATGAGTATTCTTTATCGGGTATCCTACTTGGATAAACTGTTAAATGGCAAAGATGTGAAGTGACTCTTGCAGGTGAACTGTATTGCTGCTCTGGCTGTTGCAGCTCTGAGCTGCAGGCTGACAGTTTGCTCTGTTGACATGCTTAATTTTGCCATTGTTGTTCGTTCCTGTGGACCACTTTCTCCTCCCTTCCCAACCTATTCTAGAGCTGTTACTGTTATGACACTTCCACATCTCTCTGTGACTGTGGGTCTCTTCTGCTGCTGCTCAAGCACAGTATAGTTGGAAGTGCTTCCTAGCATCATCCTATGCTTACTGTCTTAAATATTAAGTGCACCTTTTAATCATCAAGGCAGCTGGAGCCACTTGAAGCCTCTATCTGCTCTCTGAACAACTTTCAGCTCAGTAGTAAAGATCTGTGGTAACTATGTTGTCAGTATGCTGAACTATATCCTGGTTTTCTTTGCAGAGCTTCTAAGAGCTGGTATAGAGGCTGCTGACACAGGCAGAATAAAACATAAACAGTAGCAAGGAAGTGGATGTAAGAAGAGAAAACATAAGGGAGTTCTGAAATGTTCAGTGCAGGCTGATGCCTGCAGGGCAGGAAGCAGCTAGAAATTAGTGGGGCTGTAAGCGGCTTGAACATTCACAAGCAGTCTGGATGCTGCTGGAATCTGTAAATTGAGATAAGTCAGCAGAGGTGGCTTTCTGTGCACCCTTGAGGCTGTTTGCCCATTGTTGAAGACCTAGCACGTCTTTTATAAAGGGAAAAAAAAAGAGATTATCTGTCTGTTCAAGGTAAATTAACTGCTGACTCTTTTTCCACAGTACTATAGTGTGAAACTAGTTGGGTCCTACCTATCACAGTAAGTCCTGTGATGCTGCAGGAACCAACCCTAGCAGCTGAAACGTAGCCCTGAGGAAAGGTGGAGTATGGACACACCTCCCTGAATGTGGGATCTAGGGAAGTCCACCACTGCCACAATGCCTTGTGGCTGCAGCAGATGACAAGCAGAAGTTTTATGTGGCTCTTGGGATGAGACCTTTTATTTCTGCCAGTGAATGATGCTTGTATGTGAGACAAAAAATGGGCCAAAAATGTGCCTTATCACCTCTGCCCAGTAATCTTTGCTCTGCTAATGAAAGAACCTCTCCACTTCTGTCCCATTGGCTGGCTACAAGAAATTGAAAGGAGCCTGAGGGGAGTCCAGTCCCAATGGAGTTGGTCCATCACAGTTGGACTTCACAGGGTAGGTGAAAAATCCTTTCCTGCGTTCAGAGCGAGCAGTTAGAGCCAAGTGCAGCCCTCAGGAGCACAAGCTGATACTGCCAAGTGTCTGGGATGCAAGAAAGATGTAATTCATGAAGGACTGCTGGTACGTACACTGGGTTTTTCAGCAGATCCTCAAGAACAACTGAAACAATCTGCAATAGCACAACACACCTCCTCTCCTGGCCTGAAGGGCAAAGCTGTGTATTCTGTGCATAATGCAGCCATAAACATTTTCTTAAAACTCAGATGTTTGCCTGAGTGTTCAGATTGTCAGTTGTGAGAACATTTTTATATCCTACTGTTTTACTACGTATTAGTTGGAAAGGGATCTCTTGGTTACGGAGCCAGTTCACATGTTCAACCTCTCAAAAGTAACATTTGAAGTATGTGTTAGTCACTTCTAAAGCTGAAATTTGCACTGTTATGTGACTTAGTGGGCTGTATGTGAAGAGGTGACCACCATACCCAGGAGCAGTGGGGAAGTTGAAGAGTGCAATCCTGACAAGACACTGGACGTTCAAGCTCCTTAATAAATACTGTGAACCCAAAGGCAGGGTGCAGTTACCTAGAGGTGCACAGGTTCAGGCTTTGTCTGGTGATCGGGAGGCCTTGTTCCAGCACTGAAAGGGCTTTAAATGCTTGCCAAATCCTTGTTGCCTTTTATCTTAAAAAAAAATAAAATTAAAACTCTAAATACTGCTCTGAGATGCTATGGAGCCATGCAAATACCTGTGATCTCCAGTCACAAGTCTCCCAAGGCCAGATTCCTACACAGGTCTCAAACTACATGGAAGAGGAGAACAGATTGCATACTAGTGACAGCTTTCAATAACCTTTAAATAATTTAAGAGAAAAAACCCTTTTCAGCAAAGACTTACAAAATGATAATTTGTATGTTCTGCAATGTCTTGATTGTAATTGAAAAAGCAAGTTTTCAGTTCTTTACTCAATCTGTTAGTTCATATTCCTTTTCAAATGTATTTCCATCTCATTTCACTTGCTGAATGCTTGGTGAGCTGCTACTCTGTAATAATTCCTTGTAGAGTCAGTGAGATACTCGGCTCTTGTTCAGGACTAAATAGTTGAAGTTCTGCGGAAGTGCTGGGTTCGATTACCACTTGCAGTTAGCATCTTGGGGTGATTGGACAGGATCTGTGAGCTGATTGACCGGGCGTAACATTTGAAATTCACCAAAAGGTAGAGATTTCCAGAGATGAGCTTAGGTATGGGAATGGGGTCATGCACCTTTAGGGAAAGTAGATAAGAAAATCGCATGTCTACAGTAGTGAGAGGTAAAAGAGGGGTCTCCAGGAAAGAGTGTTCCATGCAAATCCCTTTCTTGAAAACGCAGGAATAGAGTTGTAAAAGGCTCTTAAGATGGTGGCACACTTAGCATGGTCAAAATAACAAATGCTGGTTGGAGCATTTGGGGGTCACGTGTTCGTAAGCATTGTGTGTGAGGGAAACCAGAGGTGTCGAAATTAGAAATTTATAATCTAGGGAAGGGGAATGAAAATTTGTAAAATACTGATTTTTTTTCTTGTTGTATTGCTTTTCACTTACATTTTTATTTTTCATTAATGGCACAGAAGTGTAAGGTGAACTACATAACTGAAGTTGTGTCTTTTACGTATTTGACTAACATAAAAGGCGAGTTCAGGCTGAAGCATTGCTCCCTGCATGCAGAGCCTCACAGTGTTGCAGCTTGAGGTCTGAAAGTAGTGCAGACAGACCCAGCGCTGCCTCGCTGCAAAGACTGGAGCACAAGCAGTGCCTGTGCTGGCAGTGAAGACATGTCTTTGTTGATTGTGGAATAAATTGCTAATTACATTTTATATATCTGCTGAAGGATGACTTCTTTGCCACAAAGTCATTGGTCTTCTGGGGAAAGAATCAATGCCTTTAAATGTCTATCAGTCAACCTGCAAACTTTAGAGCAAACAGGTTGTTATATTTTCACCCTGTGCATTATTCAAAAGGCAGTAGATTTTGTGCTTTCTTCAACTGCACCCAAATGGCTAATATTACTCTACATGCTCTCAGCTATCATGAATAAAAGTGTTGGACATCTTCAAGCCTTAAGTATTCTCAGCTTCTCTGAATTCAGTACACATTGTATTACAGAATTTGATCATTCTAGTCTGAAGTGTTTCCAGTCATCAGATGTAATTGTCTTGTGTTTGTATAATAGGATCTAGTAAATACTGCCAGAATTTTTTATGCATCTATGAAAAATATGTGAGCAATAAAATATAACTTGAATTACAGGTAAATAGTTTTTTTTACTGAAGGTTGGGAATCCTGTTTATAATACCCTCAGGGGTGTAACAGAATGACTTATACTGTTTTAATTGCTTAATTCCAATCCATATGCTCTGGACAATATGCTTTTTATCTACAGTGTTGTGTGTTATCAATGTCCCAGTAACCTCACGCACTATAATATGACAGAACTATAGGAACTGTAGCATACAGTCAGTAAAGAATAAAAGGTGTTTGGCAGCATTTCTAAACTAAAATGGAGTTGTAAATAACTAAGATACAGATAGTGAACAAATAAATAACAATTACTGACAAATAGTGTCTCCTTTTTAAGTAAGGAGCTGAATGGCATCATCATTTGCTGAAGTTTGGAGCCGGCATTCTAGGGTGATGCAACCACCAAAAGCATTAGGGGACTTTTGAACTCTGTAGTTGTGAATTTGCTAGAAGTAAGGAAAACAGCTTTTTTATGGAGGTATTCCACACTAATAATTCAGAAATGGATTGATGTCTGCTTAAAAAGAATAAAACTGAATTCCAATTACAGGGTGCTCTGAGTCTCCTTTTCAGATGTCATTGCCACCAAAGCTAATGCTCCCAGAGGAAAACCTAAGTGCAGTGCTGCAAAGATGCATCAGAGCTGTGTTGAGTTGCAAACAGTGCCTTAAAAATTGTCTTTTTTATGAACTGCATGTGGGTTTAATGTTCCTATTAATTTAAGTTTTTCCTCTTGAATATATGTTGATTTAGAAAGCAGGGGGAGGGGTGAGAAAAAAATTTGTAATACAAGTTTCTTGGTCATACCAGTTTGTTTTCTTTTCCTCCTTGTATCCATGCTTTCCTGGTTAGGAGAGTTGCTATTTTGAATCAGTGGGATATCATTAGCAATTACTTAGGATTGATGTAAGGTGTGTGCAGTTTTTTCTAGCAATGGAGTTGCTATTTTTTCTAGTGTTGTAGAAAGGTAATTGAAGTGCTTGAGAGAGGACAGAAATCAGAAAAATCTCAGCTCTGTGATGACTTGCTTTTGAGAAAAGGGTTTAGATGCACAGCATTGAGGAAAATCAGAGGAGATTTGTTTCACAGCCATTGTAGTTTCAGCCTAGGGATTATGCTGTGGTGCAGCTGAAACATCACTGAACTGTTAATTTAACTGGTACCTTCAAAATCTGCAGCACATCTTCCTTTGGCTGTCTTTAGTCTTAAAATAGCTTCAGAAAAGGCAGAGGCTGACTGTTTGACCATAGTCTTTTTGGGCTTAAATCCATCTTTACAGGTAGACACAGAGACATGGACTCATTTTCTTCCTCCAGGTTTCCAAAAAACTTCTCCCTCAGCAACCTCTTATTTGCCTGTTGACCAAGACTGTCTACTTGTACTCCGAGCCTGAGCTGGATTTTGATGCATGTGCAAGGCACTTCAGTTTCTCCAACCTGTTTAATTTTTCACCTGCTTCATTTTTGCTAGCTGGTTTGGTGATCAAAGAGCCCAGACTGCCAGGAGATGGGAATAACCTTCAACCTCTTTGTGACTGGGCCTGAGTGTATACAAATGATTGCCTTGTGAAGCAAGCATTGACCCTTCCTAACAAAAGCCGAGGCCTCCAGATACCTGATTAAATGATAAATGTGAAAAATGTTTTCCTTCCTTCGTGAATTTTTACATCCTTTCTCATGTAAACTCATTACATAACTTGTATTTTCTTGAAATAAGCTTTATTTGCCCCATACTATTGAGGCAACAATTCCAACTTAACCAATACAAGAACATAAAATCTGAAAGCATAGAATGGTTCAGGTTGGAAGGGACCTCTACAGGTCATTAGTCCAACCCCCCTGTGGGAGACCAGGCTGTTTTGGGGCCCCAACCAACCTCGCCTTGAATGGTCCAGGGATGGGGCCTCCCCTACCTCCCTGGGCAACCTGTTCCAGTGTTTCACTGCCCTCATAGAAAATGTCTTCCTTATACCCAGTCTAAATCCCCCCTCCCTTAGTTTGAAACCTTTATTCCTTGTCCTATCACCATAGGTCAGGCTAAAAATACTGTTCCCAGCTTTCCTGTAGGTCCCCTTTAAGTACAGGAAGGCTTCTATAACATCTCCTTAGAGCCTTCTTTTCTCCAGGCTGAACAATCCCAACTCTCAGCTTTGCTGCTGCTGCAGCTGAAGTTCCCCATGGGCTGCAATAGGAAAAATTGTAATTCTCCTGCCATACTGAGCTCATTGGCTTTTTCTCTTCAGCCTGCCACCATCCAGCAGTTAGAAACAGTAAAGCCAAGTTCAACAAAGCCTGGTTTGTCAGCTGCAGAGACTAAACCTGTAAGTCTGAATGTATTTTCATTTAAGCTAAAAAGCTTTTTTCTAGGTAACTTTTTAGGTGAGTTAAAAAGCAGGTTAAAGCCACAGCTAACTTTGTATTATAAACTTAGATTCTGTGCTGTAGCTGCTGCATGGAGGGGGCAGAGGTTGTCTGACGTCACCTGAAAAACAGTATTATGTCAAGGATGCCCAAGATGAATTCTGGATTCTGCATCCTGGCTTTGTTGGCACAGCATCCATCCCCTGAGCTACAAGTGAGGCAGATGTTCTTAGCATTTCTGTTGCTTTGATTTTTTTCTAACTAAACAAAAGCAGATGCACACCTTTCTGTTACAACATTTAGTATTTTTGCTGCTGATCATGAGCAATCTTATTCATAGAATCACTAAGCTGGAAAAGACCTTTGAGATCATCAACTAACTGTACCTGTCCACTGCTGAATCATATCCCCAAGCACCTCGTCTACCTGCCTTTTAAACACCTCCAGTTATAGGGACCCAACCACCCACCTGGGCAGCCTCTGCCAGTGCCTGATAACCCTTTGGGTGAATAAATTTTTTCTTAATGTCCAGTCTGAACCTGCCCTGGCGCAGCTTGAAGCCATTCCCTCTTGTCCTATCACTTAGGAGAAGAGACCAACACCCACCTATCTACAACCTCCTTCCAGGCAGTTGTAGTTATGAGACTGCTGGTGCCTAAAGTCTCTCTGTCTGATGGTCTTTCTGCTTTCACACATACTCTAACCTTATCAGATAACAGAAGACAGAAATCGGATTGTCTGGTTTGTGTGTCAGCTCTTCCCCTACACTGCTTTTCTTTTATGCATGATCTCAGTGTTTAGTAGCAAAGAAAACTCCTGAAGGGTGAGCAGAGAGCTTGCAGGGAGAGCAGAGCACCTAACATGATGCTAAGGATGAATTGCCCTTTTCATGTCAGCAATGTGCCATTGTCACCTGCTTGATGGTAAAGATCACAGGAGTCTTATTTGGTGCCAAAATTACGCGGCTTCATTTCTCAGCTATCAAACTATTCCCAAAAGCTTTTTTTGTCACTTCTTATGAACTTGAGATTTGGGTTTGTTGGCTTTTTGAGATACAGAGGAAATAAAAAGCCAGTGCCACAACAATTTACAAAAATGTACTTAATTTAACTAAGTCCAGACTGCTGAACAAAGCAGTTCCTAAAGTGTCCATTTTGTCTTATCCAGAACCATCCTCCAACCTCAAACATGATCCGGAGCCCTGTCTAGAACCTCCTCATACACTTGGGGGGAATGCTAGTTGGGGAACAGCCCTCACCTTATACTCCATCCTTCAGGCTACAAAGAATGCGACACTTTTCTCTGTATTTAAATCAGGCATTGTCTATTTACAATCAGAGATTACTTCTCAATTAATGTTTTGACCATGCTGTGTACTACAGCCTTTTACAATAGCAGGATACCAACAGAGGGGGGCCTTGAGGCTGCTCTTGAGAATGATACTTGGCTGAAGCCATATGAAGCTTACATATCTGTTATTTACATTCTGAGCGTTCTGAGGCTGTTGGAGCACGGTGAGTCTTGTTTAAGGGATCAGTTTTGTGTTCTGGCTTTCTGCCTTGGCTTTGACTATTCCATTTCTTCTCTTTCTCTCACAGTACTTAAATACTGGTTACCCAGTGACATTCTTTTCTGCTGATGCCTCTAATACCCTTTTTCCATAGCATGGCATTTCCTTTGTGTGTATATATTTATATTGTGTGGTTTGCTGTTAGAGGGATTCATATGGCTTTGTACAAAGAAAGAGTCTTCACCTCAGAGTTTATATGATCTGGCAATGGCTTTTCCACCAGCATATATGGTAATACATATGATATATATAACATATTACTTTAATGGTCTCTCTTTTTTTTTTAATGCATTCTGGGTTTTTTTTAAATGTATTCTGGTATTGCAGAGTTACTGAGCTCCCAAGGCAGTAGATGAGATGTCCTGCTCAGTTCAGGGAAGAGGCTGGGATTTTCTGGTGAGCCTTATCAGCCAAGACTGGTTCTGAGCCTCTAGATATGAAGGTACTTTGCAAATCTTCATTAAGGTCACATTGATTATGGCAATCAGTAGTTAAGTTTATGTTCAAGAAGACCGGCACCTCATCATATTTCACTGGGGTTTCATTAGCAAATACTTGTGTTAACTCTCTACAGCCAGTGTCCCACCATATCAGGTCTTCTTCAGTTTTATCCAAATACAGTGATCATAGAATAACCAGGCTGGAAAAGACCTCTGAGACACTGGAGCCCAACCATATCTATCTACCACTAAACCATATCCTTAAGTACCTCATCTACCAGTCTTTTAAATACTTCTAGGGATAGTGAATCCCTGGGCAGCCTCTGCCACTGCCTGATAACCCTTTCAGTGAAAATTTTTTTCCTAATGTCCACTCTGAATCTACCCTGGCATAGCTTGAGGCCATTCCCCTTTCTCCTATCACCTGTCACATAGGAAAAGAGACCAGCACCCACCTCTCTACAACCTCCTTTCAGGTAGTTGTAGGCAACGACATGGTCTCCCCTCAGCCTCCTCTTCTCCAGGCTAAATAATGAACGGAAAAATAGTCTGGAGGAGGCAGCAAATGTGGACTGAGCTGCTTAGCATAGTGATCTTTGCCATTAAATAACAACAAAAAAAAATTACCTGACAAGCCTTAGGACACAATAGGACAAACACCCAAATGTTTACTCCAGTATCAAGAATGCAATTTAGAAGTAAATGCTTATTAAATGCCCCCCAAGAATGCTCAAGCTGGAGTGTTACTCACATGACTCACATGAGCAAATAATAATTTGCTGTGAAATTACCCAGCAAAGGCAGCAGCTGGAAAAAATCGCAAGGCAGTTCCACTCCAGATACAATGACCGATATTGTGTTATGTCATGGGAAACATGTAAAAGAGCTGGAGCCAATGAAGAGGAAAAATAAGGTCTGTGGGAACAGAGCTACCACTTGTAATGGCACAGGGAGGGGAGTGTTTATACTCTGCTAGCTTCAGCAAAAATATGATGGGGGAGTTAAGAGAAGATGTTCCTACATATGATCCCTGTTGCTAAAGACACATGACTTTGTCTAAAAAGAAAAAATCTGGATTAAGGAATTTCCAAGATCTCGAGCTATAATGATTTCAGGGAAGGGCCATCTGCATGGGAAGCAGAGACACACTAGCATCACTGAGAAAGCAAGGGTAGAAGTGTCTGAGTTGAAGAAAAGGTTGTACCTGTTTGGCGAGAAAATAAATGTCAGAGAAAATAAAGGATGGATTTGTCCTCCTTGATGATGTGCAGCTGCTGGGGCAAAGGATACAGCTTCTCACAGCCAAGTATTACTGATCAGTGCTGTTTTTCATTTTCAGAAGAAGTCCTGGCATAAGGATTGGGTATTTTAATGCCTATTTATTATAATTCCTATGTTTAAAATGGCTAATTCCTTACCAGCAGGTCCTGATTTCTGAGTGCGTGCATCTATGCTCAAAATTTTTGTTTCTTTTCCTGAATTTAAGCTAAGGTAGAATACTATACTTCAGTTCAAATGCTTCTGCTAGCTTTAGGGGGGCATTTTTCAGTGCCTGTTATTCTGCAGTATCAACAATGTGTTGAACTGCATTCTGGTTTCTGCACTGCCCCCCCGGTTGTTAATTGGGATATTTCCAGCTGTGGGGTTGCTATTGCTAATTAAGGTTAATTGCTGCTGATAGCAGTGAGGTTCCCAGAACGGAAAGGGGTGACCTCCAGAGGTAGAGTTAATGTTTAGGACTTTCAACTGGAAGAGCTGTCTCTGAGTTTGTGAAACAAACAAACCATAGAAAGATTGATGGAAAAAGCACGATGCCGTACAATGCTCTTATAAATCCCTTTTGCAGAACAACTGCACAATAAGCAGTAGTAAAACTGCATGAAAAAAAGAGGCTATTCAAAGGTATGACTTCATTCTTACGAGAAAAGTTAACGTCATAATAGCTTAACAGTCTTTTTGTCTTATAAGGTGCATTTCATAGAATAGAACAACCAGGTTGGAAGAGACCCACCGGATCATCGAGTCCAACCATTCCTATCGAACGCTAAACCATGCCCCTTAGCACCTTGTCCACCATTTGATAGTGTTACAGCCCACTTGTGACACCAGTAGTATTAGGGTCCACCCTGACCTGCACAGGTGAAGAGGGAGGGTAAGAAGGTTTCTTTTGATATCTGTGTGGCAAATCAGAGACCAACAAATCTCCCAGGTTGAATTGAAATGCAGTATTTATTTTGGGGTCAGCCAAAATCACAAAATGTACTCAGGTGCACTCTGAGTTGTAACTTCCCTAAATTGCAAAACCAGATCCCAATCTGTTCAGAATACAATCTGATACGTTGAACACAGCCAAGGTCACTGAACAAACTGCAACAATACACCATAGTGCCAATGAAAAGAAGGTACGGTAAGATAAGTCAAAGAAAGAAAAAGCAAGGGAAAAAGAAAAATTATCACCACTTCAGTGGGGCACAGTAGTTCCTCAGGAAAACATGGTCCATCCAGCAGCAAGTCCTTCAGCAGGAATGCTTCAGGAATGTGTGGTCTGATAGTTGCTCTTCAAGTCAGTCCTTCCTCAGGCTTGCTCCATTGGGTGGTGGGAATGCCTGTACACTGTGCTTCTCAGCAGGCACTATTTATAGGGCAAGTCTATGCCATATTAGGTGGGGGGGAGCACTGCGTGCTTCTCCACCTCCCCCACTCGTTAGCCAGGAGCCACAGAAAAGCCCCTCAGGCGCACAGAACCCTGCACTCAATGTTTGAGACATGACACATACAAGTAAAGAAGTCAGTCTTTACAGCTAGGATCCAGAAATACATGGTATGATGTTTAAACATAAGTGATTGTTTACAGTTCTGTCTGTCTGTATTGGTGGGTTTTCGTGACACCGTCTACATATTGCCAAAGAGACGAGGGTTAAAAAACAAGGACTAGAGAAATTGTGGGCACATCAGTCTGGCTTTGATCCTCAAAAGGTGCTGAAATTATTAAAATGTGCTATTGTAAGTATCAAATAGTAATTTCATTTTGAAAGAAGAAAAAGGGGGAAAAAACCTATAGTGGATTTGAAGAGAAAAACCTATCACAGAATCACTAGGTTGGAAAAGACTCACAGGATCATCGAGTCCAACCATTCCTATCAACCACTGAACCATGTCCCTCAGCACCTCATCCACCTGTCGTTTAAACACCTCTAGGGATGGTGACTCAACCACCTCCCTGGGCAGCCTGTTCCAGTGCCCAATGACCCTTTCAATGACAATTTTTTTCTGATGTCCAGCCTGAACCTCCCCTGTCAGAGCTTGAGGCCATTCCCTCTTGTCTTGTCCCCTGTCACCTGGGAGAAGAGGCCAGCACCCTCCTCTCTATAACCTCCTTTCAGATAGTTGTAGAGAGCAATAAGGTCTCCCCTCAGCCTCCTCTTCTCAAGGCTAAACAACCCCAGTTACCTCAGCTGCTCCTCATAAGACTTGTTCTCTCTTGTATCCAAACAATTTCCTTGAATTGAGGTAATTTGCTTAATTGAGAAGGAGGAAGAGCTCAAGGCTGTGTCTTAACTTTAATGACTCTGTGAATGTCCCACGAGACCCATAAGGGAGAAGAAAGGGTAGCCTGGAGCTCACTCCTGTTATGGTAACAGCTCAGACTGGAAGAAGGGAAGACGATACTTACAAGGAGTTTCTCTTTCCCTGCCCAAACAGAGGGAAGAAGTCATGCTGTCAATGGAATCCAGAGGAACATCCGTCCCTCAGATGCTCATTTCTTTTGATCATTTGAATTAAATGACTGAGAGTTCAGAACAAGTCAAGTAAATTGAAGGAATGGCCTTAAATCTAAATATGACATTCAGTGTAGATGAACTGCAGAATACTTGAGTGCAGGAGAAATGGACATGGCTGTGTTACATTCACCGAGAATGGGTGACATGGGTGTTAGTTGAGTACAATTATGTGGGAAAAATGGAAATAGTAAGCTGGATGTCACACCTGATGGGAGCCCATAAGTGTTGAAAAACAAAGCAAAACCAGTGTGAAATAATTTTGATTGGAGTATCTATAATCCCTTTGTTTTCACTCAAAACTGAAGCTTTGCTTGCGAGAAGACTGAAAGATTTAACTTTTTAAAAGAAGTTTTACACATTTATGTTAAATTTTCTAAGCAAATTATATCAAGGATACCACAAGAATCTTGTGGTCATTCCTCTCATTACATCAGCATCTGCTATTTTCTTAGTATAGCAAAGCAATTTATTTCTAGATAAGTTTTTCATCCATAAGTCTTAACTCTTACTTAAGCCCACAATTACAATGGCTTCTGCTTTTTTTCAAGAGCAGAAAAGATGTAGACGTCTGATCTTCATATTTCTGGGTAGCAAGACATACTCGATGTGTTTAGTCTGCTTTGCCTATGGACCAAAATTTATATTGACCATGCACAAATACTAGGTTGTATTACAAAAGGAGCAGTTAAAATGTGAAGTGATGATGCAAAGAGATGATCAAGTACCAATAGTCAGCAGGGAGAAAGGAGAAGACGTCTGCAACCTGCTGCTTCAGTTCTGTCAAATGTACAGTTAGTGCAAATTAGTGATGGTTTTACTTCAGTGCATTCATTCTTCTAATTATTAAAATCCTACATTAAAGGATTCCTGTATTTCTTTTGTTTTTACTCCAGTGACTGAATTCTCTTGATCTCATCCCTTGGCAATATGTTCAGGTAAAATTTCCTGAAAAGCAAAAATAATCATCTTTCAAATAATCAAACAGTGAAAAAATGCATTTTACCTTCTAATAAAAATCTGTCAGTGACACTTGCGTAATTCTAAGGGCTGACCCAAAAACCTGCTGCTAAAATTGCAAGGAAAAAAAAGAGAGAAGGAAATCTTGGTTCTCTGGTTTGAGTTATGTTATTTCCTGGCATGAGGCAAGATTTCCGTGTGCCGTAAACATAGACTTAATCTAAGTTCACAGAAAATTTCCCTGTGGAGACCTGCTAATCCCACCAATGTGTTCAGAACAGAGATGTAGAAGTGTCATCCCATCGCCAGTGGAGTCTGAGGCTGGTAGAGAAAAAAGTCTTTGGGGAATCAGTAAAGCTAAAGTTGTTGCTGATAGGAGCCTGGAAATATTATTTGTTTAGCTGAATGTTGGTGCTAATACACAGTGGTATGTGTTGGGGCTGAGAACACAGCAGCTCCCTTTGCTGCAGAACTGATGCTGTCTGCTATGCTCACAGACGGACAGAGAAGTCCCTTAGGAGCAGTGCTGAGATAGCCTCTTTTTCCAAGTGTGATTGGAAGAAATTGCAAACTCGTGGGAACAGGAGAAAGACAGGAGTGTTAATTCCCAAGGGTAGTGCTGATTGTTCTAAAGGAAACCTACCGCTTCAGGAGGGATTGGCACCATCTCAGTTTTCACACCTGGGTTAAACCTTCAATTCTAAACCTCCATCTTATACAACAATTGATGGAGAGAAACCAGCATCACCGGAGGATGAAGGCTTCATCTCTCTCAGGCTGTGATGCAACCATACAGAGCTGTTGGGGCCGTAGTTTTTCAAGGAGCTCTTTCTTTTGGCTCATTTTCTCCCAAGGAATTTATTCCAGTTCCCTGACTGCTGCACAGCTGATGGTTTCAGTACTATAATGAATACATCTTGATAATCCAGCTTAAGATCAGTTAGATTACAAAGGAAGAGAGACATTAAACAAGGAGTGGGCTCCTGTGGATCGACCTCCTTCCTCAAGGACACAGTAAGTGTAGAAACTCCCTTCAGAGAATCCCAAGATCTCAGTGGAGACTTCCCTGTCTCTCTTGAGAGCAGAGTCGTTTTCTCCTTTGTCCCCCATTTCTTTCAGAAACTGATGGGCTCCCTTAGTTCATAGGATGTTCAGGAACTGTGTGGATGTCAAGTTTTTTTGTTTAAAGGTCTGCTTTTTTCCTATTCCCCCTTCTATGTAAAGCCATCATAGGTGTTTTCTTGCTTTCCTGTGCCCACCACAACAGCTGTCTTCAGAAAACAGCGATACCTGAATAATTGTTCTGCAATTTGAAGGTCTACCTCTATGTCATTCAACTTATCACACATGAGCCCCTGTACTTCACCTCCCTTCCACTACCTTTATGGCACGTTGTAACCAAAAGTTTTATTTAAGGAATACATTCAAGATCCTCAGGCAGCTGAGGGAGGTCAGGGCGTGGTGTTGCCTGCCTTGCTGCTGTGGTGAGCTGCTCCTTGCATAAGTCATAGGCCACCACTGTCAAGACCCAGCCCAGCACTTTGAGCCTTATCACGTTTCTCAGGCTGCCTAATTGGCAGCGGGCAGGAGCGTTCCTGCAGCTGGGC
>WAAB01025126.1:46631-106242 GCA_013389865.1 Piaya cayana
AAAAAAGTCTTTGGGGAATCAGTAAAGCTAAAGTTGTTGCTGATAGGAGCCTGGAAATATTATTTGTTTAGCTGAATGTTGGTGCTAATACACAGTGGTATGTGTTGGGGCTGAGAACACAGCAGCTCCCTTTGCTGCAGAACTGATGCTGTCTGCTATGCTCACAGACGGACAGAGAAGTCCCTTAGGAGCAGTGCTGAGATAGCCTCTTTTTCCAAGTGTGATTGGAAGAAATTGCAAACTCGTGGGAACAGGAGAAAGACAGGAGTGTTAATTCCCAAGGGTAGTGCTGATTGTTCTAAAGGAAACCTACCGCTTCAGGAGGGATTGGCACCATCTCAGTTTTCACACCTGGGTTAAACCTTCAATTCTAAACCTCCATCTTATACAACAATTGATGGAGAGAAACCAGCATCACCGGAGGATGAAGGCTTCATCTCTCTCAGGCTGTGATGCAACCATACAGAGCTGTTGGGGCCGTAGTTTTTCAAGGAGCTCTTTCTTTTGGCTCATTTTCTCCCAAGGAATTTATTCCAGTTCCCTGACTGCTGCACAGCTGATGGTTTCAGTACTATAATGAATACATCTTGATAATCCAGCTTAAGATCAGTTAGATTACAAAGGAAGAGAGACATTAAACAAGGAGTGGTCTCCTGTGGATCGACCTCCTTCCTCAAGGACACAGTAAGTGGAGAAACTCCCTTCAGAGAATCCCAAGATCTCAGTGGAGACTTCCCTGTCTCTCTTGAGAGCAGAGTCGTTTTCTCCTTTGTCTCCCATTTCTTTCAGAAACTGATGGGCTCCCTTAGTTCATAGGATGTTCAGGAACTGTGTGGATGTCAAGTTTTTTTGTTTAAAGGTCTGCTTTTTTCCTATTCCCCCTTCTATGTAAAGCCATCATAGGTGTTTTCTTGCTTTCCTGTGCCCACCACAACAGCTGTCTTCAGAAAACAGCGATACCTGAATAATTGTTCTGCAATTTGAAGGTCTACCTCTATGTCATTCAACTTATCACACATGAGCCCCTGTACTTCACCTCCCTTCCACTACCTACTAGGCACGTTGTAACCAAAAGTTTTATTTAAGGAATACATTCAAGATCCTCAGGCAGCTGAGGGAGGTCAGGGCGTGGTGTTGCCTGCCTTGCTGCTGTGGTGAGCTGCTCCTTGCATAAGTCATAGGCCACCACTGTCAAGACCCAGCCCAGCACTTTGAGCCTTATCACGTTTCTCAGGCTGCCTAATTGGCAGCGGGCAGGAGCGTTCCTGCAGCTGGGCTCTTCTTATCACTGAGTAACTGTCTCTAGTGAATGCAGGCTAGGAAAAGCAGATGATTTTTTTCCGTGACTTCTCCACAGCCTCTTCAAGAACAGACATGTATTGTCTGGCCAGTTTGCTAGCAATAGCATTGCTCTTTCTGTCTCTGAAAAGTATAAAGATGTTTGGAGACCAAGAGCTAAACAGACCTGACCAAGAAAATATTCTAGCTGAGGTGATGCCTGATCTTTCCCAGATGTGGCTTCTGGTGCTTGCTGATTGCCAGCTTTTGGTGTCTGTGCCAATCCAGGTTTCTAGTATTAAGAAGAAACAGTTTATGGTGAAACTTCAAAAACTAAACTGCAAAGAACCCAGAACAAAACCCGAGCCCTTTTCTAGTTCCTTCCTTACGGAAGCAGGTGAGATGCTTGAGGCTGCCTGAACATCAGCAGGTCTCTGAGGATTCAGACAGCACAAACTGCAGGCAGGATGCTCCAAGTGTGGCTGTTTCTTGAAATTTCTGTCACATCCCTCGTTGTTTGCCTTGGCACCTGCCAGGGTGGGTTAAATGCAGCGATCAGCATCTCCCATGTCTAACAATACCTTTGTGCTTAGCTATGCTTTCTGCACTCAACCCAGGAAAACTCCGTCCCCTGGGAGGGATAGAGGAGGTGAAGGATTTGGGAGATTTTATTCCACTGAACAGCTTCTAGTTTAAGTAATTCTATGAAACTGCTTGGTGGATACTAAGATGTACCAAAACCCAAAAGGTTGACCAAGTATTTTATAACAACTTTACTGCAGTGGCATCTGCTGGCAAGGTTTACAACTGCAGCGTTGTCAGTCATGGCAGATGGAATAGCTGGGTATTAGTGCAGGCACTACAGAATGGTTTATTGACCTACTTAAAATGCCTTATCAAGGACGTTTAAAGCTCTGAGTGAGCAGGTTTGACCTTACAACTGACCCTGGTTTAAGCCAGAGGTTGGATGAGGCACTCCTTGGGTATGCTCCAACTAGAATTTCCTGGTAACCCACTTTACAATTTTAATTCTTTCCTTTAAATATAGTGGAATGCTTTCATTGATTTTTCTTTACTTATTTTAAACACTTTCTTTCCCTGAATCAATGTCAGTCCCAGAATATCTCAGCCCTGCTGAAGTCACATTTTCTTCTCATCTGGCACAGATGTCAAATGGCTGAACCACATGAATGTGTTTCCCAGGTAATTTCAGTATTCTTCAGTGGAACACTGTTAAAGCAAGCAATACATCCTCAGAAAGGAGGAATGCAAGAAAGAAGGAGTTATCTGAAAAGTACTGAGCACAACTGTAGCGCTGTGTGTACTTTCTTGGCGCTCATACATATGTGTGCACTCTTAAATTAACTGTACTCTGAAAACCCATCAAATACTATGCAAATTTGGGGAATAGTATTGCATCCGTTGGACTGAGCTTATTTGAAATTCTTAAAGAAGTTGCTTTTTAGATGAACATTCAGTGATATAAACTAAACAAGCAAAACTCTCCTTTATTTCCCCTCAAGGCTCTCCACCAGAAAAGACATAGGGTCATCCAAGTTTTACACATCAAGTGAAAGAATGCCCTATATGCTAAACACCAAAAGGATTAGTTCTTCTGGAATTATAAAAAGATGCATTCAGTTTACACATCTCTTTTTACACAGTGTCACAGTGATAAATGAGAAGCAGTTGTATTAGAAGCTTGAAAGTCCTTGTAGCTCATTTTACCACAATAATTCAAAGGAGCACTCTCCAGTACTGATTTTTTTTGAAGACCCAAATTGTATGGTTAGGTTAGATTCAAACTGTGTATTTTTATCTAAAATAGCACTAAACAAATAAAGTATAATTAAGTGATTGCAAAAAAAAATTAGTAATCTGCAAGGTATTTTTTCCCAGTGGAAAAATTTAACTTGGCATACTAGACCTGCACAGGTAACTTTTGGGTTCCATGTTTCAGATTAGTATAAATATACATAGATATATTTTATAATTATAGTAGCGAAGCACTAAACCATCTAGACAGGTCTATAGTTGTACTGCGTAATACTTTGTCAAGTAAATATATTGTTGGGGTATAAATCAAAGGCATCATAAAACAGCGTTTAATTTTATCTGTGGAGTTAAAGAGCCATTCGTACACATAACATTCTCTATAGCAGGAAACAATAGAGAAATTATACAGCAAAGGGTTGATGAATCTTTGAGAACACTGTTGCACAAGGTCATCTCAGTGCTCTATGAGAGAAACTTCTCTGAAGGACTGTGTTATGTTTCAGAGCTGCAACAGGGTAAATACAGCATGACTCAGAGCATTTAATGCAGTAGAATTTGATCCTAAGTGGTGCTTGAGGTTTTTAGTGAGGCAACTCAGTAGGACTGATGCTCTGACACAGTACGTTATGCTTTGAGAATGTTACAAAAGGATCTGTCTTGGAAGAGAATGACAAAAGGCATAAAGGAGCTTAATGTTGACCTAAATAACCCACCATACCATTTTAAAATAACTCTTCCCATACTGCCTGGATGTTTGATTCCTGACAGCTTAAGGAAAACCCATTTGCTTCTGACAAAAATCCTTGTTTCATGGTGAGCACTTCAGCACTAACACAGAGAAATGAGTGGGCTGCAGCAGCACACAGGAGACAATCTGAAGCTCAGAAACCACGCTGCTGGGACAGCAAGTTAGGTGCCCTGCAAAAAACTTTCAGCTCCCACAGCACCAAAAAAACCCAAACCAGGAACAAAAACGCTGGTCATTTCCTCCCTACGCTTCACCTTGTCATGAGGGTGAACGGGAGCTGAATGAAGCTGGAAATACTGCTGCAAGCCTTCATGCCCTGTCCCTAGTGTGGGTGTCTGCTCAGTGCAGCTTCACAGCCCCCCACAAATTCATTTCCTTCCGAAGGGTTTGACTGCGCCTTGTGTCTGCCTCCACCTGGAAACTTGAACAGTCACTATATGCGAACTCTCACTGAACCTGAATCCTTGTTTCTACACTCACTATCTCTTCTGCATTCAGTAGCAAACAAACCCTCCTTCTTAATCCAGGTGGTGTGGAAGAAAGCCTGAGTTCATGCAGCCCAGCAGCCCGGGTGCAGGAATGGGTACACGAGCCCTGGATGTACAGCCAGTCCCACGCCCATGTTAGCTGCACATCTGGTACACGTCTAGTGTCCCACATGCTACTGTTGGCTTCCAGACATGCTGATAAGGGACTATCTGAATGAACTCTATCCAATTTACTGGCATCAAACCAGTAATCTTTTAAATTTTATTTTATCTTAATTTTTAACTTGCACAATACTAAGGAGGTTAAAAAAGTCTTGTTGCTGGGAAGGTCCTGCCCTGGTTGTTGGAATTGTAGGAATTCACATAAATGACATTGAAGCAGGTGTTGTTTTGGAGGAGGGGATGCAGGAAAGAAGGCAGTAAATAATCATATATCCACGGAGGACTACAGGTGTACTTACACCCAGAAAGTCTACAGAGACACTGCTATTTTCTGTTCCTTTCTTTCTAAGCCAGGTACTGCAAGAGCTGGTGCTGTTTTGTTGCATGTTTTGGGGAGAAGTAACCCCTGTAAACAGGATACAATGAAAACTGACAGGCTTTAGGATTTAGCATTAAATGCTGTATCTCACCCCAAGTCAAAACATGCATAACTTGCTACCAAGCTCAGCTGATGAGGCCACAGGTGTAGTGTTAAAGGTATTGCCACTGGCTTGCTCACATGTAACTCCCAGTAAGTTAAAAAGTTTCATTTTACAAAGACTACCAATCTTTCACAAAGTATATATTTCAATGTACCATGATTCAAACAGTTTCAGTGACTTGTAACAACGGGGTTGGGGGATAGGGAATCAAGTTTTAAATTATCATTTTTTTCCTCTTGGGCCTCAGGTGTTATCAAAATTATTCCTACGTCTTTTCCTTAGCAACACAAAAATGGTCTAAAGAAAAATTCACTTTTGAATGCTTTTTGGACTTCACATAATTTCATAAATTAAAATAATTTTTACTGAGGTCTGAGGTGATCTATCTGAAGTGATGCCTGGTAAGGGGTGTTTGTAGGTAAACTGATTTAGACCTAAACCTGAATGTATAGATTATAGCTGAAGTTGAACTTGAATCAAAAGAAATGCCAGTTTGATTCCCTCCTATCTCAGTTGACCTTTCTAGTCCTTGAAGCATATTTCATTAACCTGCTTGTTATTTTTCCTGTGAATTAGCACATGCTATTGTTCTTATCTATACATTCACTTGATTATGACACCGCCTTACGAGCCTGTCATCACTGTGGCTGTTTTATAATACACATAATTGTTTCTCTGTTGGCTGCCAGACCTGCTAATGATGCTGCATCGGCCGTTGCTGTTGCAAGAGGCGAGAGCTGCATGCTCACTCTGCGATGTGACTGAAGCTGGAGCATGGCTGGTAAGAGCAATATAGGTCAGAGCAGTCTCGGGATTGTTTTGTGGGGGCATGAATGGTGGCTGGAGCATTTGTATTAAGTTCATAACGACTTACTCTGTGAGGGCCCTTAAGGTCTCCTGGGCTTTCAGAAAAAGCACATTCTTGTGTGTTTCTGCTGCAGCATTTGGTTTGCGTGTTACCCACAGCTTCTGATGAGATCTGCTCCTTCAGCGTCCCTGAGGTTGGTGGATTTATGAACTCTCCTGACTAAAATTCGGCTGTGGGTTCTAAGCACAGTGCTCAGAACTGAATGCGGCTTCCTGATGGAAGAGTGTAACCAATTAGTTCCTCCAATTTACTGGCCAAAGCAGCCTTCCCAGATTTCTGCATTATCTGGAAGCTGATGATGAATCCAGCAAGAACAAAATTAATCTTTTCTGAGCTGTTTATTGTCCTCATATAAATTTGCCCATCAGCAAGTAGCAAATCTAACAATGATGAAATCATAGATAAAAATTGCAACCTTGTGTAACCACAGCTTGAAATTACTCTTGTTAAATGGTAGAGAAATAGTTTTGCATTTCAGTTTATTAAACTCATGTTGCAGAAGTGTAATTCAGTTAATAACACATCAGCACTGCGTCACAGCAAATGCCGTCCTTGCTCTTGGACGACTCTACACAGCATCAGGTACAGGTCACAGAATGGGCAAGGAAAAGACCACAGGAGTATCAGGTCAAGATTTCATGCTAAGTAAGTTGTTTCCCATGGACAAGGGTGGCACAGGGAGAAAAGTAGGGATAAGCAGTGCCTCAGCCTCAAGATTTTTTTGCACAGCCTGTTTAAGGCTAGCACCTAGAAAATCAGACCTGTTTTATGGGATAAGCAGGGTATGAGCCTAAAAATGACATCTAAAGTAGGACACAGCAAGGTCACAGCTGCACATAGGGTAGATTGCACAACACCTGACCTTCACACGCACTTGCACGCACACTCACATTCTCTCTCTGTACTCATCTCACTGCTCTGCAGCTCTGTTTTCATTAGAGAGGAGCATTTGCAGGCTCCTGGCTTTGGAAATGAGCTCAGGGCTGCACTGGGAGCCCGATGCAGGGCCAAGTGTCCCTGCTACATCTCAGTGGCCACCGGGTCAGGCTGCTCTGTCACATAGCACTGTTGACAATGAGTCTTCGGTGACCTGCCAATGACTTCCAGGAAAACACAGAGGAAAATGAAGAAAAGTAATCCGTTCATTCAGTCTCCTGTGACTGTCCTATGACTTGCACTTCCATGGAAAAATATGNATTTGTTCAGAGTCCTACGACTGTGAAGTCCTATGACTGTCCTATGGCTTGCACTTCCATGGAAAAATATGTTACAAGTCTCCAAACAGGAAAGAATACTGCAAGATAGAGACAAAGTCTAGCAAGCTGATAGAATGTACTTTTTTACTCCTAGGAAAAAACAGGGATGGAGGCTTTACAACCCAATTTTTCCTCATCATTCATTGGCACACTAGTGACAATGTGCTTAATACACACCTAGCTTGAGAGGTCAGGGCTTACAGTGATTGCTTTCCTTTACTCTGGTTTAACTGCAGTGCCTTGAACCAGGAGACACATGTTCACAGTTCATGCTCTCCATGTGCATGAGAGGTACTGGCAAATGGTCCCTTGCCCTCTGAGTGCGTTATCCTCCCTGGTTTTGTAAGTGAGGTTGCTGCTTAAGATTTTTGCTGAGAAAAGCATAATTCACCTTGAACTCTCACAGTGCTGCATGTCAGCCTGTCGAGAGTGTGGCTGATGGAGAAAACCCATTGTCCCAGCTCTGATGTTTACAGGTTGACTGTATGCATACATGTGTGAAATGCTGTTTCAGCTGTTCTTTTAATGACGGGAGCGAGGCAAAGAACAAAGAGAGCTGCCTTGCACACGTCTCTGCCAACCTGATGCTTTGCGTGACCTGACAGCTATGGCAGAGTGTTGGTGTGTCATCCCCAGGTACGTATTTTATAGAGGCAAACGCTGAGAAATACCCTTTAGGTAATAATATAATACTAATGCTGGCACAGGGCAAACTTTCTCAACTCATGACAGTGTTGTCGTTATCAGCTTGTTAGATGTGTATGGCAAATAAACCCTAATTTTCAGATTGAATGTGGAAAAAATAGTTTTAACAAATATCTCAAGTTGCACTTGAGATGGCTTCCAGATGCCTCCTCAAAGTAAGAAAAATAAGTAAAAATAAAATAGTAAAATAATAAAAAGTAAAATAAGTAAGTAAGTAAAAATACAAGTAAGTACGGAGAGGGTGGTAGATGCAGGGCTTGAAAAGTAATTGCATCATGCTCTCATCTAATTTATGCTTCAGCTTAATGGTAACCTCTGCAGTCAGTGAATTGTGTATTTTTATCCAGTCCTAGACATTTCCCTGCAAACATTAGTAGTGACAGCTTTTTAGATGGAAAGCTGGAACGGCCTCTAAAGCTGTAACAGACTGAATTTGCTGCTACACTTCCAACACCCAAAATTTAGAGGAAAATTTTGTAAGCACAAGATAGAAATAATTTATTAAGGTAGTGAATCAAAGGCTTTTTTTTTTTTAAATTTAGAAAAATTCCTGGGGCTGTCAAGAAACCAGGACAATTAAACTGTGGTGTAAGAGTTGTTATTCTTTCTTCTGCCTACCTGAAAGTATTTCTAAGGAACCTCAGAAAGCACAGAAGAGGAATAGCTGACTGCAGTGGTGGGAAGATGCCCACCCAGCTGAATCCTGAAATCCTCCCCCATGTCCAGTGAGGCCCCAGCTCAAAGCCATCAGTTTGGACTGGCAAACCATGCCCCTTGGTCTTGTGAAAGCCCTGTAACAACCTGACCATGAAGAGTCCTTGGATTTGGTTGAGCTGACGGCTATGGAGGGGATTTGGTTTTCATTGCTTGCTACCCACTACCCTTTTGGGAAGGAGCACAGTGATGTGCTCACTCAGACAGGACAGCTGTGCGTGCAAGTGCTCTGCATCACCTTTCAGAGGGCTTCAGTAGAGAAGGGTGTGAGGGGGCAGCTGAGACGAACAACTTTAGATAAGGAAAGGACAAAAAACAGGCTAACTTCTGGATGCTTTTTCTCTCACACTGTGTGGGTGTTTCATCCCTAAAATAACCCTACAGCCTGTCATAGCTAATGTCCACAGGGAGCCAGTCACAAAGTTGGGACTTCAGTGTAAGCATATAAAGTAGCCAGGTGAAGGGGCTGTTGGTATCCAGCTCAGTCATAATCATGTATATACTACAGCAGTTGAAATACGTATCCCAAAGGAATGTGAATTAGAGCCACACAAGTGAAACATGGAGTAGCCTATTGGATATGGTTAACACTCCCATGTTTCTAGTTAGCATGATAGACAGGACTCCAGCTTCCATCAGTTTAGGTGAAGCTCTCATCCTAGTTCCTGTAAAGATTCTTCTTTAATGTTCTGTGTATTAAATTTGGCCCTAATATTTTAAAGTATTACTCTGCTCTGTATCATATACTCCAGAGAGCAAATACATAGATAGTTAACTGTGAATAAACTAGATGCATTTTGTGCAAAAGATATATAATTCACTGTAGATTTTTATTTTGTCTTCCTTGTCCCAGTTTTTTTTTTCCCTATATGTCCTCATATAGGGAAGGTGCTCNAATGCCCCATCTGCATGATCTTGCAGTGAATCGACACCCTGCAGTAAACCTTCAGTAAAGATGACATGAAGACCAAAGGCAGCTCTCCATGTCATTGACATTACTGGTTTCTGGGAGAACATATCTAAAAACGGCGTTTCTACTGAGAGGTAACAGGTTGGTTCCAGATCAAAGCTCCAGGATCCTGTATGTGTAGGAAACAAGTCTGTGTGTTTGTGGTGTCACTGCAGTAGTGCTGCTCTGGGAATGGCACAGCACTGCTTCTTCCCTCCTGATGTCCCCTGCTGTGCTGTGCAGCCAAGCACTCACACCCTGAGGATTCATTTTTTTCAGCAGGAATGGTTGAGGGTTTACTTTCCTTCCCCGATGAAGCTAAACCATCCAGAGTGCAACAAATCTCAGCATTGCACCTCATCCATGAGTGTAGGTCATAGAATCATAGAATAGTTTGGGTTGGAAGGGACCTTAGAGATCATTCAGTTCCACCACCCCTGCCATGGGCAGGGACACCTCTCACTAGACCAGGCTGCCCAAGGCCCCAACCAATCTGGCCTTGACCACCTCCAGGGATGGGGCAGCCACTGCTTCAGTGGGCAACCTGTGCCAGTGTCTCACCACTCTCATGGAGAAGAAATTCTTCCTTATACCAAGCCTAAATCTGCCTCTCTCTAGTTTATACCTTTTCCCCCTTGTTCTATCACCACAAGCCTTTATGAATAATACCTCTCCAGCTTTCTTGTAGGCTCCCTTCAGGTACTGGAAGGTCGCTATAACGTCGCTCCTCGGAGCCCTCTCTTCTTCAGGCTGAATGAGCCCAACTCTCTCAGCCTGTCCTTGTATAGGGAAGGTGCTCTAGTCCTCTGATCATCCTTGTAGCCCTCCTCTGGACCCATTCCAACAGTTCCATATCCTTCTTATGCAGAGGATTCCAGAACTGGGCATAGTACTCCAGAGGAGGTCTCACAAGAGAGGAATAGAGGGGCAGAATTACCTCTGGGGCAGAATTGACCTGCTGGCCACATTTCTTTTGATGCAGCCCAGGACATGGTTGGCCTTCTGGGCTGCGAGCGCACACTGCCAACTCATGTTGAACTTCCCATTGACCAGCTCCTCCAAGTCCTCCTTTGCAGGGCTGCTCTCAATCATATCCTCCATTGTGTGCTGAAAATGGAGATTGCCCTGACCCAGGTGTAGGAACTTGCACTTGGCCTTGTTGAACCTCATGAGGTTCTCATGGGCCAATTTCTCCAGCCTATACAGGTCCTTCTGGATAACATCCCATCTTTCCAGTGTGGTAATTACACTACTCAGCTTGATGTCATCTGCAAACTTGCAGAGGGTGCACTCAGTCTCACTCTCAATATCATTGTTGAAGATACTAAACAGTATCTTCAGTATGGGACACCACTAGTCACGGATCTCCATCTGGACTTTGAGCCACTGACCACTACTCTTTGAATACAACCATCCAACCAGTTTCTTATCCACTGTACTGTCCACCCATCAAATCCATATCTGTCCAATTTAGAGAGAAGGATGTTGGGGGAGGGCATGTCAAAAGCTTTACAGAAGTCTAGATACATCACATCCATTGGTTTACCCGTGTCCTCTGCTGCGGTCACCCCATCATAGAAAGCCACTAAGTTGGTCATACAGGGTTTGCCCCTGGTCAAGTCGTGCTGGTTGCCATTAATCACCTCCCTGTCCAACATGCGCTTTAGCAGAGCTTCTAGGAGCATCTGTTCCATGATCTTCCCAGGCACAGAGGCAAGGCTGACAGGTTGGTAGTTCCCAGGATCGTCTTTCCTACCCTCAAATGTTAGGAAAGTCTGGCTGCTTTGAAATGGGATGAAGGGAGGTGGGAAGAAATGTGTGGAGAAAGAAAACTGCTTAAAAATGAAAAGCTTGAATTATTTTCTTTGATTTTTTTTCCTTCTATTTATGTTTATTTTTTCTTTCTTTTATTTTTTTAAATTTTTCTTTCCTTTTTTTAAATTTTCTTCCTTTTTTTCTTTTCTTTTTTCTTTATTTTTATATTTCATTTTAGTTGTGCACTGGGGCACATTCTCAGATTGGGTGACTTGCAGCAGCTTAAGGAGAAATCACTGTAACAAGCTGGACTCTTGAAGACTGTATCTCAGAATCACCCAGCTTGGTCAGCCGCTGAGGATGCATGCAGTACAATGCTTTTCCTGTCTGAGGGGAAAACAATGGGGCTCAGACACGTTGCTTCTGCAAACACTTGCTTAAAAGCAAAATTTTTACAAATTGTATGTGCAGAAGCTATAAACTAGACTAACTCTGTTGTGTACATTTCAAGTAAAAAGTATTCTCCAGAATTCCAGAGAAATCTCATAGCTGGCTTTACAAGAAAAAATTTTATTACAAAATTTCTGGAGTGTTTGTATTACATACATATAATAAATGGGTTTATATATAGCAAATTCCATAATTATAATTTATAGAATTGTGCATATTTGTAGTTACTAATTATATATTGTGAGTTACATGCAATTTATAGCCCATATGATTATGTAAATTTTCATTTATAAATTTCCTATGTATTTTTAAACACAGTTTCTTCGATGTTGATAAACATTTCAATTCTGATTTCCTTAGCATCATTTTTTAACTATGGAGTTAATGAAAACTTCTCTCAAGTGCATGACTCAGTTCCTCCTCGGCCCTCTGGGAGCTATGACATCGTGTCTATTTGCATGCACATGAAAACCAGTATTGCATAGTCAAAACAGAACCACACAGCGCATGTGCCAGTCTACAGTGTCAATAAAAATGTGGGAAAAGAAATAGGAAAAGGGGGCATACATCTCCAAAGACTAGCAGGGTTCTCATTTCGCAAAGGAAAGTCAGTGGAAAACACTAGTGCTGATTTCCCAAGGACCGGGGAGGGATGCAAACCAGAAGCTGGACCCCCATATTGCAGCAAAGTGTTTGTGTTAACTCCATGTGTCTGCTCTGAGGAGGAAAGGAAGGTTCAGACACTTACAGCTAATGAACAAAGCAAATGAATGAATGCCATAGGGCCAAGCACATTAGCGTTTCACATTTTTTTTTGTCTTCTGAAGGGCTGTATACAGTAACCAGGGCCTGTAGGGAAGGACTGAGTGCTTTGAAAAGCAGAAATTCCTCTCTCCCAGGAAAGGAAACGTGCTGAACTTTGAGAATGCTCAAGAAGTAGGTGGCAGCTGTGTGCAGGAAGAGGAAACCGTCTCATCTTGAACTTGAAAGCAAAACTCAGTTGCACCCGAACACTACAGTAGCAGCAGCATTGACAAAGTTTATGGTGTGGATGAAGTATACAGTTTCCTCTCTGAAATGTAAATATGCAGCTAAGAAAGCATTTGTAAAAAGGCTTTTCCCTGAGGACTTCATAGAATCATAGAATGGTTTGGGATCCTTAAAGATCATCATTCCAAGCCCCCTGCAGGGACACTTTTCACTAAACCAAGCTTCTCAAACCCCCAGCCAATCTGGCCATGAAAACCTCCAGGGAGGGGGCAGCCACAGCTTCCCTGGGCAACCTGTTGCAATGGCTCATCACTCTCACTGTGAAGACTTCTTCTGAAGCAATATGAGAAACCTCCCCAGATTTTGTCCATTTATGGAAGATAGAGCTGCAAGCAGGGGTGGTTCAGTACCCATCTACAAACCTGAATGTTGTAAGGTGTTTCTGGGTATCATGTCTAGGAAAGCTTTTGCTGCCCAAGCCTATGTGAAGCCTTTGAAGCAAGGTTTGAGCACACGGTGATGATCCTCCTATTTCTGTTTAGCCTTGCCTGGAACCCGTGTGCTTCAGCCTGTCAAAGCAGCCCTGGCTTTTTTTTGGTCAGCATTAGCTGCTCCAAGACTGTCTGGTTTTGGTACTTTTCTCCCTCTCTCAGGGAAAAACTCACACTGTCTCAGTGCTGAGGTGAGAGGCAAACACACAGGTGGATGCTGAGCCTCCATGGAGCCTGAACTCAGATAGTCCAGGAAATCACTTTGCAGCTGGCTATCGTGTACCACTGCAGCTTCACCAAAAGGCTAGTGCTACAATGGTAAGTGTTGTAACTGGGGTTAATGTGCTCTGGGTAATGTTTTCATATATAGCGGAGAGGAAAGGAACAGAGAAGAAAGCAAGCTAATCAGGTATTTTTTAGATTGTGGTGTGTTTTTCAAACTTGGTTGCCCGGTCACTTTTGCACGGTCAGGTCTTCCTGTCACAGGCCATGTGCTTTCATCAGGAGTGTGCATGTTTAAGATGAATAACACCAGTGCTTTACAGGAATAACCTCAATCACACACTAGCAGCTCATCTTAGAGAAACAACGTGAGAAAAGGGGGAAATGAGTCATGCACACTTTAGTTTTACACACTACTAAGATCTGTGGGTCTTTCATCACAAAAGCTTGTGCACACCATGGCTCCAGCAATTGTAGCAGGAGGGACCCACCCAGGCCAGGTCAGCTGGAGTAATTTTGAAGGGAAAGGACACTTTAAAAGTAAACAGAGTCACGTTGCCTGTTGGCAGAAATGCAAAGTACGTAGTAGCAGGAAGCATCTTTGGTTTTGTGCACAGGAGGGTGCTTTTAGGTTAGTTTATTGCTGAAGATTTCTGGCCAGCAAAATAATGACTTGCTTTGGCGGTGAGACCATCCTACTAGGCAAAGGGGTAAGCATTTTCATACAGCTCAGTGTCAAGTACCTGTATCATTGCTTTTTGTATTTAACAGCCCTGAAATCTTAAACCAGAATCCCACCACCTGTTGCCCACAAAAATGCCCGATGCATTGTGTGCACAGTGGTCCAATTCCAGCCTTAAAAACCTCACCTCTGGGACTGGTCAGCTCTGCACAGGCTGGGAAAAATATTTGTGAGCTGTCTGAATTGCCCTACCAGAACTCTGAGCCAAGGTACTTACATCTGCGGCAATGCTAGCTTTCTTTGAGAACAAAGTGTAGTTTCCTTTTGTGTATGTGTGGTTAAGTAGCACTGAACAAATAAACATTGTGTGGGAATCGGTCATAACAGAAATAGTTCCTTTTACTTTTTTTTTTTTTAAATCTGAATCATTTGTTTCAGAACACTGACCTGTTTATTCCTTGGGAATTCCTGCAACTGCTCTCAAGAAACTTGAAAATTACAGATGTATCCACAGTGGGAACAGATGACTATCGCATGAACAGTCAGGGATGATTCTGCATTTGAAGTTTAGCATAAGAAAGCAGTATCTGAAAACTGTCAGCCTGCCAAGTTCCAGAATTAATTACGAAGTTGGGTTTTAGTATAGTTTAGGCTAGAAACCACTCTAATGATTCTTTCTCCTTTAATTAAATGACAGCCGACTCTGCTTCCCACAACTCCTGTGGTGGGCTCAGCTTCTCCTGACTTGCAAATGGGAAAACTGGAGAAAAATGGGGGAGCGAGACAGAGAAAAAGATAAGACTATGAAGCACGCAACTACCTTTGCCTCTTACCTGTCTCCAGGTACTGGTTCCCTTAAATTTTTCACATAAATATTGTTTTTCATCAGTTCTGTTCCAGCTGTTAGCTGCTCACTGCCTAACCAAGACTGTGGAAAACAATTTGCAGTTGTGTTATAAATGAGCTATGTATAAAGAGATGGGCAGAGTATGGATAGACAGACTTCAAACTGTAGGGAAAAAAAACATGAAAGATTTCTGGAAACGAGGCTTGGACAGCCAAATTCTGTCCTGAAGGGTTCCAATTAATTTACTTGGACTTGCTTCTAACAAAACTAACTTTACCTGGATATGTTTCCTAGCAAGAATTTAAATGCTGAGTGATGAAAAATGCCCACATACACATAGAAGCACACTATCTTTTCTTTTGTCCAGCTCTATTGGGTGGTTTCCAGAGCAGATACTAAAAAAGTAATGTGAACTCACACCAAATGTCACATGCAGGATTTACAGTTTTGGTGGTCACATCTGAATGAATCTTCCGGTTTTTGTTTATTTCTTGCCGACACCTGCTTAAAGCCTCCATCCTGAGAAAACACAGTGGAAAAATTAAGAATGCTTATATATTTTAAGTTCTTAGTAGAAATATAGCTGTTGATGTTCGAAGAGTTCATTATCATTTAATTACTGTATTTTTTTTTTAAAGAGGACTAGTAGAACAGGTTTCATCAGAGAAGAAAGCAATTTAATTGAAGCAAGATATGCAACAATACAAGCAATACTCCTACACTAAGGTATGTGTGAATCTTTTGCAAGATTCTTCAAGCCGTTCCCTTCATTTATTGCTTCTGGTTTGCGACTGCACATTTCGGTAACTGGCTTCCTTTTCTAAAGTAAGATGAGAGGTGTGAGGATAGCAGTGGCACCACATACAAGAGACTGAATATGACCACTATGTTAAAGAAAATTTCTTTGGTGTCTATATTCTGGTAAGAAATTTATCATTTCTATGTATCCCAGTGTTATAAGCTACAAATATTTGTCCAAATGTACACACATTATTTTCCTTAAACATTTCCCCAAGAATTACAGTACTTTAACTTTTAAAAATTAAATTCAAAATACTAAAGTGAGCTTTTAATACGATTTTGAAAACTGGCTATGGGTGAAATATTCCACCTTGATGCAGTGTCTCACACACCACTGGCCTGACCCATTCTGCACCCTGTTGCCAATCCCTGCCTGGCTGAGCACCAGCAGCTCTGCCATTTGCTTATTCTGGACTGACAGCATGTTGCCCTCTCCATCCTGTATTACAAAACATCTTAAGCATTAGTTTCAGCTGCTCCAGGGAGTAGTGCATACTTCCAGCTACAGGCATAAATATCATGAACTGGTCCCAAAAATAAGGTTGGAGAGCTAACATTTTGGTTCACTCTTTATACATATACATATACATATACATATACATATACATATACATATATTTTATAACCACACACATGTGTGTAGACACGTGTACTTGTTTGGGTTGTCACTTCGAAGCCTTGGGGTTCCATCTGTTTTGCATTTGCCAAGGGTTGTGAGTTGTTTGGGTTTTTTTCCCAGGCACCGGTGTGCCTTCATGGTTTAGGGATGTAAGACTATTAATGTACTACACATGGGGATCAAAGCCAAATTTCTCCCTTCATCCAGGGCAGGTTGTCACACAGGAATCAGGGGAAGGCATATTCTGTCCCTCCCACCCTGTGGTGAACCCAGATGGCTGCAGCATCAGCTGAAACCCCTCTTGGCTCTCTAACTTCAGAAGACTAAAAGTTCAAAAGCCAGAAGCCTTCTGCAAAACTGCTTGAGTGAGTTGGTGCTTGGGCTGCAAGGTCGGCTTTTCTCAGTATTTTAAAGTAATTCATTTTTCTACCTTTTTCTAGCATTAATGTCACTTTCTGTTTAAACATTTATTGTTCTTTAATGCACATACCTCTGACACATCTTACAAATACTTGGAAATACTGTAGTCTGTGTTTTGCATAAGCCTTCAAAAAACTGACTGTTTCAAGGACTCTGCTGGAGTAATTTAACTGTTGTGCTGCAAAAAAAGGGGAAGGTAAGCAGTCCAGCAGAAGATACAGCAGCTGAAACTTTTATCTTGATATTCATTGCTTAGAAAATTGCATCAGCTTCCCTTGGTCAGTTTATAAATTCTCACACAATACAGAAAGGAAGTTAGTTGCACTGCTGTGGAGAACAAAGTTACAGTGTGGTTTTTTTTGTCCTTCTGCTTAGAGAGCTGAAGTCAGTTTGCATGTATCTGTATCCCTCTCCTTATTCAGAGCCCAGCACAGTTGATAGCCTTGGGCATTTTTTTAAAGCTGTTTCTGAAGATAAACATTTTGCAAAAATTCCCAGAATGCAAGCGCTCAGCTTAACTTATCCAGAGCTGTACTGTTTATTAGCAGGCTGTTTCTTTATAGGAGATTTTAATATCCAGATCTATATATCATAAATTAATATATAAAGAGAAATTTCTGCAGTCAGGGTTGGAATCTCTACCTTATTGAGGTCCCTGCAAACAACACATCTATTGATTTAGTTCAGTAAAATTCAGAGGATAATCCTGATCCTTCTTGAAGAACCATTCTAACAATGAAAAAATTAATAAAATAACGTACACTAATAAAAACAGTCCCCAAAGCACCCAAGCACATACACATTCTTTAGTCATTAGAAGTGGATTGTCCTTAGTTTTTCAACAGCAGTTTGAGAAGCAGTGAGGTGATGGTTTTTGTCAATGAGCAGAATTCAGTCTGTCTTTTTTTCTTGTGTTATAGACAATGTGTGTATTCACCAACGCCTACTTGGCTACAGCAAGTAACTGCTCAGCTGTGTGTGTTGTGAAGACACAAGCATGCGAACAGTAGAAGTGTTTTCACTAGGCAGGCTAGGATGCTTTGACTACATATAACACTAGAGAGAGGGAGAAAGAAAGAATAGTGTGTGCGCGTGCACTGTAGTCTTAATAGTGTATGCATAGATAGCATGCACATATAACACAGACTCACATACAAAACAAATACATCGGGGTTTTAACAGACTATAAACCCACTACCTTACTGTGAGTCCTACGGGTGTTTTCCTCCACAGAAGCAAAGGGCTAATCAGGAGAGGAAACAGAAGTTGATTACTCCACCCACCTCTGAAGACTCTGCTAAAGCCATTTATCATAACATTTCCTGAAGTTCTTGGGTTGGCAGCTTTATAGGTGGACTCATTTTATGCAAACTTTTTACAACTCCTCTAAAAAAAAAAGTAAAATACCCCCAAAGTAACAATAATACTTGTCTTAAGCACAGAGGTGGCTTGGTATGGTACCAGTACATGTGAGTTCCCAGGACAGCAAGGCTGTTGGATCTAGCTGTGGGACTGAAAAAGATCAACTTTGTCCAGAAATATTGTAAGAATTTCAGAGCTAAACAAATGTAGAGGAGTCAGCTCTTCTTAATTTTGTATTTCCTGAATATTGGAAATAGTGGTATACTTTTTCCCTTAAAGCTGCGTAAGCGGGTTGGTGAATTTAAAGTGGGTTTAATTCTATGACAGATAGGTAGTGGTATCAGAATTGTCCTTTTTAATATTTATATTTTTAAAAATAAAAATCAGCATCTTATCACACTAAAAGAAATAAGCACATGGACAGAAACAGTGTAAAAAATAAATGTAAGAATATTAGTCGCTGGTCAAGAAAGTTTTGTTAATTTTTTTGGTCTTTCAACTCCATTAGAATGAGTACATTCTGAGACTGGATTTATATTGCTTGCCTACCACAAACGCTTTCATGTAAAATTAAAACTAGGAAGGAGGGGAAAAAAGTGAGGTAGACATTAATTATGCAAACATTATTATGTAACAGTGAAAAAATGAAGGCCTTATAGTAAAATATAACATTTCAGGAAGTTTTTACAGATCATGAACTAAGAGAAGACAGTTTGGATATAACCTGAGTTTAGTTCCATAAACTTGGCTTCTCTGAGGGCTCTACTGTGAGTCCTGTTTTTTCATACAGCACTCAGAAAGTATACAGTTATGACTTGCCAGAGGTAGTAGCTTAAATATCAGTACACACAGTAATATCAGTAGCTCATAGTACCACATGCAGTCATGACTCAGTTAATAACAATTCAGGGGGCTCAAATGGTCACCAAATCTGACCTGTCAGTCTTGGGAGAGTTAATACCCCAGTATTTTTAAAAGTATCTTTTATTAAATTAAAGATAACTTAATTTCTTGGAATACTAAATGCAGTGCCTCCAGTCATAGAGGGATGGGAGAAAGGTCCTCTGTAAAGCCAATCTGTTCTCACAGGACCAGTCAGTACAACAGAACTTCGCAAAGTACTTAAGTGCATAATCCTATAGAAGCTTTCCTAGTTGTTAATTAGAGCTCTTTGAGACTTCAGGGCTGAGCAAAATGTTGAAAACAGTCAGATTTTACAGAGTATCAATAAAATTATTCATATGAAATTTCTACATAGCCAACTATTTTATATTTTCTCTTAAACTCAAGCATTTTTTGCTGCCAAGTGTGTGTCTTGAGACTTGAGAATCCTAACTTCCATCTGAATCAATTTTTCCTGGCTCTTGCTGGAGGAGAGGAAAATAATTGCATTTTTTGGTTATCACTGTTGTTTTCCACCACTCTCCAGAGCCTTGACACAGCTAAGATCCACTGCTCAGTGCTTTATGAATGGCTTCTTCCCAGACCCCTGCCCTTCTTTCTTCCTCCAGTGGAAGAGTATTTCAGGGACAGGAATCAGAGCAAGGAAAGGTGGCGGGCGGCATTGATGGGAGCAGCACCACAGCCTTCTTACTGAAATCAGCAGAACTGAGGGTTGAACTTTGAGAGTTCAGCATCTTACAGGGGGGCACAGTTGTGGTAGTGTTCTCACTTATGTAGTAGTGATCAATATTTATTGTTAAAATGAAAACCTGGAGAATTATTTTTTCAGTTTTATGTCGTGGGGATTGAGATGCTTTATGTGTAGACTGGCAGATTTCTCTGCCTCTAAGGCCTTTATACAGACACTGAAAACCAAATCCTGGGTAGCTCACAGGCAATGTAATTTTGATGGTGATGGTCTGCCAGATTTCATGTTTGTCCCATTTAATTGTTCACCCGAGACAGTCCAAAATTAGCTCTCAAATGTATATCAACAGGTTCACTGGCAGAATTGTAATAAACAGCTCTTAATGACACAATAGCTTTGCAATCCAGGTATAATAAACAATTCCCCAACCGAACCATTACTCTGAAGGCATGTTTCTTCTCTTAATGAGATTACAACTGAAAAACTTTGTATTTAAGCATATTAATTGTAGGCCCCTGTTGCCAACAGAATGAAGTAGGCTCATTCCAAGCATTTGTTGCTGTAATTAGGACATCTACCAAACCTAGTTCTTAATATAATAATTTTAAACTGTGCAATAGTCATAAAGCGAAAATCTTATGTGGAACAAAAACATTCCTTATCTGAAGCCAGAAATGAAGCTTCAGCTGCATTCTTTTGCACAATAAGTTAACAAATGTCTTTCAGATAAGAGCTGGTTGCCTTAACACCATAAAAGAACAAATTCATTCTGACTGCATATATTTAAATCTCTGCTTAAAGATGACTCTGGTTTGACTGAGTAACTTTTAATGTCATTTAGATGCCTTTTATTGCATCATATATTGGAAAATACAATGAATGCACAAGAAAATACAACCTGACCTATTTTGTATGAACAGGGGCATTTACAAAACCAAATAAAATTAAAAGCTTGGAGAAATTCAGTTGAAGGCCAAACTAGGCAGAATAGTAAAATGTGGGGTTTGGGGTTTTTTAATAATACACATATGAAGGCCCATTTCCTGCATTCATTTACTTAGGTATGATAAGAGATTGCCATACTCTTTAATTCAAACATTCCTGCTAGAAACACTAAAGCAATATATAAAATTATATCACAAAATTTTGAGCAAATAAATAACAGTAAATCTCAGACAAATTAAGCCTATGGTTACCATAAGCCTTCCTTATGTCTCTTTGTTTGGGGTTGTGATTTTGTGAGGGTTTTTTTAATCTGAGATTTTTTTGCTGTGTCTGTGTGGTATTGCCAGCCTTCTATATCAGAAAACAGCGGTCTAGTCTTTCAGGAATTTTCCTTGAATCTTTATTAGGCCAGAATGACTTGTCAGCCTGTATCCAAATTGTATCAGCCTGTATCACTTGTCAGCCTGTATCCAACCTTGGGAGATTCTAGAGATTGTACAAATGTATCTATATTTCAGGCCTAAATTACTTAATTTTTTTAAGATTCAAGCACTTGAAATACATGTTTTACATCAAAACTCCCTGTGTATGGTGATTTCATTGACCATTTCACAACCTGTTTCTCTTCTGTCTCCTCAAGTATTGCTCAGACTTCCTGATTTCAAAACCTGGTGGTCACTTGAGAGGCCTTTCTGGAAAAAGTTTCTGAACAGCAGACTCCAGGTTGTTGCCTTTTTTTGCGCTTTTTTTTATTCTTTTGCAGAAAGAGTGGCGGGAGAACAAGTCTTAGGAGGAGCGGCTGAGCAATCTGGAGTTCAGCCTGGAGAAACGGAGGCCAAGGGATACCTTACTGCTCTCTACAACTGCCTGAGAAGGAGTTGTGGGGAGGGGGGTGTTGGTTTCCTCTCCCAAGTGACAGGTGATGAAAGTGAATGGCCACAAGCTGTGCCAGGGCAGGTTCAGACTGGGGGCTGGAGAACAAGTCTTATGAGGAGCAGCTGAGACAGCTGAGGTTGTTTAGCCTGGAGGAGGCTGAGGGGAGACCTCATTGCTCTCTACAACTACCTCAAAAGAGGTTGTGCAGAGGGAGTTGGCTTCTTCCAGGTAACAGGACAAGAGGGAATGGCTCCTCCAGGGGAGGTTTAGGCTGAACATTAGGAAAAATATTTTCAGGGACAGGGTCATTGGGCACTGGAACAGGCTGCCCAGGGAGGTGGTTGATTCAGCTTCCCTGGAGGTGTTTAAGGGACGGGTGGATGAGGTAACGAGGGGCATGTTTTAGTGTTTGATAGGAATGGTTGGACTCGATGATCTGGTGGGTCTTTTCCAACTTGGTGATTGAATGATTAAGAAAAATTTTTTCACCAAAAAGGTTATCGGGCACTGGCAGTGGCTGCCCAGGTTGGCGGTCGAGACCCAGTCCCTGAAGGTGTTGAAAAGACGGGTGGATGAAGGGTTCAGGGCCGGTTTACGATAGGACAGGTACGGCTGGGCTTGATGATCTCAAAGGTCTTTTCCAACCGAGCGATTCTGCGCTTCCCGCCTGGCTGGGTGCCGGAGGCGCGCGGCTGCCAGAAGCGAGCGCCCGAGCCCGTTACAGACACACACAGACAGTCACAAAGCCACCCTCACACCCCCCTCATTGTTTACAGCCCAGGGGGCTGCCCACGCCGCCATGGCGACCGCGGACCCTCCCTCCCGCGGTACCCGCCCAGCCCCGCGCTGCGGGACGCGCCATCGCGCGGCGGCCAATCGCGCGCGGCCACCCGCGATTCAAATGGCGCGCAGCGACCAATGGGCGCGGGGTGGGAGGGGCCGCGGCCGCAGCCGTAGCCGAGGAGCGGTCGCGCCGTCCCTCCCCTCCCGCCGCAGATCGCTGCGCGCTCGGGCCCGGCTCCCGCTGATCCGCACAGGCGTCTCCCGCCCGACCCGGTGAGGGGCGGCCGCCAGGTAAGGGCGCGGGACGGGACCCCGACCCCCTCCCGCTGCCTTCGCGTAGCGCCGCGGCCAGTCGCCGCCGCGGCCTCTTCCCGCCCCCGCTCGGGGGCCTCCGTCCTGTTGGGGGCGAACGGGCGGCGCCGCTACCGTTTGCCCGCCGCCCGCGCCGTTCGCTGGGGCCCCGCGGGCGGGGCGAAGCCGCGGGCTGTCGGTGTGGCGGGAAGCGCCGACGGGACGGCCCCGGCCCCGCCCCCTTCGCCCCCCGCCCCCACATCGACCCCGGGGGCCTCGCGCCGGCCGCGCGCTTGGGGCGGTGCCGGGGGCGGTGCGCGGGGCCCTTCCTGTCAACAGTCCCCCCGAGGAACCCGCCCTCCTGCCCCCTGACCCTCCGCTTTCGGTTTTTCTGGTGAAAAGGTTTCCCCAGAAGGGGGAAAACCCCTCGTTTTCTCTCCCTGAGGATTCGTCGGTTTTTTGTTTTTCAGTTTTTATTTTTATCTTGAGTCTTATTTGCGCTTGGTTTTAGAGGAGAAGCTGGTTTGGTGGAGGCAGCCTGGAACAGTGACAGGTGCCTCCACTGTGATGGAGGTGATCCTGAAGACAGTCCTGCACGACTCGGCCTCTCTGATGGATTGAGTAGCAGGAAGTATGGAATCGCTGCACCCTGTTAGAATTATAGGATAGTTTGGGTTGGAAGGGACCTTCAAGATCATCTAGTTCCAACTGCTTTGCCACAGGCAGGGACACCTCTCTCTAGATCAGGCTGCCCAAGGTCCCATCCAATGTGGCCTTGAACACCTTCTGGGATGGGGCAATCGCAGCCTCCCTGGGCAGCTTGTGCCAGTGTTTCATCACTCTCATGGTGAAGAAATTCTTCCTTACGCCAAGCCTAAATCTGCCCCTCTGTGGTTTATATCTTTTCCCCTCATCCTATCACCACAAGCCTTTATGAATAATCCCTCTCCTATCTTGTAGGCTCACTTCAGGTACTGGAAGGTCTCTGTAAGATCTCCTTGGAGTCTTCTCTTCTTCAGGCTGAACAAGCCCAGTTCTCTCAGCCTGTCCTTGTATGGGAGGTGCTCCAGTCCTTGACTGCCAATGTTTTTCTAAACTTTGTGTGGTGTAGTTTTAATCTCAAAACTGTGACCCTGACTTCTGATGATGTGGTGTGATTGTCCATTGACTGCAAGCTAGCGATCCTATTTTATTGACAGGAGTGAAATACCTTTCCACATACCTGGAAAGTGGAGTGAAATGGGCATTAAGAAGAAACAGAAATTGATGTATGTGGCAATATGTTTCTCTGCCATGTTTGTCTTTAATTGTTTTTTTTTTTCTCAGTTGAGTCAGCAGTAACTTTTAATTGACCAACTTTTAATCTCCAGGGAGTTTTGCATTAATTGCCTTGGCTTGCTATAGGACACAAAATCCTTTTGAGCCATTCCCTTAGAGTCTCGTGTTCCTAATCGAAAATTGTAGTGGTGAGTAAAATGCGAATTTCATCTTGGGAGGAAGTGAATATACTCTCAATTGGGTATTTTTACAGTACAAGGTTTATTGAACGAAATAGATTTCTTTTGATATTGTTTAGATATATATTTTAAAGCATTACAAATGAAAAGATTTGTATAGAACTACTGTAAACATTAGGCTGATGCCATCTGATACCTGAAAATTATCAGGAGTGTGCATAGAGCTTGAAAGAGCAATAATTTCAAAATGTAATTTTGAAACTGAATTTATTTTAAAGACTTACTGTCTTTATTTTTCTGGATGCCAGCAATGGTTCTGTTTTCAGGACAGATAAATACTGACTTCCACTTTTTGAAGTGGGGTGTGTGGAATGAGGATTGCAGACCTCACGCACAGGAGACATGGGGTGTAGAACAATGTGGTGATTTTTGATAGGTTGATAAGTGATTTTTTGTATGTGTGTGTGTTTAATGTTGATCTCCATAATAATCTGTAATCTTTCATTTTATAAAAGGGAAAACAAGTAGATCTTCCCATTAATAAGATTGATATTACTTTTGAATTGCAGGGTAGTATTTTCAGTTGACTACTTTTATTTAATAAAGTTGATATCTACCTCAGTCTGAACTGTATAACATTGATTTAGCTTCAAGTCCTTCAACCACATTTTCCAGCTTCCTAAAACTAACTTCACCTACTTTTGTAAACAAGGTTGGAGGAGAGGAGGGTCTTTCTGGCTTTACAAATAAATAAATCATCAGGTTATATTTTATTTGGACTGTCTTAATGTTTGGTCTTAAACAGCAAATATGCTGTTTTTCAAAATATTGTCCTAAGATCTGGCAGCTTTGTTCTGATCATGCTCTAAATTTACAGGTGAAGCCTGAGGTGCTCCAGGTCAAGAAAAGCAACAGTTGGCTGGAGAGTAGGAAGTGAAATGACAAAGAGGAAATTCTAATAGATTTTAGGTCATGACTTTTGGTGAAAGCTATGACTGGACGTGGTGGAGTTAAAATGTTTATGGATGCAGAGGAAGAAGCTGGAACTGTGTGAGAGACTGGGGAAAGAGCAGTAGGAGCTGTGGCTCTCTTGAAGAACTGGCTTTTGGGTGAGAAAACTGGACAAGGAGACAGATGGTGATTGAGATCAGAGCTTGATCCCAGAGGTGGTGAAGAGGCACTGGAACTAGTTTGGTGTACAAGGGCAGAAAAGGCAACCCCTTCCCAAGGACTTAAAGGAGGGTATGGAGGGAATGGAGAAGAACTTGAAAATATGGAAATTGTGTTTGATGGAATCGTAAGAAAGAAGGGTGTGAATTTGAGAGTGGTTAAACTGACTTGGATAAAACAGAGGAGTGGGAGTTTGGAAAGAATATGAAAGTAACAGGACTGGAACAAGAAAACCTCGGTAGAAAAGAGATGAGTTGGAAGAGCATGTGTCTGCAAGCATATGCTAGAACTCACAAGTTTTGTAACTGGGAATTATCAGTGAAACCAAATTATAAAACTTACTCTTTTCCACTCCTTCAAATGTTGTACAGCAAAGGAGATAGCCAGATGCTTATCTTCTGAAGGAATTAGGACTATTGGTAATAGTATCCACATGAGGGGATTTTGCAGAGTTTTTTATTTTTTCTTTGACTTGGAGGGCTATGCAGATGTAAAATCTAACAGCAGCAGTAGCTTAAGGAAATGCCTGAATGAAAGTTGGTTGAACAAGCCTCACTTGCTTTATGAACGTCTGTGATTGCGTATTAACAATATGTTTTGCCAAAGAATCGTAAGTTTCACTGTGAGTTTGTTAATGAGTATCTAGTTAAATATTTGGTTTCACCTCGTTTTGTGTGGCTTAACATCTTATTTATAGCAAACAAGTTAAAATGCTTTGAAACAAAACCATTTGCTGTTTTGCTTGGTACCCCCCGTCATTCTCACTTCATGTGTCCATCATACAAATGGTGATAATACATTAGTTAGTATATTTTTTACCTTGCACTTCTATGATATGCTCATTTTTTATGTTGAGACCCGAGTCACAGTTACTTCAAGTTAGAAGTTCAAGAAGTTTTGCAGTTGACACCTATTTTCATAAGATAGTGACATAATACAAGGCACTTTTCAGAGCTATGCAAGACTTCACATTTAAAAACATGGTTGCAATTGTAGTTGTCCCAGCACCCTGGTATGGTGGACCAAGAATAGTAATAATTTAAACCATGATTTGCTAATATTGAGTAAAAACCTTGTGGTGCAGACAGAGGGATACAACTTAGCTTTTCAGGATATTATGTAATTGCTCTGATGCTGTACTTCAGTTCCCTACAGGCTCCTGTGAAAGGCATTAAATATCTTTTACGAAATGGGTGGAAAAGAGAAAATATTCAACCCAGACAGGAACCTCGGTTCCTATATTTCCTAATTTTTGAGTGTTTGGCATAATAAATTGAAGAAAGTATGTAATGTGGCTGTGCGTATTGATTATATTTGGGACATTTTATTTTAACATTTAGAAATCATTACTTAATTTTGTTAGAACAACGAAAAAAGGTCTTGAGGACACTTAGCATCTAATTTACTTTTTCTCCCCCTAGTTGAGATCAACTGCATTTATGTAATTTTGGTCAAATATATACTTTACCTGGTTTTGTTGGCTTCTGATGATGGAGATTGAATACTGATCTAGGCTTATTATTAACATATTCAAACATTTTTTTCATAACATCCAACTTAAATTTTTGCTCTATTTTAATCCAGTTTCTTTTATGTGCTATTAATTTGGCAGGTAGATCATAGTTTTTTCTTATCAGGCAGCTTTTTGCCTACTTAAGGTGACGAGTTGTTTAAAGTTTCTCCCTTCCAGCCTAAAGGCTACACAAAGAGAGTAGGGAAAAATGAAGCCTAATGTTTAGCTCCTATGTATTGATTCCTTTCTTTTGTAGGGATTCCTTTTGAAAAATGCCAAACCGGAAGTTTGCTGATGGTGAGGTGGTGATGGGCCGTTGGCCCGGAAGTGTCCTGTACTATGAAGTACAAGTGACTCATTACGATGATGTTTCTCATCTTTATACTGTTAAATACAAAGATGGGACTGAACTTGCATTGAAAGAAAGCGATATAAGGGTGAGTACGCATTCATATAATTATAAGTATTTCTAATGGAATATTATACTGAACTTGTGATGTAGAGAAAAATACAGTGTAATTGGAAGTTGCCTTGTGAGTTTTCATTAACTGTCTTCAGCAAAGTGGTGCTAAATAGTAGCTTTTTTTTTTCCCGTGTGACATCTCAAGCAGAAGTTCAGAATGCTGATGCTATTTGTAAAGAAGCGTGGTTATTTTCTTTGTAATTTAAAAATAGTGATGCATTATGGGGAATCATAAAGGAACTATTTCATGATTGTTCAGGAAAAATTGATTTTGGGTGTACTGTTTACCTAGTATTCAGAGGATAGACACTAATTTGACTTTTCCACTTCTAAGTAAGAAAATTTGAAAAGAAATGCAAGCATGTATGATCACTGTAAATATAGTGTGTAGTCTTTAAGCACGTAGTTAAAGTATCTGTGAAGAGCTTGTACTCTTCTAGGTCGCCAAAGGTTTCATAAGGTATTTTGCTCCATTTGTGACAATTAGGGACTTTAGAAAAAGGGTCATGTCCTATGTGTATGAGTGCACCCCTTCCTATTTACATACCTTTATTATTTCATTTTCTGTTACTGATAAAGGCCTTTAGAACTCTGTGTAGAAGTTTCACTTCAACTTATATGTGTTAATACACAAGACAAAAAGCTATTTGAATGCTTGCCGGGGTTGTTTTTTAAGACCTGTTCTGAAACCTTCAAAGTTCATAGCTAACTTGTGTATCCATACATGAACTGTAGTTTCAGTTTTTGGTGGCAGTGTACATGCCCTGTAACTGCCCTTTTTCTTTTAGGACAAAATGTTTCTGCCCTAAGGTAGACAAATATTTTCACTGCTTTAAGACTTTCCAACTTGTTTACTTTGCGCTTGCAGGATAGCGAAGTCAAGCTGAGAAAATGCCTTTCTTTGTCATTAGGCATCTATGTCCTAAAAAAGTTGTCTTATGAAAATTTTACATGGGGAAGTACGCACTGTAAACTTCGCAGAAAAAGAAAACCAAGTACTTGCCAGGGAAAAGTGTTTATTAAATTAGTTATCACATCTAATGTAATGATTTAGCTGACTTGGGGTCTTTTAATGTGGATTTGAGCTGTGTTGCCTTGAAAAGATTTTTGTATCTTGATATGTCAAATGTATTAATAGAGGTAAGTAACTGAGATGATAGCCATCTCTCAGAGACAGGTATCCTTTCGTAGGCTTAAGGGGGAAGTACGCTTATGAGCATGGTGCTCGCATCCGTAGCTTACATCTGTATCCTGATGCCTGTAGCTTTGACAGGAATTGTCAGCAGCTGGACTTAGGACAGGATTATTTGGAAGTTATCAGAAAAAATAATATACTTTGGTTGCTCTTCTTAACAGTCTTTGCATAGCATCAGTAAAAGAAATCAGGTACAGTTCTGTAGAACTAGATGCCAGTCCTCATCACAAAAAACCAAGTTTATAAAATTCTTCTTTGAAACACCTAAGGTAAGATTTTGTTTTCTTCCTGTATTTCTCTTAGTCACAGTCATCATTCAAGCACAGGAAGAGCCAGTCCTCTTCAAGTTCTCCCTCCAGAAAAAGTAGATCTCGATCTAGATCTCCTGGTCGGCCAGCAAAAGGCAGACGTCGTTCTTCTTCCCAAAGCAGAGAACATAAAGATGACAAAAAGAAAACCGTTCAGGAAACCAACTTAGCTCTACCGGTACTAGTTTTTTGCTTGTTTATTCTGTGTATGTGGATTTGTCAGAATTTTTTTTTTAAACAAATCTTTGCTATTGTCAAAAGATTTTTTGTTATGCATACTGTGTTTATTATTGTAAAAGCCAGCTGTAGTTTTATGTCCCAGTAACAACGTAAGTACCTGCAAAAGTGTATCCAGAACTGCCTTTTTTCTAGCTTGCAGAAGTTGTGAAGGAGTTTCTGAAATGTAAGCAAATGTTGTTAAGTTCTATTTGAATTTGTTGGTGCTGTGAAGTGCTGGGAATTCAAACACACACACAAATTCTTCAGTATTTTAATATTGAAGTCATTGTTAGCCACATGCTCCCACTTGTGAAATGAGGCAAAGGAATTTAGCTTACTTTTAAGATCTGCTGACCAATATATAGCAGGTAGCTATAATGAGGGGTTTTTTTTTCTGTTAACAGAAACCTAGTGAAAATAACACTAGAAGGTACAATGGTGAACCTGACAGTACAGAAAAAAATGACACATCCTGCGTTATCTTGGAGGTATGGACATTGTATTTACTCTTAGTTTTATGTTGCATTCTAACTTAGGTTTCTCAGAAATCCCTGTAGGAGGGTAGTATGATAATCAAGGAGAAATATGCAGCACGGAACTTGGAGGTTAAATAAGTTTACTGTTCAGCTAACTTCAGGGGAGAGGAAGTTGTCAAAAATTGAAGAGTATTATAGCTGCCTAGCATTCTCTTGTGATTTGGTTTTTTTTTTTCCCCCATCAAATCCTTACTGTCCTGATCGTTAGCTAATGCACAGAGTTATGTCAGGAAGAGGGGAATGATGACTTGTACTTGAACTATGGCTGATAACTAATCATGGCCTAAGTGATCACAATTAAACTGGTTTTAGCAGGCTCTTCATAGAAGTGCATAAACTGTATGGAAGTAGAATGCATTGTATGTTGGTGTTTTATAGTGAATAACGACTTTCTAAATATTAAATAATAGAGTACAATAAGGTAAAAATCAGTAGGAATTTTTTTTGTGAATTATTTTTATTCATTAACAGCAAAAATTGAAACCAGACCTGGAAACGGAGCGCGTGCTTGAACAGTACAGCCTACGTCCAAGAAAAGAAGAAAAGAAAAAAGAAGAGATATATTCAGAGAAAAAGGTTTTTGAGACAAAACCATTTGAGAAAGCATCATCGAAAACAAAGGACCTAGAATTTGGTGGAAGAATTGGTATGTGTGCAAGTTGTTGTGGTAGTTGAAAACTAGTATCTTTTTTTTAATTATTATTTTTACTTATTGACCATAATGTCATGTCAAGAACTGTTTGTCCAGTTCTGGACACTGGTTGCAGAATCCAGTCTCATGACAGTGCTTCCTGTCATGAGTGCCCCCACCACTGGGGCGCTCAAAGAACTATTATTAGACTTAGTTCTCTTGTGAAATATAGTGAAGCTCTTGTGTCTTCCCTTGCACTGTTAGATGTAAATATTTCCGAATTAAATTGAAGTAACTAGGAAAGTTTTTACATTTTCAAAACTTAAGTGCTTCAAATTCAACAGTAAAGTATTCTTTATACAGTTTTTTGAACGCTTTTAAAGGGGTACAATGGATGTGATCCTTTGGTTTGATTACAAGACCGCATATGGGAGTGAGAAGAATAACACTGTATCCCATTACATGACTGGGGGATTGTCACTGTCTTGCTTCAGGAACAGATAATGACAACCTCTTCTTTGTTACTAAAGTTAATATTGAGCTTTATTAGGGGGATTGATACTATGTTTTTTTATTTTCTATGTTTATCTTCTAATATGGCATGTTGTCTGTTTACAGGGACCTTCATGCTGATATTTTTCCTGCCTGCTACTGTATTCTACTTGCTGTTGAAGTGCAAACAAGATGATCCCAGTCTTTTGAACTTCCATCCTCCTCTCCCAGCACTTGAAAGTCTTTGGGAGACTAGGGTGTTTGGTATTTTTCTTGTGTGGTTTTTCCTTCAAGCTTTGTTCTACTTATTGCCAATTGGAAAGGTAAGCTGTTCGGTAGCAACTGAGTCTTTGTTGATGATTAGTTTGTATATTATGCTGGAAGGTGGGGCATATTCTTAATTCAGTGAATTTGAAAGAAAATTAATTAGTTTTCTGTATTAAGATGAATATGGCTACGGCAGATTTCTGTAAGCTTAAGATAGCAGAGTTTGTTAACCATTTAATGGCTGTGCATTTCACAGTCTTACAGTATAAAAAAAGGCTGAAGGCATATAGGAGTTCAAATGAAAGTATAGGTAAAATTTGTGTGAAAGAATTCTAGATTAATTTCAGGTATCTCACTTCTAAATTTATAAACTTTGATGCCTGCTTTCTTACTGATAACCAGTGTAATCTTCTCTTAGGGGAAACTATAAACCGTTCTAGCCATATATATATATATATCAGGGAAATACTCTGTTTCCATCTTCGTGACTAGAGGGATGCTGGCAGATTCTGAAAGGACACCAAATAGATCGTTCAGTCACATTGGTCTGTTTACAGTGATTAGACCTGTTCTGTTTTCTTGAGGCTGGTTTTGAAGAGGTTTTTCCCAATATTTATACTTGAATGCGTTCAGCTGCTTACCTCCATTGAATGTTTGTAGGAGAGATGTGCTTGGTTTTCCCTCCCCTGGCAGTGCCCCCAGAAAGTGCTTTGTTGAAACACCTAGTATTCTATTCTTCCTAGGTTGTAGAAGGACTGCCTCTTTCAAATGGAAGGAAACTGCAGTACAGGATAAATGGTAAGCATATTATAGTGGTATCAAATTTCAGAATCAGAAACTATCTGATTTGCCATACTTGGTACCATAATATACCAGTTAGGAAAAATAAACTCTGTGGTCCAACTGGGTATCTCTTGTGAATCTTTCATAAAATTGAATAAGTTTTTTCTTGTGAAAAGGAGGTTGGTAATTGTCAAAAACTTACTACCCCACAAGCAAGATATTACACTATATAAGGCACCTGACCTGCATCCAGTTGTGACCAGTGACTCCTGTCTTAGTCCTTGCAAAATTGTGAAACAGGCAGTTGCCTGTCAGAAGTGGTAGTAATGCTTATGTAACGAGAACTGCTCTGGAGAAAACAATCAGGAATGATTTGAAGAGCTCTTATGCCATGTGTCTAGATTGTCTTCTAGATCTCTGATTTACAGACTAATAAATGTGTTAAAATTTATGTAAGATGTTCTTATTCTTGCCTGGCAAGAACAATTCTTATTCCTTACGATTTCACTTCATATGAATAAGGCAGATTTCTCATCTAGGTTTAAAGTAGTCCTACTTTTCCAGGCTTAAATAGAAAAGCGTACTTTGACTTGTAGGTATTCCAGACTGCCTGTTGAATTGTTTAGTCAGTTAAAGGACACTGTGTGGTGCTAATGGAATCTAAGTGTTATATTAAAAAACTGAATGGGGTTTTGTTATAGTCTGATAAGATGCACCATTTTAAAGTGAAATTTTTAAGATGGAGTAGGGTTGTAAATCATAGAAGCAGAGTGGATTGCATCCTATAGAAGTGAGCCATATTGAGGCTGCCTTATAACTCTTTTTGGTTTGGATGGTTTAAAAAAAAATTAAAGCCATCATCATGCTGCATTAAAAGCTAATCTTCTAGGTATCTTTGAAAGTGTTCTTGAGGAAAGGAAGGAAACAATTGACAGGATAAGAAGCAGTGGGCACAAGCTGAAATACAGGAGATTGTATCTGAGCATCAGGAAACACTATGATGAGGGTGACCGAACACTGGTACAGGTTGCAGAGAACTTGTGGAGTGTGTCTTTGAGGGTACTCAAAAAAGCTGTGTGGCCATGGCCTTAGGCAGCCAGCTCTAGGTGGCTCTGCTTGAACTAGATGAGCTCTGGAGGTTCCTACTGACTTCAGCCTTTGTGACTCTGATGGTATTTTATAGAAGGTACTTACTTACGTGAGAGCTGTATAGAGCCACCTGCTCATATTTGGACGTTGTTCCACTCTATGCAATTTTATCACACTCAAGTACAAAAGCTTTGTGTTCAAGTTTTGATTTGACGGTTATTTTAGTACTTCAACTACTGGTATGTGTATCAAGGTTTGAATAAAGGTAGATACCTAAAGAAGAAAACATGGTTCTCGGAGCTGTCCCAGCAGATAAGATTTTGTGATCTGTTATTGTTATCCAGTAGTAGTATCAGTGCCTATTTTTCCACTGGAATCTGAAATTAGATCCTGTGCTCTTATAAAACATGTAGGAGCACTCAGACTGTTCCTGCCTCTTGTCCTTTTGATGAGGAGCACGGGAAATTTCAGGGAATCAATAGAATGTCTAGGGGTATTGGTGTGCCCCAGAAGTTTGAACATTAAGAGCATGGGATGTGTAAGACATTGGAATAGAGAAACCTTCAAAGAAGTGAAACTGCAGAAAGGATGGACTGGATCAGTTCTACTAGGATGATATTTTTATTCTATTTTATTTTGTTTTGGCTAATATGTTTTTCTTTTACATCCTTTAGGGTTTTATGCTTTTATCTTGACTGCTGCAGCTATTGGAATTTTATTATACTTTCAATTTGAACTTCATTATTTGTATGATCACTTCATGCAGTTTGCAGTGTCGGCTGCAGCTTTTTCTATGATATTGAGCATTTATCTGTATATTCGATCCCTGAAAGCACCTGAGGAAGAACTAGCACCAGGTGGAAATTCTGGTGAGTTATAGATGTTTTAGATAATGTCTTTCCTATTTTGTACTACAGTTCCATTTTTATTAATTAAAGGCTAGCTTTAGGGCTCGTTGTTATAATACTGTGACTTGTACTTTCTACCAATGTAAAATTCATGTTGCAAGTTAAATGGCAAATTTTTGTTCACACTTGGTACTGTAAAGTACTTAATTTTAGTTGGATTTAGTTGATCTGTTCTCCTAGTGATGAGGGGATAGTCCCTTCCTTTTGGTTTTCTGGAGGCATGTAATGTTCATTTCATAGTGCCACTGCTAATGGGCTTTTTCCTGAAACAGCTGGGGACAGAAAGAAAACTCAAAAATCTAGACGTTTTGGTAAAGGGAATTCAGGTACAGAACTTGAAATTATGATGTATTGCTAAACTTTGCTGCACACATACATTGAGTTAGCTAAATTGAGTTTTCAAAAGAAGTCTTGATTTAGTCATGAGACTGCCTACCTACAAAGTATCAAATGTATGCCTGTAGTTTTTAGGACAAAGGATAAGTTGGGAAATGTATTAGCATTAAATATTAAACTATTATTAAAAAGGTTCATAGGGTGACTAAGAAGGGGAGTTTATGGAGAGAGCACTTAATGTATTAAAATGAAGTATTCAAATATCTTCAGTTCCTTTATCAGTGCAGCATGTGTGGGTGAAGGGAAATAAATAGTCATGAATTGTTTTTTCTTCAGAAAGTGCAGTTCTGGTTTCTCTGAGTGATACAGCAGCATTCTGTAACTACTGCAAAGTGTTTGTTATTTGCTAACTCAGTGCAGTGTATCTTAAAGTCAAGCATAGTATTTTCCTTCTTGTCCATCTCTTGATGGACAGGCAATTGTCACAGTTAAAAGACTTCTCGCTCCTAGAGGAAAGCAATTAAGTAGGAGGAGAAGCAGGATTAATTAGTACTGTAAGATCCTGTTCACGGAAACTGTGATGTGAGCTTCAGGATAAGGCTGAAAGACGGAGCAAGTGTCAAGGGCAAATAAGTCTACAGTAACTAATAACATGTTTAGCCTTGATGAATAAAATGTTTGGGCCTCTTAAAATACAAACCATTACTTTGTATTTTGCATTTGGTCATGTATTTCTTGCCAATCTAAAGAACTTATTTATATTAAGGGAATATTAGTAGAAAGTAAGAACTCCTTTATAGAGAGGAGAGTAGTGGCAACAAAGGAAGAATATTTCTAACAAAGACTGTCTTATCTGCAGGGTATTTTATTTATGATTTTTTTACTGGACATGAATTAAACCCCCGTATTGGCAGTTTTGACCTCAAATACTTTTGTGAGTTGCGTCCAGGATTAATTGGCTGGGTGAGTCAGTAATCTTAGTGGGTTTTTTATTTGCTTAAACATTACAAAAATGGATTATTTTAAAATATACATATATAATATATACAAAATATTATATATATTCTTTTTTATATACACATATACGATATAATTTTTATTTTTATATAATATATATATAATTATTTTATAAATATATATTAAATTGGTATTAAGGTTACAGTATGTATTTATAAACAGGAAAATAACATACTTCCAAACAGTTCCATCTTGCTAGATTTATAATGGCCATTTTTATTCACTTTAGGAAAATGTCTACATTTTACCTTCTTTGCTGAATGAAAACCTTTCTTAAAGTCTTTGTATGTTGAGGCTATACAGCTTCAGAAATGCAGTTAGTTACACACTGTTGCTTGTGAAGCAGGTTATTTTTTTTAAACTTGAAAAATGGGCCAAACCCATCTGTATTAAAAATGTTGTGAATTGTAATAGAAAGGATAGCTTTCTTTTATAAGGAGAATTTGTAACAAAGTATTTTCTACATTAGGTTGTTATAAACTTGGCAATGCTCTTGGCTGAGATGAAGATACATAATCAAAGTATGCCGTCTCTGCCAATGATACTTGTGAACAGCTTTCAGCTTCTTTACGTGGTGGATGCTCTGTGGAATGAGGTAAGTGGCAATTGTATTAAACTAATTCCATTTTTAATTATGTGAAATGAATGAGGCTTTGTAAATTTAAAGTTCTTCCTCCTTGTTTCTAGGAAGCTGTTTTGACTACAATGGATATTACCCATGATGGATTTGGATTTATGCTAGCATTTGGAGATTTGGTGTGGGTTCCGTTTGTCTACAGTCTGCAGGCCTACTATTTAGTTGGTCATCCTAATGCAATTTCTTGGCCTGTTGCTGCTGCAATTACTGTTCTGAACTGTAAGTCAGAGTACTTGTTATTGATACTGGTAGTATATTGCTTCTTTGAATTGAGGTGAAGCTTTAGCTAGGGTGAAGTTGATTATATTTTTCTGTATTACTACAGCTAGTGGGAGCATGTGTCTGTACTCTTTCTATTAAAGAGTAGCCAATAAATTCTCATTTTGCTGAGTAAGGGATAAAATGAGAGTATGGACACCTAATTGTTCTTTTGAGATGCATCTTTATATGAATGCTGCCTGGAGTTGCAGTGACTTAAAAGACTTTGAATGAAGTTTTTTACGGAAAGGGTCATTAGGCATTGGAATATGCTGCCCAGGGAGGTGGTTGATTCGCCTTCCCTGGAGGTGTTTAAGGCACGAGTAGACGAGGTCCTGAGGGACATGGTTTAGTGTTTGATGGGAATGTTTGGACTCGATGATCCGATGGGTCTCTTCCAACCCGGTGATTCTGTGAAATGTAGGAAATGTCTTTTAAAACCAGTCTGAATGACTCTGGGTGACTTATAAAAAAGAAGTCAATAAATTGTTGGCCATGGTTTACTGAACCTAGGGGAAAGGAGTTTTAATAATTTAACAGGTTGCATATCCTTCCTCAATGCCCATAGTTAGGAACTCATGTCCATAGAAAATGCCTCCTTTCTTCTAGCCGAGTGCTTTAAGAGAGGATCTCACATCTTTGCGGAACCTTAAATTTGCACCAGTGTGGCCTTGTGGTTTGTCCCTTTTATTAGTAAAGCTAAAAGAATTTTTTTGGTGTGACAAAGGAAACACTTGGAAAGTATATGAAGGCATGCAACTTAGTATGTGCACTTTTGAGAAATACAACACATAGTTTTTCATTTTCAGTTAATATATGTTTTTTTTTTTAACATCTTTATTTGAAGTAGTTGCGATCATGCTATTTCAATGTAGCCTCAGAACTGAATTTAAACTGCCATGTAAAAGCTATGGGAGGGGGAGAATTTGAAAACAAGATAATACTTCATGGTTTCATTTTTTTGATATTGTGAACTCATAAATAGTTGGTTAGTTTATGGAGTAGACACTGTAGCAAAGTTCTAGACTGCTAATAGAGCTATAATCTTCTAAACTGCAACACATCAGCTTATATGAATTTCAAGTTCAATGTTAGGTTAATGAAATATTTCAAATATAATTGTAAAAGTAGATGTGAAAGTAAATCTTAAGTTAGTAGCGTCTTAAAACATGGAGCGCAGGTTCCAATAGCATTTCTGTTTTGTTAGAGTTCTGAGAACTGGAGAATATCAGTTATTATCTCTGAGGAAAAGACTTTGCGGTAAGAGTGGCAGAGAGCATGAGAGTGCTTTTGTTGAAAGAGAGAAAACTGGAAAAAAAGAAAATACAAAAATAATAATATTTATTTTCAGGTATTGGATATTACATATTCCGTAGTGCAAATTCTCAGAAAAATAATTTCCGAAGGAATCCATCAGATCCCAGATTGGCCCGTAAGTGCATTTTTTTATTTGTTCAGTTGCTATACAATGGCTTTTTGTGAAATACACATTTCAATTGTTGTATGGACTCTGTTCACAGATCTGAAATTTATACCCACTGCAACTGGAAAAGGGCTTCTTGTGACAGGATGGTGGGGTTTTGTTCGTCACCCTAATTATCTTGGCGACATCATCATGGCTCTAGCATGGTCCCTACCCTGTGGTAAGTTCCTGAAACTAAAGTGAATTTAATCAAAAATGCTTATATGTTTTGGCATCTGACTGGGTTTGAAATGCAAAGCAATAATTACCTGAGATCCTAAAAGCTATTATTAATTGAATGGCAAATTTCTGTGTTGGAAGCCCGTTTTCTTACATCTTATCCTTTATATTGTACTGTTGATTTGACATATACTATTGATTTGACTCTTCTTTCTAACACTATATCATTCAGTAACATTGGGGCTTGCTTGACAATAAGTCATCCCTTACATTTTTTTATGCTAGTGTCTGTGCTATAGTGTTTTCAAAGGGATTTCCTAGAAAGTGGGATTTCTGAGATAAGGGTTAACACATGCAGGGATGAACTTGAAGCAGAATACATTAGAAAACAAACAGTCATCAAATACAAAGGGATGGAATTCCATTTCATAGTTTTTGTTACTGAATACTTCCTGGGTTTCATAAAGCTTACGCTTGGAGAAAATTAGGGAGCCTTTCATCCAATGGGTTTTTGTAGTCCTGATTGTTTGCAGGAGCTTCAAAAGAGCAAATAGCTTTGGGCCCCTCCCTTGTCTGTAGGAGTTTCTCTTCTATAAAAGCACAGAAATGAGCATGACAATGGGGAGTTTTGATAGAATGGGACTTTGTCACCAGGTGATTAATGCTGTGACCATGGCTATCAGCTGTGAGAGGATGCTGCAGTTCAGGTGTTACTCCAGCAGTTAATTTTATTTTGGATTTTAGTTGGATGTAGACAACGCTAAATGAGCGTATGCTCTTGTAGATAGTATCCTGGAGGAGAGTTGCGCTCTGAAAATAGGGGACTCTAATGCTCTGTCAGCTTTGCAGTGGCAGAAGTTGAAATGCTGCTGTAGCTGCATGGGGGTCAGAGGGCATCGGTTGATGGCTTTGAGCAAAGCGAGAGTTACTGCCTGACAGCCAAAATGGAGAGAACCTTGTGGGCCTTGTGGGGGGGACAGCTCGGTGCTGCAGAGGTTTAGCTCTTTCTCCAGTTTTGATAGCTAAAGAACTTAAAGTGTGTCAACTTTGCATACATTGAGAGTGAAGCGGGTAGATTCTGAGACCCAAAATTTTAAGGATTACTTTTTGGGTTTTTTTCTTCCCTATCTGCTTGTAAACATCACACAGTTTTTGCATTATCCTGTTAAGTATTTGATCCTTTACAATACAAGTATAAGATGCTTCAGTCCATAACAAGTATATATCACCAGCTTAATACATGTTGCTAACATTTATTTTAGTTTTTTTCTGTATCTAATGTGTCTTTCTTGCTTTATTCTACAGGTTTTAATAACATTTTACCATATTTCTATGTGATATATTTCATCTGCCTGCTTGTTCATCGAGAGGCTCGTGATGAACATCATTGTAAGCAAAAATATGGCTTGGCATGGGAAAGGTATTGTCAGCGTGTACCGTACCGCATATTTCCTTACATCTACTAGAGTGCTCCAGATGCCTGATTTGCAACTTACTTCTAAAGTTAGTTTCTTTGCAAATAAAAATATACCTCTTACCTTTGCACTTGGTCTATTTGTTATTTAGGCTTTTTAAAATTAAAAATAGTGACCAAACAGTGGCATGCGTCAACAGGTATTTACAAGTAATCTTAAATGTGAGTTATGTGAACTGACTATCTGTGATTTTTAAAAATTGTGAATTTTCAAAAGCCTCGGAGCCCTAATTTTTCAAGCTAAATTTTACCTAGAATCTTGAGTTTACATTTTTTATTGCATTTAATTAAGCACTGTGATGTAAAGTATGTTATTTTCCTAATACAATAAATACAGAATTCCGCGCAGTTCATTTTCTAGTGTTACCTGTACCGTCTAACTTCAGGTGTCTGACTTGGTGGCCTGAATTGGAGGAGCAGCAAGATCTTTTTGGTCAGTGGAGCTGCAAGCAGAGGGTTTGACCTACATGACAGGCCCATACCACTGGCTGTGCTGCTCTGCAGTCCCTAACTCAGAGCTGACACAGCTCTGGCTGGGCAGTTGTGCCCCTCTTGGCTTTTCATTATTGAGATTTTTTTGATCAGGGAGGCTCAGGTGGCCCCTCCTGCCCTGCAGGAAGAAAGGGATGGGATTGGGAGAAGTGAAGGGACGTAACTGTCCCCTCCCTTGCCATCCCCATATTCTTGAGACAGTTTTAGCATGGATCAAGGGGGACTCTGAGCTGCTGCCTGTCAGTGTCCCTCACCCTAGAGAGCAGGCACGCTTCTTGCTCAGACACCTGAAGGTAGATGATACAAACACTTGTTTCAGCTGTGGAAGTGAATAGTGAAATTTGATCATGCGTCTACTACTGAACATAGGGTGCAGTGTATGCATATTTGACAGAAAAGAATAAAATTACCACAGTTGGCTTATTCTAATCTTTGTAAATTATGTCTTAATGTACCATAGCGTTTACCGAGTGTGTATAATGATGCCTCCATGTTTCTGCTGTACAGTGTTTGAATTTGGAAATGCCATAGCTTTTGTAGAACTAAATCATTTTCCAGTATTTTTTTTAAATGTTCATTGAATAAAGGTTTTTGTAAATTAACGTATTAATTCTAGAAACAATTGAAATGTTCATTTAAATATTTGTATTGACAAATATGGTATGAAAATATAGGAAATGCTCCTCAATCCAAAGTGGGTTTTTTGTTTTGCTGGTTTTTGGTTTTTGGGTTTTTTTTTAAATTTGGCATTGCTACCTCATATGTAGGTTTTGCCTTTTGTACTGTTGCAGACAGAGAAAATAGCTATTTTTTTGCTATTGCTATTTAAAACATTTTTTACATGAGCCTGTGGTTAAACTCAACCACTTTCTAATATATTTTTGTATATATTTGACTTTTTAACTGATGTACGTGTTCTAGACACTAGTTATGTGGTTTTGCCTCTAATTGGCTGTAAATCAGATGCCCTTGCAGTATTTACATCATAATAACTTTATATTTTACTGAGATGATCTTGCATTAATTAAATAGCTTTTATTCTGTTGTCACAACTAAGTGCTTTTCACATACTTCAGACATGAGGTTTATAGCACAAATTGTCAAAAAAAGCTTATTAGAATCTTAAATATAGTGGAGAAGGAGCTCAGGTACCTCTACACTTGCTTGCAAGAAAATTCCTAATAAATCAGAATGCTTCTATTCATCAGTTGTTTTCAGTTATCTAAAAATGTTGATGTAATTTAAAATCTAGCACGTGACTTTTGTAATAAAAGAACCCTCTATTTTGTACACAAGCATCTTTAAAGGTAATTGTACATTTGAAGTGTATATAATGTAGCTCGAGTGTGGCAGTCTCCTCAGAAAACCTGTGTGTTGGTGTTGTAAGGAAAATGTTTTAAGACAAGTACTTTGATTCCTGGGAAAAAAACAGCATTACCTGTAACAATCCTGAAGAGCGTTTCCTCTTGTGAAGTAGCAGATTACACTGGGATGCTTTTTATCAGTGGTTGCTCAGTCAGTTAATGGGAAATAGAGCAATCATTTAACTGCACCGCTTTGCAACTGTTGTTTTAAAGTGTGTGGGGACAGTGTGGGTGGCAGTTTTAACTCCTCAGCCTATAAACCAGGAGATGCTCCTGCCATCCCCGTTTCATCTGTTGCCATGCAAGGTTTTAAAATGTAATTCAGAGCATTTGTTTTTCAGAAACGGATCTTGACCAATGATAACTTCAATTTATTTACATGCTGAGTTTTATGTGAATTTGAAGTAATTGTTGTTAATACAAACGAGCCTATAAACTAAAATAAAGCTTTTTTATTAAGTAGTTCTTTTTTTTGGTCTTGTAATTCACAGTGGTGTCTGAAAAAAAAGTTCATTTACTTAGCTGATTTTGTAAAGATGCAAGTTTGCTGAAGATCCCATTGTATCAGTGATTGTGGGCTGAGGGTTAGAAGCTCATGTGTAATGCTTTTTTTGGCCTTTTGGGGAATTTTAAGGAAAAGGAGGCCTATCCAATTAATGGAGATCTTCAATTCTCCCTTTCTTCTTCTCCGTATGGGAAAGTTTATAGCTCCACCATCATCCTGAGAGTACATCCATTCTCTGCAGCAGCTCTGTGACAGCTATTTTGTTCATCTGTGGGTACTAAAGGATGTGAAAGCACTGAGAAGTAGGTGGCAGGGCAGGGCAAGGAAAAGTGGGCATGAAAACCTCAGTGTATAGAAACTGCAGTTGTTAGTTAGGAAAAAGTGTCTGAGAATTGTCAGTCATGGAGCTGGCACAGCAGAGCACCTGGTTTTGTGACTCTGACTTGCTGGCATCGTATGTTGGCTGCTGTTACAAAGTGAACTGGTAATCCTTGAGTCTTTAAGGAGTCCAGTGATGTGGGCAAGGCTAATGCGTTACCTCTTCTTGATCCTCCATTCTGTTAATCCAAAATTAAAATTAACTGTAAAAAGACAGAATTAACACTTGCTTTGCCTGAATCATATTGTATTTTTCCCTGCAACTTCTATTAGAAGTCAAAACCAAACATCAGTTTTGTGTAATCATGGGATGCAGCCAAAGGGGTGCTGCACAGGAAATAATTCTTGTGTGAATGTGACCTAATGTCAACAAGAATCTAGTGGCAATGTGATGCTCATGCAAAAACATTCAATTAGATTAAGGGTTTAAAGAAGCAAAGGAGAACTAGTTCATGTTCTTTTCTACATGTGATTTTATGATCTTAAGACTCCTCTGAAAGCAGACCGTTATTGTAGACAAAAGGTAGACATTGAACAGTTTTCTGATTTCTGTATGCATCTGCTTATCACAGCCTTTGGGAAGGGAACTTCACCAGACTAAAAATTCTCCATTCCCACCAAAATACATGGGAGCTGATAGTTGTAGCAGCTAGTAAGGCTGTGGCAGTGCAAATGTGAAAACGAACACTCATGGCATTGTATTTGCAAATACTCTGCAACTGTCCTTGTGTCTGCAGGGGTGATTTCTTCATCTTATTTAATGTGTTGAAATCTCTGTCACAGCTAGGGAATCCCTCTGCAGTTTCTATGTTGTCTTCTGTCACCTGCCTGAGGAGAAAAAAAATCTTGGTAGGAAAACACTTGTGAGAATTTCAAGAAAACAGGACAGAATTACTGAGTGACTGATGTCTCCAAAACGAGCCAGCAAGGAATGTCACCAGATTTTACTGTGGCTGAATCTCTAGCATGGTACACACACATATATTGGAGAGAAAGAGCTGAGATCTGGCTGATAGGGCTGAAAAAAATAAGAGAGGCTTGTATACGCTCATGGTTGTTTAGAAGCGGGGAGGATTTTAATTTTTAAGAGCAAGCCAAAGGGTTATGTATAGGAATTATGTTTTGAGGTGAAATAATAGGTGACAGTAAAGATATGGAGAGATACTGAATAAAAGCAACAATACATTTTGAACTATCAATTTTTTTTCTATTTGCAGCCCAAGGACAAGTAACTCCTGCATTTCTGCAGCTGCAAGTGTTGCTTCTATGTTTGGTTAGACCATTCTGAAAACAATCTCTGAAAATAAAATGTGCATTTCGTAGTTGTATCCTTTATTATTATTATTTATTTAGTTTATTATTATTATTTTATTATAATACTTAAGTTTGCTATTAGAAAATATTAGCCCAGATTCAGCTCATTGTTTCAACCAGCTTTTGGACAACACCTGATGGTGGGATGAAAGCTGAGGTTCTGTGACAGTGGAAAATAGGCAACACTTGCCCTCCATCAGCTCAGAGGTCACAATCAAGTGCACACATGCAGCACAGTAACAGAGGACATTAATCTGTTGCACTAAGTCAGAGCTATAAATAATTGTCCCACTCATTAAATTATAGGGAGATACAATTTACAGTTTCCAGAGGCTTAGCTAATTCTTCCTAACAAATGCACTTAGGCTGTTTTCAATGTCATTTGGGAGTAACCATGAATGTAGAACTGAAGCAATGATTAAATAAAAGGTGGAGGTTTGAGCACTTCCAGACACAAATAGACGTTGAACTTGTAAGCATAGAAGTACTTGTATTCCATTGTTACTGCAGTAAACTTCAGACCACTTCTCACGACACCAAAGAATGGTTTTGTTGGCAGGGACCTTAAGATCATCTGGTTCTAACCCCCCTGCCATGGGTAGGGAAGACCTCCCACCAGACCAGGCTGTTCAAACCCCATCCAACTTGGCTTTGAACACTTCCAGGGATGGGGCAGACACAGCTTTCCTAGGCAACCTCTGCCAGTGGCTCATCACTCTCATTGTGAAAAAGTTTTCTGCCCAGGGAGGTGATTGACTCGCCTTCCCTGGAGGTGTTTAAGGCATGTGTGGATGAGGTACTGAGGGGCATGGTTTAGAGATTGGTGGGAATGGTTGGACTGGATGATCTGGTGGGTCTCTTCCAACCTGGTGATTTTATGATTCTTCCTAGAGGTCTAATCTAAATCTTACCCCATCCAATTTAAAGCCATTCCCCCTTCATCCTATTGCTGCATGCCCTTGAAAAAGTTCCTCCCCAGCTTTCCTGTAACTACCTTCAGGTTTTGGAAGGCTGCTATAAGGTCTGCCTGGGGCCTTCTCTAGGCTGAACAAGCCCGGCTCTCAGCTTGTCCTCGTTTAGGATCTGCTCCCTGATCATCTTCATGGCCTTCCTCTGGGCTCACATTAGCAGATCCTAAGAAAAGTTTCCTCTTATACCACTGTTTAAACCTGCAGTCCCTAAGTTGGCATCATTCTTAAACAACTGTTTTCCCATTTTTAAAAGACTATCAGGAATTCTCGTCAGCTATAGTTGAAGTTCATCTGCAGACCACCACTTTGTCATTTAGTCTCATGAAGAAACCTCTATATGTCTGTAATAGCAAATATGTCTATAATGTCAAATATCAAGTGGCTCAAGCAAAGGTACTTCTTTTGAATATAACAGAATTAAATTTGCATTTTATAAACGTAAATGGGACAGACAAAACTGACTCCAGAGACTAATTTTTATTTTGAAAATTTACTAAATGCCTAAATAGACATTTCCACTCTTCATATAATTAATGCTTAATATGCAGCCTGCAGAAAAATTAGAAGAATAGTTTATCTCATATTACAGTAATTAGCTTTTTCATCAATAGCTGTAAGTTTCACAGCAGTATCATCTAACTCCTCCTTCTCATATAAATCAAGCGCTTCTCCAAAATTCAAACTTCAGCTTAAATCTCCTAAATACATTCCTGGTAAAGGACATCAATTAATCATCTTCCTGTCCCTGAGAGCATCTGAGCTGAGAAACCTTTGAAACAATTTCACATATTTAAAGAGAAAACTGTTCTGCAAAGAGGAGGCCATGTCCTGCTACTGTGCAAAAAAAAAGAGAGAAGTTGAGGCTATAAGCTTCAGGTTTGTTTTCCTACAACGTTTTTAGTGCTTAGAAAAGCAAGAGCTTGGAAGCAGTATTCTGCTGGAAATGTAACACCTATAGAATGAAAAACTCCAGATCAATTTGTAGCATTATTTAGCATTAAAATTGTTTCCTTTAGAGTACAAATTTCAGCTTATTAGGATGAAGAAGCTGAAGGCTTCTACATTAGCTCTATTTTTTAAGATGCACTTACTAGGCAGACTGCAGAGGTGCAGAAAGCTTAAAGTAACCTTCATCAGAACAAGTGAGGATTCTAAATGGAAAACTTTTCATAGGGATCACACATTTTGACATTTAGGCTAAGTCAGAAGAGATTGTTTTTCTTATCAGCACCATGTGTTCACTTGGTCTTAAAAACCCCCCCGATGCTGTCCCTGTAGCATGTTTAGCAGCTTCCATGGACACCGTGGGAGTCTGTATAGAGTCAGAAGACTTCATTCACGCTATGAGAAAGCAACCACATGACATTTGTGAATGCCCGTAGAAAAGCTGGAAGGGACAGGCAATTCTTGCTGCTAAGAAGTTAATGGAAAGAAAGATAGATATTTGTTTATTCTCACTTTAAACATCTTGGTTTCTTTTTAAAACACTTAATTGTAAAGAACAAAACATAGCCTAGATCATGCACATTATTTCAGTTCCATGTACTGAAGCGCCCAGGTTTCCCATGTGTTTTTTTTTTTTTGCTGTCCCAGTCTCATTGATGCCACCAGTGAAGTGCAGGCCCCCTACACAAATTACAGCAAATTTGAAGCTGTGCAGTAGAGGCACATGGAGTGACAATAACTCAGTTTTAAAAAATGTTCAAACAACCCTTACAACATTGACTGCCTTCAATAAGCTTCATGGTCGTAGAGCGGGGTAATTATTAGAATTTGGGTGTCAAGTGTGTTGATTTTTAATTACTCAGATCCTGAGAAGTGACATAGTCAATGCTGGTCTTGGCATGTGATCTGTGATGGGAATTCTCAAAAGCCCAGCCACAGATTTTAGGATAGACAATTTGATCATTAATTGTGCAACAGTCATGAAAGCAGGATTGACAGCAAGAGAGGCAATGGAAGTACACTAACCTGACAGAGGAGTAGCCTGCAAAGACAAGACATCAGTCCTCAGCTGACTTTGGAAAGCCAACTATCAGCCCAGTTCAAATGCCCTTTGCTAAATCAGGAAGTAACCTTAGCCTAGTGATGAATCCATAGTCCAAACCAAAACTACAAAAGAGCTTCAGAGTTTCATTGCAATCACTCAGACACCAAGGAAAATGACGTGAGGTGCCTTCCACGAGTTCCTAAAGTAGTCCATGCTGCAGTGCTGGTCATCACTCCTTTAAGTAAATGGGACACAGTTTATGAAAATCACAGCTGTTTATCAGCTAAACAAGGAGGATACATTTCTTACAGTTCATGTATTTGATCCATTAGATGCAAATGTTTCAGAGATTCAAATGTGCTAATCTAGCAATCAAAACTGCCAAAGAGGCAACCTCTTTCTGTTCTTTTCAATTATGAAAGAAACAGAAAGTCCTCAGCAGTGCTAGGAAAGGTAAGGTTCTGTACAAATGTCATTTTTACTAATTATTTCTAATTAGTTCTGATCACTATTATTGAGCACAAACTTATTATTAGAACTGTCACCAAAACTGCCTGTATTCTAATTTATTTGGTTTTGTTTGTCTTGATCTCCATTCAAAATAAAAACTGCACTGAATTGGACAAAAGATTCAGTTAGCCCCATAGGCTGCAAGGGAGAGTGGATCTTGTAACTGGGACAGCAAGTCCCCAGGGCTGTTTGTCTCTGAAAATTCATGGTTCTAAGGCTTCCTAAATCCAAACCATTATCTTTGTGCCTAATGGCACTCAGTAAATTTTTCTTTTATGAGTTTTTCTCATAACTCTGAATCCATATAAACTTGGCAGTGCACATAAGCAAAAATTGAAGATGCTAAGAGAGAGAGAGAGTAACCCAGGAGAGAACCAGCACTCTCAAAGTGAATATCAGGCCACAGTTTTAAATCACAACAGAGGACATATTATCCTGTTAAAGCATAAAGAAATTTCATAAAGTGTCTATTTTATGTATTGAGAACTTCTGAGCTCCCCTGCTTAAATGAAGGTATTTTGGTACCATTGCCCATTTTTTGTACATGCCCTGCAGAGGGCTCTGATATATCAGGTTTCATTCCAAGGCAGCTGGAAAGAACAAATCTAGAAATTGCTGTGTTTCAGCCCACTGTCTGCATCCCCACCATGTGACCAGGGATACACTGTCAACCCTGAGCTGTGCTTTTCAGCTAAACCTCCAGCCTGAGGCAGCTCTGAAACCATTGTGGCAGGGCTAGCAGTGGGACATTTCTTTCTGGAGAAGATTTTACTCGACTGTTTTTCTATCTGCTTTCTTCAGCCAGTGCTTTCTTCTGTAATGTGTCAAGTGGCACCAGAGCGCGGCTGTTTTTTAAATCCAGCCTAGGTCCATGGAAGTCTGAGGCCCGTACCTGGATTCAGCTCCACATACTTTGGAAGTCAGTCAGTGCTCCTGTCTGTTGGTTCAAAAGTGTAGGAGTGAGGGGCACTTTTCTTAAGCCTAGGATTTGCTTCATGTGTACACATGTAATTTTTAATATTTTATACATCAATATTAAAAAACAAAAATATTTTAGAAAACTAAAATCAGTTTCACAAGTGATTATTCTTGTTAAAGAAGCTGGGAAGAATTACCTTCAAATATACTGTAGCTCCTTTGACAGAAGTATCAGCTGATTCCTTTTTGTTCTTACCTATGAAGAAAATGTGAATTATATTCTTCTTTATAATTACCTCTTCGTAATTAATTTACATACCTTTATAATGACATCATTATCATTGATGTTACAGTTCCGCTGTGTTTCACTTTCTCCAGTATATGCCTTAATGCCATGAAAATAAAGGTTTGATACAACTGGTCCTACTAATACACAATCAAGAAAAACACATACTGTTACAGTAATAAGGCTTGTGCATTACGCCCACCGTGTGAGTATAAGTGTATTAAATATTTGCAATTTCTTATGCACAGATTAAGAAGAATTGGGCATGATGACATTTAGAAATTTAAAAGATGCTGGAGCTGTTATGGTATAACATCTAGGAAACACCACCAGCCAATTAATTCATGACTAAGGTAAAATTTGGAGTATACTATAGAGAGGAATTCAAGATGCAGCCTGGGAATAACCAAGCGAGCATATCAGCAACAGGAGCTTGAAGTTTTTCTAACTGCTATGGATAAGGCAGCATCATGAAAAGACACTGACAAGTGAAGTAAGAATGAAGAGCTTCCCCATCTAGACTAAGAGAAGTGAACTTAAATTTCCTGAGACCAGATCCTTAACAAGTCTGTTGGCTGGCAAACCCCCAGTGAATCTCACTGTGGTCAGAGAAGAAAGTGCCACTCTTTGTCTTCAGGTAGGTGAAGAGGAGGCATGAGGTGAAATGTACCTTCACGAAACTACCTGAACTGCCTCCCTTATTTTAAGTTGCTACCATTGCTGGAAGAGGTTTCAAGAAGTGACAGAACCTTCTTCAGCATCCCACAAAAACTCTGCATGACCATTTAACTATACTTCTGGGATTCTTTCCTAGTGTATACAGTATTTTAAATCATGAAAGAGAGACAGTGGTTTAACAGTAAGAATAACCCAACATCCAGGCAGCTTAAGGCAGACACCAAAGCAATAGGTAAAACTGTAGTCCTGAGAGTTCAGGTTTGGCTTGTTAAATCTCAATGGGAGCATATTGCAAATTAAGAATTAAGTGGAGCTCCAAAAGTTTGCTTTGCAGTTTCCATCTGCAGACACAATTTATGAAAAAAAAAGAAAAAAAGAAATCCCTTTTTTTTTTTTTTGTCTGAGCCCTGGATGAGCCCTGACAGGTGCAGAGGATTCCCTTTTAGTGACCTTGTAACACCTTTACAGAAGTTAGTTATGCTAGGGAGAAATTATCTGTAGTGAAATATGTAAATCTCAGGAGTTCTCAACATCTGAAACTAAGAGATAAGGAATGCATTTACAGGACGTTGTCTTGTTGGTATAAAAAGATAAAGCTCAACTAATACTCAGTATATGACAGAAAGCTCCTGCAGTGGATTCATACGGGTCTGGGAGAAATCACAAGCAAATTAATTTTGTTACTTACTTGGAATTTAGATGAATGCAAGGTGCTTGGAAGTGTCCTGACTGTTTCCTCATCCTTAAAATATAGCATCAAGAAAATAATTATCTGAAGCCCCATTTTTTCCTTTCTCTTGCAAAGGCAATTGCTATCAGAAAGACAAATGAAGATGGGAAAAATTTGCCATGAGTATAAAGGACTTTCCGATTAAGAAGTAAACAGAATATCCCATGAGATTGAATTCATAGAATCATAGAATGACAGGTTGGAAGGGACTTCAGGGATCAGCTGGTGTCCCATTGATGGACCGGATTAGAAAAATAAAACAACAACCAACTCTATTTGAAATCATCAGGAATGTACCATGAGAAAAAAAGGAACAGTCTCCAATCTATTCATAGAATCATAGAATGGTTAGTGTTGGAAAGGACTTTTAAAGATCATCCACTCCCAACCCTAAACCCCAGATCTGGAGATACAAAGCTGAAAAAAAACCAAAATAAAATCTGAATAATCAAACAGAGATCTGACATTTTCAGGTCTAGGAGATAGTTCCTGTTCTGAGAGGTCAGACATGACATGAATGGTAACACAGAAGAATGTGATCTGGTTGTAAACCCTGCCATAAAATTTAGTCAATTTAACAAAAAAATACAATTTCCCGATAATTTTAGCAGCTCTGTGGTGAACCCCAGAGGAGTCCCATGCTCGGACCAGGAGGAAGAGAAAATAAATTCTGATATTCATGTTGATCTAAATGTACAGAGGATGATCTAGCAACTTGGCCTTTGGGATGCTTGAATTCACCAACCTGTCAGTCCTGGAATAAAAAAATAAATGTACTGATTTTATTTTATTTTTTTTCATTTAACTTCCTAATAATTTGTGAGGGTTGGGTAACTTAAAGCTAGTCATTAAGACACATTTGTCTGAAGTAGCTGCAGTTTAATGCAATTAAATTGCACCTGAGATGTTAGGATGTTTGCTCACACTTTTCTTTGAGTTTCTCATGTATAAAGAATGTGTTGAATAGGTGCAAGGTGCAGAGGGCCTCTGTAACATTTATGCAGAGGTACAAAATGGCTTTTTTATCAACATCAGCACACAAATCCCATATGGCATTAAAAATGAATCTATCTAAATTCCTTCCAGGTGACAGTCCAAATTGTGTAGTGCATTTGGATTTGTAATTCACAGAGATTGGTAGTATTTGGGCTCAAGATGGGATACAGTTTATTAGCAATATCAGGAGTACAAGGAAATGTATGTGACTGAGCACAGCAGCAATCAAAGAGCACTCAGCATACACTTTTTTGACATTTTCCATCGGCAGAATTTTAAGTTCAGAAATACAAATAAAGTAGATCAGTTTTCAGAACAGATCCTCAAATTTTTGTTATCTTTTCAGATACGCTCAAAGAGAAATGAGACAACATCTAGTTTTAAACTTGAAGTTCTTTACAGATTTGAAAATCTTCCTCAGTACTGAGGAGCAATTTGATCACTGATTTGTATCAGAACATTTTCTCACAACTGAGAAAACTCAATCTGTTTTGGGGAGATACTCAAATACCTTCTTGCTTCTTATCCTCCAAAACTGATTTCTTAATATCTAAAAGCCTTCCATCCTTATTGTACAAAGAGTATACACAACTATAGAGTGCAATATGAAAAAGGAAATAACTATTTTGCTCACAATGTTGGAGAACATTCATTTTAAGTATCCATCTGCTGTGCTGATCCCTCCAAATTATCTGCCTTATTACTGAAAAAACATGTTACAAGGACTGTAACAAAGGTGGAGGGATAACTAGAGTGAAAATTATGTGAAAAGATGGTAACTAATCATATTTCTTCCATCATATGAAGAGGCACAGTCTGCATTTAAGGAAACATCTTGGGCCTTCCATTGATAAAGAAATGACCAAAAAAAAGAGAAATTTAAACAACTGAGACAACATTTCAAAATAAAATAAAATTTTAGGAAATAATGCAATTACAACTGCTACTTTTCTACTTCTAAACCTTCTTCTTGCTCCTTCTGGAATAAATGGAAGTCTCTTTCTGGCATAACAGCTTTAAAATATTGTTTAAAAATATGCAAACCTCAGATTAAATTGAGGAAAGAAAGATAAGTGTTTGGAGTCCTGCACTTGGGGCACAACAACCCTATGCAGAGCTATAGACTGGGAGAAGTCTGTCTGGAGAACTGCCAGGAGGAGAGGGACCTGGGGGTGTTGGTCGACAGCCAACTGAACATGAGCCAGCAGTGTGCCCAGGTGGCCAAGAAGGCCAATGGCATCTTGGCTTGTATCAGAAATGGTGTGACCAGCAGGTCCAGGGAGGTTATTCTCCCTCTGTACTCGGCACNTAACTGAATGTTCTCACTTGAAACTATTTTCAAGACTAATTGCATACTTCTAACCTAACTCTGAATGCATAAAACTATTCACATTAACATAAATGTTTATGTTTTGCTTAAAAGCTATGGATCTATGAGGGACAAAGGCAATTGTGGTTACGTCACTAAATTCACTTGCCCGTATGTCTGTTCAGCCAGCTTCATGCTGACTCCTATGCCTCACACAAAGCATGTAGTTAAGAATTTCTTCATGTCAAATTTGTCATCTGCATTTCTCACATTTGCAAAACATGTATGGACCCTGAATTCATAAAAATTAAGCAACCATTGTTTGACTTATGGTTAGGTCACAGAAACAGTCTTTACACTTGCTCTATTTCAGTTCTCAGAGATGCACAGGAGAAGGATATGAGTTAATGTTCCGGTTAACCCTGGATTTCTCTAACGTGCAGGTGCCTAGGATGCTGTCCTCAAATGGCTGCTGGTAATGAATATGAAAAACTGCTTATGATAAGGAACAAGCAGACTAGAGCTGCTTTATATTGTCAAATATCTTTGACTGCAGTGCCACTGTGGTAACCATTTGACAGGCACGCCAGGTATGGAATTAGTTTTCCAAGATGCTCAGCTGTGTGACACAAAAGCACTTCATATCAAACCTCTCTAGAGGTTAGTGCTCTCACAAATTTTTATATTTTGTAGTAAAGGTATGGCATAGTCTTACCCAGTAATTTCATGTGATCATTTTTCGACTTAAGACCCAGGTACTTAAAAGAAGTGAAGTAACTATTAAATCCATCATTTTACTTACAAATTTAAGTGCAAGTGTGACTACAGTAGCTGTAATGCTCATCTGGTTAAAGTGTTTTTCATGGCGTCTCCTGGCACCAGTATTTTCTCCTGGACATAGCAGACTACAAGAATTGTTAAGCACAACTTATAACAAATTTTATTAGAATTTAATAATCTGATGCTTTGTGAAGGATGAGGTCATCAAGTCACAAAAAGTATCATTCAAAGTAGACATTATGGCTGATATGCTCAATCACACTGTTAATTTGAACATGACTAATCCTTATAATGACAGACATGGTTTGTAGAAGATGATCTGGCACTGAATTTGAAAACAGAGAAAAAATTTCTCATTGGATTTTATTCTTAAATGTACAAAATTATGTTCAAATAGAAGGCTTTTAAAACCAATCATGCATATTAATTGAAGATTTGGTCTTGAAAAAAAATCATAGCAGAATCACAATAATATTAATCAATGACATATTGTATGTTTCATATATAAAAGATATGAAGGGATGACTCTCCTTTGAATATTTCATGCATGGAATTATTGAAATTAAATGTTATTCCTATTTTTTCAGGAACATCCACAAAGCCACAGACAGAATGAAAACAATAAATCTGCTTCTGCTACCTTGTGATCTGGGGAACTCCAAAATCAGCAACCAGGCAGAGGAAATGTAAACACAGATACTGTGGAGCTTGGTCTTCTCTCATGATCCAGGGCAACCCCAGAAAGACAAGAAAGAAACTTCATAAGCCAGTATCCAAAAGTGCCAGGCTAGTATTACTCTGAAGAGTAACAGGACCACTCATGCCATGGAACGTAACATTAAGAAATTCAATGCAGTAAATAAACTTCACCTATTTTAATGGCACTAATATAAATTCAATGAATTATCTTCATCCTTCAATGATAATAAGCAGGAACTTTCCTAAAGGATCGTGTCAAGGTGACACATTCTTTAAAATGCACAGCAACTCCAAATCACCATTGTTAGAAAGCATTTATGTGTTTACTATTTACTTAGCAAGTCCAACACCATCATTAGAAATTCTTCACAATACCCTTCTGGTGCACAGTGATGGCTGCATTTTTTAATGTTTATATAAAGTTTCATGTTTTCCCAAACTTCTTCAAACCAAACTTTTAAGTTTCTGTATAACTATTCCTAGAACTTTTAGTAATTAAGGGTTTCCACCCTTCGTTATTTTGATTGTTAATGAAAAAGACTGTATTTTTCATTATATATTCAAATACATTTAGAGTCTGTATAAACATATATACATAGCTAAGCTTAATATTACACTCTTCGGTAATAGTTACGTTCAACATAGCAATCTGAACACAGAGTCTGCAAATGCAAAATTCTAATAGCGAAAGAGATCATTTAATTTATAAAAAACCAGGTGCATGTATTTGTCAGAGCATAATGGTACATGTGCAAATGGTAGAGAAATCATGAAACTCTGAAAGTCCCATTAAGCCATAAATTTACCTGAGATTAAAACTTTGGTGTCTATTACAATCTTAGTTCCTTGTCTGGGTCTTACCTTTAAAATAATAAATTCTTGTTTAAAATAATAAAAGCTTAAACTCTTCACACTAAAAGGATCTCACATCTACTAACAGTAACTGTTCTGGCTTGAGAAATAAATCCCATTCCAAGCATCATTCTGACTCTAAATGGAATACTTAATATATAAAAACATGCATACATATGTATAAAAAATTTATGAACACTCACATATATTACAAATATATCTGACAGACACAAAGAGCTCACAAGCAGCAGAATCTGTCTATAAAGTAATCCTTTTCATTCCTTGCTACTAAAAGTTTCTATTCTATGAATCACCTATTTGATAGCTAAAAGAAGGCACAGAAAAACATGGGTTTATAATGTTTCTTGAAGAGAAAAGTATGACTTTAGAATACTTCTTTTACAGAAAAATATTTTTTTCCTAATGCAATTCTACTTGGGCATCATGTTCTAAGAGATATGAGATATATAAAATAAAGATGCTGTATTTGTCTCTGAAAAGAAAAAAAAAATGCATTTTAGCAGTCTAAGGGTTTTAATTTTAAAAGACAGGAAAAGCTTTTAGAGAGCAAATAAAACCCTCTGCTACGTTTCCTGCTTGACAAGAGTATTTAAGCTTTAAATTTAGTATATGTGATATTATAGTCACAAACAGACTTTTTAGGCTTTGCTGTACTATTACCTATAGAAGCTTGCTATTCAAGCCAGACAAAGTCTGTTAACACATTTGCTTCTAACTTTATTATTTTTACTAGTAATAAGTTTTATAACACATTTTAAAATAAATTTTCTTAAATTTGGACATGATGTTAGATATAGCTGAAGAAAAACACAAAAAGGGAGCTGTTTAACCGCTAAATCAAGTTTGTCCTAGATTTGGAAACAAGTAATTTTAACATTAACTTGTCTCAAAAGCTGTAATAAGTGGAAGGGGCCTTAGAAGGTGATAGGATCTGTTCTTCGGGTAGAACCTCGTCTACCTATAATTTAAGTAACGTTTTATTTTTTCAAAATTCTTCCCTATAAGTAAGGTTTCTAACACGCCTGAAAGGAGGGCTGTAGATTACAGCAGTAGCTCAAATGTAGTGCCCAATTATATAGCTTCCTGTTCCTTGTGATGGGTTGTTATTTTCATAACCAATCATCAGCTTCTGTTAAATTTCTTTCAACTCTACCAAACTAAAACCCCTGAGTTTGCCATATACACTCCTTATTGGGGTGGTACATTTGGAGGATGGTGGAACACAGGCATTCCAACCCCCTTTTTGTCTTGGCATTAACATAAAGATCCATCCAATCTCTTTCCCCAACCTTAAGACATCAGTATGCAGGTTTGAGCACACTGCTAGATAGTGTTGATGCTCAAAGAAACTTTATAACCTGCAAGAAAGAAGGGAAGGAGGAATGTAGAGTAAGACTATGTATCTTGAAGAACTCCAGCTACTGGTCATAACTTTCCATACTCTGAATAATAGTCTACATAGTATCATTTATTATATTATATGTATTTATTCTATAGTTTGGTGGTAGCAAATGCCATCAAGGCACAACAAATTAGAGGATAATATGCAGATTACTGGAGGGGTGCAGAAATCCAGATGGTTCTGTGACTATACTTAAGAAGGAATGATTCTTGGGCAAGAGTGCGGACACAACTTTGTCTCTATAGAAACAGATCATGGCATAAGTGGTAATAAATTAGAAAGACTTCTGTCTAACTTAACAGCTCCTTTACCAGAAGTATTTCTCCTCGATTCGTGGAATATAGCTCTCCAAGGGCAAAGGAAAATAACTGTTGGAGGTGGAAAATGTTATATAGCTTGTCTAGGACTGCTGATTTTGGTCTGTAAATAGAACCTGTCTTTTAATAGAAAAAAAAAATGGGGGGGAAAATAAAACAAAACAAACTCTGTCAGTCTTAGAGTTAATTTTCAGTTAGACAATGCTTCTTCCCATAGGTCTAGACAGCTCTCCCATGTTTATGTCATCACCCATGTGCAACTATATGGTCAAAGAAACATTCTGCAAATGAGCTAGATGTAAGTAAAATTTCCGTTGAATCATTTAAAAGTAATTTGATTATTCATTTTGGGTTTTATTGAGAAACAGATGAAAACATTATTTTTTTCTCAATAAAAATTTTAACAATTTGATTTTCAAATCATGTATCACACTCTAGAAACAATGAGCAAAAATCCTAGCAGTTATTAAACAGAACTTGCTTGTTAAACAGTTCATGCTTGGTTTCTCATCACTAGCACCACTACAAGGAAGGATTCATTTGTCATCAGGATAAGTTTCGTACATAATTCTTATAGTCAGATATTTTAAAGTTCTCTTTCTACTGCATAAGTTACTAGCTTAGAATTTTGCATCCTTCCTATAGATTTCTTTGAGCACAGTAAAAGTCAGAGAGTACTGTCTAGTGCTGAAGTTTCCAAATTATTATACTAGAGGAGTTTTTAATTCTCGTTCCAGTCATGTAGACCAGATGAGCTGGCTGTTACAAGCAAAGCGTTTAAGTTTCTATCCTCTGCTGAGGCTGGAAAATTCCCCTGTGATAGAAATAATATGTTCAGAAACATTTTCTTTGGAACTTATTTTACAAGTTTTGGCAAAGAAGATGTGTGGGAGTGAACAGGAATATCTGGAGCACATCTACAGACCTTGGAATCTTAGGGTTCCAAAAAGCACAGTAGGCTTTGGGGAGGCTGATAATAAAACTATTAGTGGTCACAAATAATATAAGCTCTCAAGTCTGACCAAGTAACACTGAAATCCAGAGAGAAACAAAAGTGAACCCCTACAACCAAACATGTCCCACCTCTTCCCAGAATGCAGAAACATTCCTGCATCCATTATATGCAATAAAGAAGCTGTTCATTTGTCTTGATAATTGCAATGTCTGCATTCATGCCTAGAAATGGGCATACTGACATATGAAATGTACTGCAGATTTTGGAAGATGAAATATTGTTTTCATTCTAATAAAAATTCAGTGGATGTTAGGTGGTACAATAATTTATTGGATTAACTTTTTAGTTGGAAGAGCAGATTCCAAAATTGGTTTAAATCATATTTGAAAATAGATGTAAAATGATCATGCTTGTAAAATTTCTACATATTCTAATCTAGTTTATAAGTCAATACTATGCATGGCTCAAACATAACAAAAAAACCCAGCTGACTTAAGTTGGTTTTATTGTAACTTCCACATTTTGTTCAAAATCATCCACAAATGTTGTAGGAATGTCTTTAATGACTGAAATGGCTCTCTTTTAAGGTTAAAGTGCATGGGTAAGAAAATAATGTCGATGCCAAGGCTGAGCCTTATCAGATGCACTAATATGCCAAGTTTTGGAGAACACAATGTCCCTAGACACTTTAAAAAATGAAGGACAAAAAAGGACAAACACTAATCTTGAAGCAACTGCAGTTCAAGATGTGAGATTGCCAAGATTTCTCCTCTAGGAAATGTCTGTACTAACAGTGACAATTAAAATCATGCTACCTTGAGCTCTAGGCGCGGTGCTGGCAAAACAAGTCATGCAGAAGGCCTCACTTCGGAAACTATATTGTTTCCATTATGTTTCTCACACAGAATCTCTGCATGACAACACATTTTGTTATAAATAACACACACACACCCCCACACCCACACACACCCCCACACCCCTTGTAATTCTGCATCAGCAAGTCCTTGCTTCACTGGATCATTATCACTTTCATATTCCAAAACCCCCTAAAGAGCCAGAGGCACTGTTCATTCTTCTTCCACTCACTGTTGCATCTAACCTACCTTCCCAATCACAACCATCATAGGGAATGGAATGGACTTTTATTTCTATGGATCAATGCTTGCAAGGGAATCCTTACCATCAAGAGATGCCAGCACGGTACTTTTAGCGCTATTTTTTAGTGAAAACCTCAAATAACTACATTATACTTTATTTACTTTTAAAAGTTTGTTTTGTAATTCTGCATAAATTAACTCCTCTTTTAAGGGAAAAGACTGAACAAAAAAGACATCAGAGGAAAAAAATCAGTTTTCAATTACATCTCTTGTGATCTCATGACTGTGGTTCATGGCTTTTTATATATTAATAGTTGTTAATATAGCCTAAATTATTGACAAAAATTTGAGTTGGAAATACTGATGCTGGCAGTAAGCTGTGTCTCTGTAAGCTAATAAAGCAAAGTTAAACCCAATTTAGTTGTTAAGATACATTAAATTCTACTGATACTAAATTCAAAATCATTAACACTTGTTCATTAACCTAATATGTGCTTTCAAGGAAGTACAGCTGAGAATTTAATCAGTTATTGATGTCTTATGGACACAGTTACCAAAATTTTATTGTGAAAATGTGTAAATTTCTCTGCCTGAGTTGACCAATCACCGGTAACAAGCATAGATTTCCTTGCTGTCCTGTATATACTGATTTCTAAGATTTAAGAAAATGTATGCAGTTAATCCCGTGGTGACATTTAAAAAATTAATAAACCTGCTAAGCAACACATTACATTTTACTTACATTTCATTAAAAAAAATTTAAAGATGGATTGCTGAAAATGCAAGAAAACAGAAATCCCAGGCAAAGATTGGTTATGTAAGGCATAAGACGGTTATGGAACTCTGTGAGACTCTGTCATGATAAAGAAGGGGTGAAATGGAATGCAGTGGTTTTATTACTTGTGAGGTAATCTCAAGTTTATCTCTGAGGTCCTTCCTTTAATTATTGTACAACGGGCATCTTGTGGAATGTGCAGGGATACAAGATTTAGTACAGGCAACACCCTTGTAGTCTTAGCACACGCAGCACCATGAATATATCAGGGTTATTCTGAGGTTACATGAGGAGGAGAAGAGTGGGAAATACAGACTACAGACTTCAAACAATGAAGTTACTGGGCATAATTTCCTTGAGCAATGTACCACCGCATGATGGATGATTCTCAAACCAAGCCCTTAGACAATTGCAATAAGCAGCTAGTTTTGGAATCCTTCAGAGAAATAATTGAAGGACCACTCTGTTGAGAACTGTATTCTTGCTGGATGGTTCAGAAATGGTGTAATATTTTAAGGTGTCATAGGAGGAATCACAGACATGAAATGGTCTGTCTCCACTTGTAACTGAAAAGAACAGGAATGACTGTACCTTATTTCTTAAATACTCAGGAGCAAGGGAAGTGAAGCATTGGTTGGCCCACAACATCCCATCCTAGCAATACGTCTTGACAGAGCAGACTTGTGCATATGCACTTTATGAATCTGCATACAGGCTACTGTTCATGTCACATCAAGACAGAACTATGACGTATACAGAATACAGTTCAGAGCACCAAGTAGACATCATAAGTGTCGAGTGACATCATTGTCAAGAAGAAACATTTGATTTCAAAGCATCTCTGAATTTTAACTATGGAATGCAATCACATAATACATCCTTATTTATCTCCATCGGATTTTATAGCTTGTCAACTAGAAATCCCATGAATTGAAAGAGATGTGTATTAATTCCTTCAATTTTATTATTCATAGATAAATGCATTATATTAATCAAATGGAAGGCTGTCACAACATGGAAGGCAGTCTTTATGATAGTAAAGCTTTTGACTTTGATCATATATCTATGCTTTTCAGTAGTCCTTACTACAACGGATATAATAGAATTTGTATCCTTGAATATGTTCTTGTATCCTAGAATTTTCTTGAAATCTGAAGGTACTTCCTTTTCTAGCATTGATTCTGGAAGATACTTCCTTTTATAGTATTGATCTTCATGGCTCCAATGTTAGTGTTATTCATCATGCTAAGATAATATAAACTGTCTATGGTAGGATTCTACTTGTGCTATTTGCCATCTGTGAATTTAGCATTGCAAAAGAAAAAA
>WAAB01025128.1:0-19436 GCA_013389865.1 Piaya cayana
GTCTTTTCCAACCTTGTGATACTGTGATTCCTTTCTGTTGTGACAAAAACTGCCTTTATGTGAACGGAACTGCTCAGATTGCACAGGAAAAGGAACCAGGCTCATTAAAACGTTTTTTGTCATCTCTATGTAAATGCTGTATTTTCAGGACCTGAAAATATAAGGAATTATTCAGAACTGTCAGTACAGGGAATGTCTGGATGATTTAATTGGTCTCTTCCATGCCTAATTCTTAAGATTTCTTGAATACAGATGAAAATATAAATTAAGAAGTATGCAAAAATGTATTTTGCACTCCTGTCTTATATTAGCTTGATACTTTTCAGTCAAGGGCGTAGAAACTTCAGAATTATCTCATCTGGAGAACAGATGTATTAATCAAGATATTATGGCAGAGTGAAGGCAAAAAGACTGATTCTTTTTTTATGAATTTTTTTTTATTCTTTTCCCCCACCTCTGCTTTTCTGTGCTTCAGATCTTTCTGTACACTTGCTCTAATTTCCAGATACTATCTTAAAGTACAACAAAGCTTCTCTATATGAAAACCAGTGAAAAAAAGTTTTGTTATAATTCTAAGACACAAGCTCAGGAGCTAATGTAATCACTATACAGTTTTTACTTGTAAGAATAATTTTCTTACTTGCAAGGGAATTGGTGGCAAGTTTGAGAACAGCTAATCAATCCATTATCCTAGTACCATATCATTAGTTCTCTGATATAGTAATCTACCTTTCAGGGTTTTTTTGAGCTTATTTATTCTGTACCTTATCCCAATAAATAAAGCAGGCATCTATAGACTTGTAATGAACGTAGTCCTTTTTTTTTATCTTGAGGGTAGCCTATCCACACAATTCATACATTGCAGCTACTGAAGAGGTGATGTGCAAGGAGTTTGAAAGACCCTGTCATTCACATTAAGAACAATTAAGAAGATATATTCCTTTATTTTTATTGGTAGTTAATACTGTATGGATTTATGATGGGTTATTTAGGGTTTTTTTTGTCTGTTTTAATTGCATCTGTATGGATGACAAGTCAGTGCTGATTATCTTTCTATAATCATTGTCCTTCATAGGGGAAAAACATCTTCCTATTCATTCAGTTTAATTATTTCTTCTGGATAATGTAAAACAAGTTTCGTGTATGCTGCATTCTAGTCTGGTATTTGCTTATGGAAGAGATGGAATAACACATTTCGTGTATGAAAGTGGGTATTCATCACTTACATGCCCATTTCTGGAGCGAGTCCAGAGAAGAACAACAAAGCTGGTGAAGGGGCTGTAGAACAGGCCTTATGAGGAACGGCTGAGAGAGCTGGGGGTGTTTAGCCTGGAGAAGAGGAGGCTGAGGGGAGACCACGTTGCTTTCTATAACCACCTGAAAGGAGGTTGTGGGGGGGAGGGAGCTGGTCTCTTCTACCAAGTGNTTCAGCTACTTTTCAACTGACCATGTCTTTTCCTTTGGCACTTGTGTTATTTTTAAATGGAAGACAAGAGTCACCTCAGACAGCAATGTCCTTTTTGTGACAACACACAGAGAATACAGTCATAAAGCCCTGCAAAGAATGAATTACATTGGCAGATTAAAATATAATCAAAAATTGAAGTAAAATTCCTGGGAGTTATATAATAGTTACTGTGCCAGCCTCAAAAGTTTTTGAACTAAAGCAGAGATAACTTTAGGTACTAAGCCTCACCACCTAGATTTTAGAGCAATAATTACCATGATCTTTCTCTGCTGTCAAAAGAAGGAGGAAAAGAACAGAGGATCTGTCTCTTGTTTGTTTCACTAAAACAGAAGTTGACAGCTTCAGAACTCCTGTCTGGTTATATTCTTTTATGTGCTGGCACTTTCTGTGGCAAGAGCAGTTCTTACTCATTTTTCTTTCCTTTTGCATGTCATCTGCATCTCATAAATGCTATCTAGCATTTGTTGTCTATATTGATATTACATTTCATAAGCTATTGCAGCTTTTGGCACTACCATAAATGCATTTTTCCTTCTTCAATGCGATGAACTCTTCATTTACCATGTAACTATGGGAGCACTAAGTGCTGGCATGTCATTTGTCAAAACAAGGGAATGGAAAGCAATTCAACTGGAATCAGCTGTCTTGTTAATTAGGTACAACTGTGGAATTCATTTCCAGAACATTACATATGGTAAGATAATCTAAAACTCCATCACCATCTATGGTGTATTCTCATTATTTGTGAGATAGAGGACAACATATTCACTCTGATCTAGCATAAATGTGTCCGCCTTTTAAAGTGGTACTATTGAAAGATCTGTTTCATAGCATAGCACTCAAACATTGCAATCACAGCTTTTCCCTCTAAACCCAAGATCAATGCAATCCTGGCTGAAAACCTTTTGTTTACAATTAATTTCTATAGCTGGATACTCCACTTGGGAAAGAATGACCATAATCCTTTTTCACCTCCTCAAAAGTAGAACTGTGAGCACCAGATCTTTGCTGTTCAGTACATGCCTTCGGCATCCCTTAGGAGAGACCTTTGTGTGTATACAGCTGCTCACACCTCTAAGCATACAAAAATAAAGAAATATTATACTACAGCACAGTGATGGGGACAACTTGCTATTTCTGAGAATGGAAAGGACAAAGAGAAGCTGCTCTCCTTAGGGAGCTGCAGACACAGCAACTCCTGATGGCCTTAAACAGCATATGGAAAATGGGAAAGGCCTGCTGCTACAGGGTGTTTTGAGCCTCGTGAGATTTATTCTACATTATATTATCAGAGCTCTGTAGACTGCTGGAAAATAGCAAAGAGTGACCAGGTACACAACAACTTCATAGAAAAGCGAGTTAGAGATACAGTAGATTACCTGGGATGTTATCTTGCAGGGTACTGACTTGCAATGTGCAGCCTATTTGGCATTCTCATCTCCTGAGCAGAGTTCACATAACATCAAGATGTGAAGCCCCATTAAAGATATGAAGTTCTCGATAAGACTTGTAGCCAACCAAACTTGCCAGAGCTTCCAGTTTTGTTAGTTTTGGACTGACTTAATATATTAACTGACTTAATGCTGTAATTCATTTGAGTTAAATGGCTAATTTCCAAGGCTTAGAATGTGCTACAGTAGCATGATTATGAAGGCTTACTGTCTTCTTTCATACAAAAATTGCAGACAGGTACAAACAAGTATTAAAAATACTTTATTATGTTCTGTAAATACTCCTGAAAACATTAATTCAAGAATTGTGTGAGTATAGGTAGGCTTCCTATGAAACTTGCAGACTGCTGTGTGATGATAAGTCCTTGTATCACTAAAAAAGTCTTTTCAAGAAGCTAGAAATACTCTGCAGAGCATATGTACAGAACTTCAAAAGAATTTTATTTAATCAGCTTCTCATGGGATAATGAGTAAGGAATTTTATATGCAGATTAAAGTGCAGTTTCCTTTAGGAATTATGATGTATTCCTGATGAACAGTGAAATTCTGAGAGAGCTTGTCAAGCCTCCTTTCCTGTACTTCTCAGATTCACAGAAAGAGTTTCAATTGCCTGCCTTGGTACAAAGCCTATGTGTCTAAGGTAAAGTATACATGGAAGATGAAACTGTACTCTAGCCCTTATTTAAGGGTACCCTTTCAGAGCTGAAACATAATAAATAATCTCGCCTTGTCCTAGTTAATCCATACTGTATTTTGGTTTTCAAAAGTTTTGCACTATAGCAATTGGTGCATTCAGATCTTCTAACCAGTTAAATCCAAATAAATCCAAATGTTTATTCTTTCTATGTCATTCCTTTAGCTAGAGTGCAGCTCTGACAGTTTTACTGAAATCAGTGTATTGTTTCGTAAATCATAAGAACAAAGCTTTCAGAGAAGCAGATACAAGACAGCCAGCCATTCTTGAACTGAAAGTGTTGGTAGCATTAATGTATGTGAGCTGTTTCTGAAGTCTGTGCATCTCAACAAAGGCTTGGCACCTGCAGTTGCTCTGGCTGTCTTGCTGCACTGATGCCAAGGGAATACCTACCAGCACATGTGTGGTCTTTGGCCCGCTTGAACTAAAACCAATTCTTTACCTTAAGCAGGGGACTGAGTTGCAATATTTACTCTCTGACATTTAGAAGGTTGTTTTTTCAGGTTCTTTCAGAAGTAAAACAGTCTAGTTCACCATAAACATCCTAATGAGATTGTCAGCATACAATATTTATAGATCAGTGCTAAGAATTCACAGTGATACTTTTTAATCTTATAATCTGTCAAGTAGTCAAGAAAACTGAGCCTTTGGGATTCTCTCATGCTGTTGCCAGGTATAGATACGTGGATCTGAGGCAAAATGTCAGTGTTCTTTTGTCAAGGGTCTCTGAGGTGAATATAGGAAGAGAAACATGGAAAATCAGATACAGTTTATGACCAGCAGCTTATATTTCTTTCATCAGATCTCTGCAGCTGCAGTTATAATGAACTTTCAAATTTATGGAACATACCCAGGAAAGTATTTGGTAAAACCCTATGAGTGAACATCCTAAGGTGGAATGCTTGGAATATAAAGAGTAAATACTTCATCACAATGCTTGGTTTTTTATTCCTCTCTGCTTAACAGAATGTAAGAGGAAGAGACTTTATCTTGAGAGAAGTTAGTAAAAATATGCAAAGGCAATCATGCGTCTAATTTGTTCACATAAATACTGAAATTATACACTCAAATCAGACAGTAGCACATGAAATAATTGTAATTGATTGCTTCTGCATCCCATAAGAAGCTAGCCTCTGTCTTCATGTAATCATAGTAAATCCACATTCAAATCAAATTTAGAGTTACAATCTCTTGTTCCAGTAGGTGCTATTTGTTGGTTTCCTAGGTCTTCCTGAAAGCTGACCTGGTCTGTTAAAGTTAACCAATAACTTTGTTCAGCCAGCAGAAGCCTATCAGCCTATCACTTCAGTCTGAATATTTGTTAAGATTGTACTTGTACTGGTGAGTAAAACATCAATATTGTTACACTCATTCTTAGCTTTATTTAATATTTAAATTTGCATGAAACAATAAAGTATATTCCTTGTTAGCTTCTGTGATATGTCCATCTTTCTACTATAGTTATCAAAAGCATGCTACAAAATATGCCCTTCACTGGGATGCAAATGGATTGCACTTTCCTGCCTTGCTGTGGGGGAGTCCCTGTCCCTGGGCATATTCCTGTGCATCCTCTTACCAAAGAGAAAGGAGCATCATGTGTCCCAGGTTCTACCCTCAGGCCTAGAGGTATTGCCTTCTTCCCCAATTCTGATCTACTAAATGCTTCTTCATGCAGGCAGCCCACAAAAAGGGCTGTCCAAAAATAGTACCGTTGTCCTTGGACTGCTGTTCTTGCAGCAGCCCCTAGAGCTCCCTGGTTGGTGGGAGGAACATGTTACAAACTGTGCCAAAAACATCAGCAATGTTCCCAAAGCACCAGCATCTGGTGCCAATATTACCTCTTCTGCTGGTTAAGCTGTGCTAATGTTGAAAGCCTTAGGCTCTTCATCAGTTCAGCTGAGGCAGACTCAGTTTTGGAAGGTATTCACACCTTCAGTAAATACAAAGTCAAACCACATTGACATTGTCAAGCTTCTTGATCTAGTGATACATGCCCCTGCCTATGTCTCTTCTGACCCAAACGATTCTAAATTCTATGATTCTATCATACCAGCCATAGGTTTTCAAGTTCTGCCATTCAAATAAATCCATCATGAATTCCCTTTCTCTTTCTTTTAAATCAGTCATGAGGGAGCTGTTGGATCTGAGCCGATTCCTTTACTACACAAATACACTGAGTTCAGAACAAAATAAGCTTGTAGGATCATGCTGCATGTACATAATCTTCTTCAGGGCAGGTATGGACACCACTAATTCCCAGATCACAAAATGCCATTGCTTTTCATTACAAAATGGATGTAGAAGAACCTGCCATTTTCTGTTGCTGCTCCTTCAAGACTACACAAGTTCTGTCGTTGGAGACTCCAAAGATTCCCTGAGCATCTATGTGTACTGTGGGAAAAGAACTCTACCTCTAGGTCCTGAATTGTTTATGTATATTACATGGATTTTGCCTTTCTTCTTGTACACAAACACACGGTCCAAACAACAAGCACTGCTCTTTGGGGGAAGGACAGATGCTGATAGAGATAAATTAGCCTAAATAATGGTCTTCAGTCTTGGAATCAATAAACCTTACCCTATTTCTAGCAATATAAAGCTTTTGATGATATTTCCATGTATGTTAAGAGATGGTTTTGTCCTGAAAGGCCACATTCTCAGTGCAGTTCAAGGTGCAAAAAAAATATGAAAGAAATCTCATTTTCAATTCCTTACAACTATAAAGCTAGATTAAAAAGAGGGGTGTGGGGGAAAAATATCCGGTGATTTTTGTGAGAAGGTAGCAAGTCCAAGGAAGATCACTTGGTCTGAAATAGTTAACTAGAAATAGAGATGGAAAAGGAATCTTAAACTTTTAAACTGCACTGCCTGTGAGTAGCCCCTTTCCCTAACATTTCCAGAACTTTCAACAGTCCAAATGACTTGAAACTCTCCTCTATATGTTTAATATTAAGAATGTCCATTAATTAATAATAAGCTTGGGGATTTTTTTAACAGTTAATAGTTGCATGTGAGCAAATATATTTGTTTGCAATGGTGCAACATGATCACAGAAGAGCTGAGGTTGGAAGTGACCTCTGAGGTCTGCAAGCTCAACTGCCCTGCACAGAGCAAGTCACACGGGTTGCATCTCTAGTTGTTTTCTTTATTTGATTTTAGTGGTTCTTGAGAAAAAAAAAAAGTGAAATTTTAAATACTGGTATTTCTAATGAAACCATAGCCTTGTAAAAAGGCTATAGGAATGAGAGGAGAATGAGCCCTTCATTAATGAACTCTACCCCCTGCATTTCATTATCCTTACTGACATTCACAAGATGGCTTTAGGTGACTATTTCAGAGTAATGCTATAATGAATAGTGTAAGTTCTGTGCTGTTACTGTGAATAATGGTATCAACAACTACTTTTGTAAACAGTCATCATAGCCTCTCCTTTGGAATTGCTGGATATACAGCCTAGCAGTTCAAGTGTCAATTTGAGATTGATTAACTTGAAACCAATCTGAGGTAGTTAGGGCTCATGTGTAAAGTAAACAAAAGTGATCCTGGCCATCTGATATCACCTGTTGTTTCTCTTGTATCTCCTGGCACAAACAAGGGCATTTAGCCACATGATACCATTTCTGTTCTGTTTTCCTGAGGCTTCTCAAGTCACCGATATTATTGTCTATAATAATTTGATGTCTATAATAACATGGTAGGATGGGTATTTTAAATCTTATGGATCAACTCCCTCTCTTCTTTATCATTATACGTGTTCTCTTTGCTTATGGGTAAAAAAAAAAAAAGAAAAAGCAGTCACCATTATGAAAAGGCATTGGCTATATTTATAGCTGCCTTAGTACATCTTAGCAACAAGAAACAAATGCAGTTTAGTCATCCAGGTCTCTGGGTTTGCCATAATACTTGTGATAGATCAGAGAGACTATTTTTAATATTTTCCTGTGTTAGATTCTGAATTTTAAGTTTAGATAACATACAGCTGTGACAGGACAAAAATTTGCCAGAGCATGCACACCACACTGAGTGTCACATTAATTCCACTAGAGACTGCAGCTGCTAGGATCTAGGTCCATAGACAGCAGGAGGCTTCAGTGAACCAATGGGTGCCCCTTTTGAGTCTCTTTTCCACTCACTTACTCACTCACTCTCTCTGTCTCCTTTGAGTTTCTCCGGTTGGCTCATCCCTATGTTTCTCTAAGCAGTCTCTAATGCAAATTACTTCAACCTACTTTATTGACAGCATCAGGTTACAGCTCACGCCGCCTGACAGGGACCCCAAATAAACAAATTCCTGGGCAATTATACCCTTGCAACCTAAATTCCTACTCCCCCATCCCCCTGCACTTTTCACGTACTGCCCATGAGACAGCTAGAAGCCACCATGCTGCTAGAAAGTTATGACCTGTTTGCCGCTACTGAAGGTAGGTGGGATGAATCCCAGGACTGGAATGTGACTATTAACAGTGGTTAAGTCTCCTCTCAGTTTGCATTTCTTCAGACTAAACAACTTCCCTCAGTCCCTCCTCATAAGACATGTTCTCCAGACCCTTCACCAGCAACTTTGGTCTTCTTTGGACATGCTTCAATATCTCAATGTGTTTCTTGGAGTCAAGGGACCACAACCAATCACAGAACTCAAGGTGCAGTCTCACCAATGCTGAGTACAGGGCCACAATCACTTCTCTAGTCCTGCTGGCCTCACCATACAAGTCAAGATGTTATTGGCCTTCTTGACCCCCTGGGAACACTGTCAGCTAATATCCAGCTGGCTGTGACAAACAACCCCAGGCCCTTTCCCACCAAGCAGCTTTCCAGTCACTTTTCCTCAAGCCTGTAGCACTACATGGGGTTGTCACTCAGGTGCAGGACTCAGTCCTTGGCACTGCTGAACCTCATAGGGTGTCTTTGGACCATCAATCAAGCCTGTCCAGGTCCCTTTCTACAGGCTTTCTACCCTCAAGAAGATCAACACTCCCACCCAACTTGGTGACATCTGCAAACTTACTGAGGTTGCACTTGATCTATTCTCATCCAGGGGATTAATAAAGATATTAAATAGAACTGATCCAAACACTAAGCCTTGGGGAACATCACTTGTGGTCACTCAGTAACTGGATTTAACTCTTCACAACAACTTCCACCAACTCTGTCAGTATTCTTGGGTAGATTCTATCCAGTCCTGTAGACTTGTGAGAGTCCAGGTGGCAGAGCGGATTGTTGCCTACTTCTTCCTGGATTATGAGAGGTTCATTGTACGCTCCATCCCTGTCTTTTAATCAGTGACCTGAACAGGCCAAAGTCTGCCCTCTGGAAGTCCATGACAGCAGCTTTGCTGCCCCCCCTCCTTACTTCATCAAGAATGAAAAACTCTCATTTCACGGTCGCTAAGCACAACACGACCTCCAACCACCACATCTGAACAGTTCTTCTCTGTTTATAAACAGCAGGTCAAGTGAGACACCTCCAATGGTAAGGTCACTCACTAGCAATGTCTGAGAATTTTCTTCCTCACACTTTACAAACCTCCTACACTTCCAGACTTCCAGTAGGATATCCATCTCGTTGGCCTTCCACCTCATCCTTATCCATAAGCACCTGACCTTATCCTCAAAATCATTGAGTTCTGTACAACTGAAACCGTCCCTAACATACAGAACCACATCACCACTTCTCCTTCCCTGCCCATCCCTTCTAAAGAGTTTATAGCCATTCACTGAAGTAGTCCAGTCATGGCAATCATCTCACCACATTCTGTGATGGCAACTAAGTCATAGCTACCCTGCTGCACAATGTATTCCTGCTCCCCGCCCTGTTTGTTACCCATGCTGTGTGCATTGGAGTAGAGGCACTTGAGCCAGGCTATCGATTTTGCCCTCAATATTGTCATGATACACCGAGGTTCATCTCTAGTGAGTTTAGTTCTATCCCCTTCCATTTTTGAACCTAGTTTAAAGCCCTTTCATTAGCAAGAATACCTTTCCACCTTTGAGACAGTTGAACTCCATCTGTTGCCAGCAGACCCGGTGCTGTGTAAACCTCCCCGTGATCAAAAAACCAAATTCCATCAAATGACACCAGCATCTGTACCACGTGTTGATCAGGTGAATTTTCCTGTCCCTTTCAGTATTCTTCCCTGCCACTGACGTGCTCCTGATCCTTCAGCCACTTGCCCCAATGCCTTGAAGTCCCTTTAGGATGGCTTTTGGACTTCTCTCTGCCACCATGTCACTGCCAACTTCTATAAATGATAGTGGGTGATAATCAGAGGGCCACAGCAGACCAGGGAGTTTCCTAGTAAAGCCTCCAACCCATACTCCAAGGAGGCAGCAGACTTCCCTGTGGCGTGGGTCTCGTCAGCACACTAGGCTTCCCCTCAGAAGGGAATCACCTATGACAATTACCCTTCTTTCCCTAATGGAGGCAATCATAATGTGTGGAGCTGACTGATTCTCCATAGGCAACCCCCAGGACAGATCTCCACCTACATCCTCACCCGCCTGGCATTCAAGTTCCAGAGCCTTATAACTGTTGCATAAGTGGAACTGGGAAAGAGAGTGAGGCTGACATGGGATTCACCTCCTGCCCATGATACCAAAAGGGCTGGCAAATAAACTCTCTAAGACTTGTTTTGGAGTTTTAGAAAGCAAGCATCCTTTATTAGGCCTGTGAAACACCAGGGAGTGATCTTCATTGACCATGTGCGGCCGAGCTGGTTACAGAATATATTTCCCTCTTGCATGCATATGTGTAAATTTTCCCAGAAATCTTACACATATTCTATCTCTTTCCAAGGACTCATATTAATGTTATGAACTTCACAAAAGTTGAAGATCTCACTAATTTAGAGCTGGCTCCTACTCCCTTACCTTGCATTTGAGACAGAGAAAGTTGCAAACAGAGGTGACTACAGAAGATCTGTTTGGCACAGATCATGCTTCACTCCTTCATCTCCAAGGAGTGAACAATGTCTGGAAGAACACAGGTTGAAGGAAAACATGCTATGAGAGAAAGAAAACATGCTACCAGACACATTTAGACATGCTTCATGTCTAGTTTAAAAAAAAATACAATTACTTTAGTTTAGCTTAAATCAGAAGTATTCCACTATTTGTAATAGCAGAGACTGGTTTCCACTCCCCTCCTCTCTTAAGGTTGCCTCTTTCTGCTTGGCAGCACAAGCACAGGGACCCACTGCTCCTCGCAGCCCGCACACCACCCTGCCCTGTGGCTCTGATCTGGATGATCTTTAAGGTCCCTTCAAACCCAAAATATTCGAAGATTTAGATTAGACAATAGGAACACATTAAACACAATGAAGGTGGTGTTCAAGGTCAGGTTGGAAGGGGCCTTGGGCAGCCTCAACTAGTGGGATGTCCCTGCCCATGGCAGGAGGTTGGAACCAGGCGATCATTAGGATCCCTTCCAACCCAAACTAGTCTATGATTCTATGATATTTCTGTATGTTTCTTGGAGGTATTTACATAGATCACCCTCCTCTGAATAATTTAACAGAAAGAAAGTGGCAAAACTTGACTCTTTCAACAAAAGTATCTCCGTAAAACTGAGTTTGTAGAACATCCAGCTGTTATCTCTGCAATTTATCTAGATTGGATGTTTCCAACCTAGAATTATCTAGGCTGGAAGTTTAATAGTGGTATAATTACACTATTATAAAATCATGAAAAAAAAGAAGAAAAAAGAGAAAGACGTTGAGTGTTAAAGGAGGAAGTGATCTTCACAGTGTTGAATTCATGTAATATGGAGGATTTGTTGGACAGAACCGACGTTGCTTTTGAACTCTTGCATTTTAGAAAACTCTGAAATACTGGTGGATATGAAAAAAGTGTCTCTCGGGTAAAAAGGAAAATCCCCCACCTTAGAGACTAAGTATTATAGAAACTGTTTTTAACCACTGTGTACTTTTACATCTCTTGTTGAATGTTATCAATTNTATTGTCATGATACACCGAGGTTCATCTCTAGTGAGTTTAGTTCTATCCCCTTCCATTTTTGAACCTAGTTTAAAGCCCTTTCATTAGCAAGAATACCTTTCCACCTTTGAGACAGTTGAACTCCATCTGTTGCCAGCAGACCCGGTGCTGTGTAAACCTCCCCGTGATCAAAAAACCAAATTCCATCAAATGACACCAGCATCTGTACCACGTGTTGATCAGGTGAATTTTCCTGTCCCTTTCAGTATTCTTCCCTGCCACTGACGTGCTCCTGATCCTTCAGCCACTTGCCCCAATGCCTTGAAGTCCCTTTAGGATGGCTTTTGGACTTCTCTCTGCCACCATGTCACTGCCAACTTCTATAAATGATAGTGGGTGATAATCAGAGGGCCACAGCAGACCAGGGAGTTTCCTAGTAAAGCCTCCAACCCATACTCCAAGGAGGCAGCAGACTTCCCTGTGGCGTGGGTCTCGTCAGCACACTAGGCTTCCCCTCAGAAGGGAATCACCTATGACAATTACCCTTCTTTCCCTAATGGAGGCAATCATAATGTGTGGAGCTGACTGATTCTCCATAGGCAACCCCCAGGACAGATCTCCACCTACATCCTCACCCGCCTGGCATTCAAGTTCCAGAGCCTTATAACTGTTGCATAAGTGGAACTGGGAAAGAGAGTGAGGCTGACATGGGATTCACCTCCTGCCCATGATACCAAAAGGGCTGGCAAATAAACTCTCTAAGACTTGTTTTGGAGTTTTAGAAAGCAAGCATCCTTTATTAGGCCTGTGAAACACCAGGGAGTGATCTTCATTGACCATGTGCGGCCGAGCTGGTTACAGAATATATTTCCCTCTTGCATGCATATGTGTAAATTTTCCCAGAAATCTTACACATATTCTATCTCTTTCCAAGGACTCATATTAATGTTATGAACTTCACAAAAGTTGAAGATCTCACTAATTTAGAGCTGGCTCCTACTCCCTTACCTTGCATTTGAGACAGAGAAAGTTGCAAACAGAGGTGACTACAGAAGATCTGTTTGGCACAGATCATGCTTCACTCCTTCATCTCCAAGGAGTGAACAATGTCTGGAAGAACACAGGTTGAAGGAAAACATGCTATGAGAGAAAGAAAACATGCTACCAGACACATTTAGACATGCTTCATGTCTAGTTTAAAAAAAAATACAATTACTTTAGTTTAGCTTAAATCAGAAGTATTCCACTATTTGTAATAGCAGAGACTGGTTTCCACTCCCCTCCTCTCTTAAGGTTGCCTCTTTCTGCTTGGCAGCACAAGCACAGGGACCCACTGCTCCTCGCAGCCCGCACACCACCCTGCCCTGTGGCTCTGATCTGGATGATCTTTAAGGTCCCTTCAAACCCAAAATATTCGAAGATTTAGATTAGACAATAGGAACACATTAAACACAATGAAGGTGGTGTTCAAGGTCAGGTTGGAAGGGGCCTTGGGCAGCCTCAACTAGTGGGATGTCCCTGCCCATGGCAGGAGGTTGGAACCAGGCGATCATTAGGATCCCTTCCAACCCAAACTAGTCTATGATTCTATGATATTTCTGTATGTTTCTTGGAGGTATTTACATAGATCACCCTCCTCTGAATAATTTAACAGAAAGAAAGTGGCAAAACTTGACTCTTTCAACAAAAGTATCTCCGTAAAACTGAGTTTGTAGAACATCCAGCTGTTATCTCTGCAATTTATCTAGATTGGATGTTTCCAACCTAGAATTATCTAGGCTGGAAGTTTAATAGTGGTATAATTACACTATTATAAAATCATGAAAAAAAAGAAGAAAAAAGAGAAAGACGTTGAGTGTTAAAGGAGGAAGTGATCTTCACAGTGTTGAATTCATGTAATATGGAGGATTTGTTGGACAGAACCGACGTTGCTTTTGAACTCTTGCATTTTAGAAAACTCTGAAATACTGGTGGATATGAAAAAAGTGTCTCTCGGGTAAAAAGGAAAATCCCCCACCTTAGAGACTAAGTATTATAGAAACTGTTTTTAACCACTGTGTACTTTTACATCTCTTGTTGAATGTTATCAATTGCAGTGTAAAATGAGAGATTTCCTGAGAACATGGTCAAATCTTAATGGTTTGTCAACTGAAAAACAAAGTGAATGTTCACCTTGTTGAATGTTGTGCTTCCCTCCCCCTTCAAAATAAGGCAGATTTAACTACAAATATTCTATTTCCCAACTGATTTGTGATTACAACAGAAATGAGAAAATCTGGGTTAAAAAAAAAACAACAACCCAGATCACTGTAATAGGCAGATATTATAAATCTTATTAGGTTTGATGAACCTTGCAGACAGATAGATGTGTTCTACAACACTTCTGAGGGCTGATTGGTCTGTTCCTTACTTCTAACAAAACAACACAAAACTGCATGATACTTGAGAAAAATCAGAGGTATCACAGCACCTCAGAAAATTATCTTTGAAAATCTTGACAAGAAATTCCAGGCAATGAACAAATAAAAATGTTGAGGGTAATGTTGAACCTTTTAATTGAAGTCTCTTGTACCTTGACCCATACAGCAAGGAGGAAAAACTTTGGGTAAGTCCGTGTAAGGAAATGCATAATTATTGTTCACATTAATCTACTGTTCTTTTACTCTGTTTCCCAAAGGAACAAATAAACTTCATTCTGATATCCACAGAAAAGAAGTAAAATGGTTCTGTGAACATTAGACTCAAGTAAGGCCTTTCTCTTATGGATTAAAGGTTAGTGAGTTGAAGTGTGAGGTCTGAACAAAGATTTTTCTAAAGCTGGGGCAGCACCTAAGCATTTCCTCCCATTTAGACCATCCGATACTAGATGTGCAAGCAACTGAATGGTATTCCCACTGTAGGAGCACTGGAAGACTGATTTTCACAGAATTTCCATCAGTTTGTTATTTTTTTCATCATCTGTAGCTGAACTTGGCCAGAGGCTTCCAAGGTTGTAACAGGACCTTGAGCACATATTTATACAAAATTCATTTTCCTAGAAAACCAGAATATTAACTTCAAAGAGCAAATAGACCTGTGTACTACTTAAAATTCTCCTTGGTCATGAGAACCACCAAAAAAAAAGGAAAAAAACCCCAAAAACTCTTTATCAACACTTGAAAGTTATTCCATCTGAATAACTCATAGTGGTTTACTTAAAACAGTCGCTGCATGCTTATTTGGATCGATATCTGAACTAATAGTGTTGGCTGTAGCAGATTGCAGTTAATTGTATAAGACTCATTGTACACAAAGTTGGATGTTCACAGTCTAGGCTACATTCAGATTATGCTATTTTCTACAATGAATTTCCATTGTATTAGTGGTAAATTCTTATTTCCTCAGGTTGAAAACCCTTACCTAGATATGGAAAAATATACAAAATTTAAATGCTTATTAAATATAACAATTTCCACAGAGAAACTCAATATGAAGGGGTTTTTTTATAGTCAGGTTAACCAGAAATATCCCATGCATTTAGACTTTAAGGTGTTGAACGAAGTAGCTGCAGATGAAGTTGCTGCAGAATTTAACTATATTTGCAGTTTTCTTTAAATAAATTTTCCTATGGGCTTTAGGGAAATACATTTTATACTTTGCAGGAGTCTTGAGATATCATCTGAGAGAATCTAGAATGAGATGTCAAAGGATGGACTTAAGCAGTGCTTAGAGAAGTTGACATAGATTTGGGAGTCATCATTGTCAAAAGGAAAACTGATTCCCTGAGAACTATGCCAACCATGCAGTAAGTGTAAGAGGAGCCTAGATCCTGAGCGTCTCTGTATGCTGAGATGAAAGCATTTGTATTAAAAAAACAGCTATTTGTCTGTCTTACAGCCTGTCAGTAGTACAAGCATCAGAACCTAATCCTACAGCCAGGGAAGTGGTAGTTTGGTATTTTATTTCTTGCTGGCCTCCTGGTTCTCTCTTTCACGTGGTTCTTTTTAAAGAGTTTCTCTGTTTGTTAAAGTAGGCCATTACAAGTAAAGATTGTAGGTTTCAATTGTACCTTAGGAAGTGCGAGTGTCTCTGGCCGTTGAAGTATTGTGGAATTCGAGAAAAGGCCAGGTTCATCACCTGACTGACTGTGGAAGAGCAGTATATGTAGCCAGTTTTTTGAGTGGCCTCTTTCAATAAGATTTACGTGCTGCAAAGAGGTAAATCTGCAACTGAGTTAAAGGTCATAACTTGTCCCATCTCCCTCTCTAACAGTAGCTAGAAAACTGGGGTTTTTTTTCTTCCTATAGCTCTTGACTTACAGGTAAGAACTGACTTATTGCCCTGGCTTTATATGCCCATGGGTTATCTCAGTAGCACAGTGATTAGCGCTATTCCTACCTACTTTGTTGGTTTGCTGTGAGGCAGTGGAGGAAGAAAAGGAAAATTGCCTCTAGTCAGAAGAGCCTAGCCATGAAAATTCAGTTATTCATCCTTAAATGACTTACTGTTATATAAAACAGTATATGTGGATAACAAAGTTTGGAGGACTGAAGGTTACCTGTTTCTTGGTATCAGTTTTTACGTCTGTCAGTTTTAAGGAGCTAGTAGAGGTGCAATGACATTTGAAGCAATGAAAGTTGATCACCTTGCTCTCTTTAGCAGGCTGCTTCACAGTTGGGCCTTGATCTACTTGTCAGAATAATTTTATTGCTGATCTGTGTTAGATTTTCTGAAAACTTGAAATACACCGTTAAAGTTTTGTACGTGTAAAAACCAAAAGTATTAAAAACAAAACAAACAAAAAACCCAACCAAAGTCGCCAAACAAGTATCTTTCAACAAGACATTATTTTCAGCCCAATAGGAACTGCTCCTGACAGAAACCCCGAACTGGAAATGTACTTGCAGTTGTTATTATGTAATTAGTAGGGCACTTAAGTGTAGTGTCCTTCATGATTTTTTGCTACTTTCTTCATTTTTTTTAGTTTTCTTCCAATTTCCTAGAGTAAATAGAAAAATAATCTTAAAAATAATGATGAAATGTCTCTTCTCTATTCCATTCTCAGCCTTCAAGGTGTCAAGTAGAGAAAAAATTGCTAATAAAATTGAAGACTCTCTAGGAGGTGATGTATCTAAACATCTGCAGTATTTTTACAGAATTCTTTCTATAACAGGTTCTTTCTGACTCTATCTGAACATGCACATGTGTGTTTACATTCAGAGACAGAATTACTTATAGAGAGAGATTAGTACACTTGAAAATGGGTCTGTGCCAGATCAGTTTTCATTTTGAAAGAAATTGAGGTAGCAACTACTAGTAGAAAAGCATGTGCCTTGGGCATTACTGAGCTCTCTCACTGAACCTGCAGTGAATTTTCCTTAAAGTCTGATGAGTTTATCTCTTCTAATTGACCTAAGCTTGGCTATAGAGAATGCTGATGGAACACTCTTACACAATGTAAAAAGAAAACAAAATAAAAGTTATGAAATTTAGGTTGTTTATTAAAAGGTATTTTTCTAGGGTCTCTTAAGGAAAGAAATAGGAACTGTCAAGTCAGACTATATTTATCTATTTGCCTTAAACATTTTGTCAGAGGACTACCCATTTGTGGCACCAGCTTGTCTGTCATGCCACGGTTCAGCTGGGGGCAGTGCAGGAGCAGGCACAGCTCTCCCTTGCTGGGGTGAAGTCAGGCCCCAGAGCTGGCTTTGGTGGGGGGAAGAGTTGCTGCTGCCCCCACTACCCCCCCACTTGCTCACTTCTGGAGCCCCCCNGATTCATTTCTCTAACTTCGGGTGGTTGCACCTCCCGCGTGTCTTTGTTGTGCACCCTGGTATCTTGGTGTGTTTAAGTTTGCTGGAGTCAGAAATAAATATTGTTTGATATTCACCCTGGGAGTGACCTTATTGGCCTCCAGGTCACCACACAGAAAAACGAATCCAATCCCCTCCCCACAGTCATAGCCGGACACAAGCATGTGGCTTGTGGGTCAGGGTTGTGACAGGAACTGTTACAAATTAACTTATCCATTGCAAGGAGGTAAGATGCCCCCTAGGAGGCTGAAGACTAAGACAACAAAATATTTTGTCTTAGGAAATAGGTAGAAATAAAAACCTCCTCTAACAGAAAGAACTAGGTTCTCTGTTATTGGATACTTTGTTGGTAAGACTTCATAAGGGGGTGATTTTATAGAAAACCTATTATTTATCTCTTAAAATTTCTCATAAACCTTAATTTAAAAAACATTTCACAGTAAGAGAGCTGAGAAAGTTAAATGTTAGTTTATTTTTATGTTTACTTTTTGGTAACATATAGAAGAATCTTTTTTTGCAAGTATGCCTGAGGTTCAGGTGGAGACAGGAGTTTTAATATCAAAACATGAAATTCCAACTTAAAAAAATGCTCTTTCCCTCCTTTACCTTTTTTAAGATTGCAAGGAGGTGATAATGTTGTGTTTGCAAAATTAAACATTTCAGCTAGAAAATTTTAATCTAGTCCTTCTCCATAGTTCTGTTTCTATTTCCATTTCACCCACTCTTAATAATTTTGAAATTTAAATAATTCTTCACAGCAGCACTGGATGACAACTGACCTTTCTCCTTCCCTGAGTAGAAATGAATCAGTAAAAAAACCCTGTACTGCTTTGGGAAAATATTTAATTGAATTTTGCTTTGCTGCTAATTGTACCTAGTTGTATTGAAAATCAAAACTGAAACAGTTGTTTTTCAATTATCAGTTCTATGTAATTATTCTCACTTGGGGCAAAGAAATTTAAATTAATTTATCTATATTTTGTTCTTCACAGTCACATATGTTTTCACAGTCTGCAAAGTATAGTTAATACACTCTCTGTGTTTGTGTGTGTGTGTGTGTGTGTGTGTGTGTGTATGTACATTAACAAGTTCATAGGTATAAGGAAAGATGACCTTTCCTTCCAGATAAGTTTTTCTCTGCTTGCAAATCTACCTGTATTGGATTTCAGCTGTGGCCTTTTGATGGCTTTATGGTTCAGATAATCGAGCAGCAGTACTGAACCTTTTGCAGACATGCTTGTCAACACTCATTTCTTCTGCCTTTTTTTCATACAAAAAAGTGTACAATACAGATGGTTATTTCTAATTTCAGTTTCTCCATCTAATGGTCTTGTTTAAGTCATGATTTTCCAAAACCTGGGATCGGCTGGTGAACTTTAGATATAATCTTTCTTCTGGTTTATTAGAACAGGGAGCTAATGTAGTTTGCATTTCATCCCTGCTCAGAAATATAGCATCCATAGATAAAAATGTTTGTTCTGGAGAAAAGAAGATAAAAGAAGAGAAAAAGAAGGGGAAGGGGCAGGGGAAGATTAAAAAAAGGAGAAGAAATGATAATTAGATGTTGGTCTGGATTCTGGTACTTGTCCTGATATTATTCAATCATTCCAGAGGTGACTCAGAACTCTTGTTCCTCCTCATCAGACAATGAACTGTCACTCTAGTAGAGCCTAGTGCATCCTCTTGCATCTCAAGACATGAGGAACCTGACAGTTTATAAAATGCAGATAAACCTGGGTTTAGCTAGGACACTATAGTGATTGCTTTGCAGCAGCTGGCAAGGCTCATGCAAGTCTTATCTATCAATGTGAGAAATCACTCATCTTATTGTCAGGTGGCAGATCAGTTTGATCAGAAAATATACCAGGTTGATTTGATGCTTTATTTCTTATCCTGCAGCTCTGAGAGTGTAATTCTGGGTCTAGTAAAAGTGCAGTTGTTGAAATAGTCTCATAAGCGTAAGAGGTCATATTTTTCCAAAAGTACTCTACTAATCTAAATTCAGAGTACAACAGATTTCTTTAGAGCAATTTTGCATTTGGATCTAATTTTCTTATTTTCTTATTTTCTCTTAATTTTTGAGCGGGCAGGGCGAGAAGG
>WAAB01025132.1:3192-110052 GCA_013389865.1 Piaya cayana
TCATCCCATTGGTCTCTGCCCAGTGGTCCAGCCTGTTCAGATCCCTTTGCAGAGCCTCCCTACCCTCCAGCAGACTGACACTTCCACCCAGCTTAGTGTCATCTGCAAACTTGCTAAGGGACCACTCAATGCCTTCATCCAGGTCACTGATAAAGACATTGAACAGGACTGGACCCAGCACTGAGCCCTGGGAGACCCCACTTGTCAATGGCCTCCAGCTGGATTTAACACTATTTATCACCACTCTCTGGGCCCGGCCATCCAACCAGTTTTCCACCCAACCAGTTTTCCATCATATATTCCTGCCTACCTCTGTCATCTCCCTCACGTGTGGTATTGTAATTGTTTCCATATGTGTCTGGTGAAGTAGATCACAGAGTTAATCAGGTTGAAATATATATAAAAAAATATATATATGACTGACTTTTGACTCTTAGCTGGCTCTTATAAACAGCGGGATGGGTGGAGGAACAAGAGATGTCGTAGGTACCACTTATCCGCAGTATGAGTGTTGGGAAAAACCTAAGCCGTTTTGCCCGTTCACTTCCCTGTTCCATTAATTCTGTAAATCTTATTTGCTTCAATTTTTTCCCATTTGCTCAACAATGACACCTGGTTCCTATAGGAAGAATTTTATTTTCTTGTGCCATCCTGTTAAAGGCTTTTGCTTTCAGTTTCTCAGCTCAATTCTGAACTTTATGCTGGTTTTCATCTTCCTTTTAAAATAATTCCTGAGCTGTATTTCCAGGATGCTGTCTTTCTCTGGCTCATGTTTCTTTAATGTTGTTTTGTTTGTTTTTCTTTTACTCAGCCCCACAAAACAATTACTTTCTGCCTCCCATCTCTTGCTTCCTCTCCTATTCTACATTATAAACAAAGGTACTTGCAGTGTGCAGTTGAGAATAATAGAGGGAGTGGATTAAGTGACCTCATGGCCAATATCTGTTCTCCTGCCAGCTATTTTTGTTTGACTTCCGATCTTGCTAACTATTTGACCTTTTAAAATCTAATTTGACAATACCAAGGCCTTTCCTTGTTTACCTTTATTTTGTTTACTGATGCTTGTTAAGAAAAATTTGAAATACCTTTGTGAGGTCTGAAATATGCTCAGCCCATTCTCTTGTTGCCAACAGTTTTGATGGTTCATTATCAAGTGGTCTGTGTTTTAATCAAGGTTGCTGAATACCGTTATTGAAATAGCTACATTTCAAAAGCAAAGCTTGTCTTCTTACTGGAAGTTAAAGAAATTGCATACTAACCACCTAAAATCACACTGAGTATTTTTACCATTATTAACTTTTATCCAGTTATTAATCTGTTCAGAAATATACTTGGAAAATCAGACAAGAAACATCTTTGCATAGCTCAACATGTTGGAGTTTGCATCCAGGCCAAGGAGTCCTGGACAATATAGTAGCACAAGAAGAGTTACCTGTTTTCAAGATAAGAATGCTGTGTTGCTGTTGGGTTTTGAATGTTAATTTGTTTTTATGCGAGTAGGTTTCTTTATGTGGGGGAGAGACAGCCTATCCTTTATTTGCATTTTGGAAGTTCGAGATCACTCACATTTCATACATTACGTTGTGCTATGTAACTGCTCAGTGGAGTGTTTCTTTTAAAGCATTTGAATCAACCTTTTCCTGTCCCTTATGAAAATTCAGAAAGAGACAGTGTAATAGTATTGGAATAGTTTGTCATAGATAGAACTTATTAATCCTAGTAAAGTTTTAATTTCATTACCTGACGCTGCAGTACTTCTATGTTTGCCAGAACTCTAAGGTAGATGAGAATTTTGTTGTTGTTGTTTATGCCAAGATACTATACCCTGTTGTAATTCTGAATGTTTCTGTTTTGCTGAGCTCTTTTTTTTTAACTGCCTAAACTATTTATTATAATTATATAATTTATTATAATAAGTTATATTTCTAAATGTTTGCTACTTGGCATTTAAGAATGATCCCTTTTTGGCTCAAAAAATGTGCACTTGTTAGTTCACTACTGTGAGGCAGTTTATGGTAATGCTGCCAGGAAAATTCAGAAAAAGTGTCTTCATCAGGTGTGAACTATTGCACCTGCCTGTACTTCCAGGTTTATCAGTGTGCCATTTACTGATCTTGTGTGTATTCTTCAGCTTTTATTGGCAGAGTATTGCTCTTCAAACTATTTGCCAAATAAAGGTGGGAGGATAGCCAACTTCCCGTTCATCTTTCTGTCCCCAGTCTTCGCTCTCGTGGCTATGGGGAAAGGTTGAATGAAGTCTCAGCAGCAGATTTGTTAGCTAGCTCTCTTGCCTGTATTCCTATACATTTACACTATGGCAGCTGAAATTAGCACTGTCTGTGACATTTTATTTATGTACTGCTGAGTAGTTCTGAGTATCAGATGTGAAACAGACTCACTGTACTATTTGCTGCTGTTGCTTATCATAGCTGTGGGCAGCAGGAAAATAAAGGCATGTCTTAGTCTGGAGAGCTGAATGTGTGGCTTTGTAAGCAGTTTAGCTAATCTAAGCTCGTTCTGCTGCCTGAGAGCACGATTTCCTGCTTTTCCCCTCCATTCTTGCTAGCCCTTGCATTTTGTTTGCTTCTCTTGTGCTGGCAGTAGCACCCTTACTGCTGTGCAGTCAACTGAATCAGGGAGACAGTTTGTTTTGAAATGAAAGCAGCCAAACTACAGCAAGCAAACTAACACACACACACAAAAGACTTCCCACTGGGCTATTTCTGGCTGGCCTTGGGGGCTACCCCAAGGTATTTTATTGACTCAAGAGAGGGAGTGGAACTGTCTCCTTAGAGAGCAGCTTTAGCGCTGACCCCAGTACTATCAATGAAACGGCAGTGTATCAATACCTTTATCTGCTGACATCTTTAAAGAACAGCAGCAGACTGTGCAAAGGGAAGGTACAAGAAAGTCCTTCAAGAGGGCCAAGAACCTGCTGAACAAAACTTGGGCTAAAACTCGGAAAGCGAGAAGACAAGTTAACAAAATCCTCTTTTATGTCAAGGCAACTTATGAATTGTAAACAGGTGCCCAGCTAGATGAAGTGATCTACACCAGAAATACAAGAGGTTGAGATGTAGCTGCTGGTGGGTAGAATGTCTAGGAAGGTTCTCCAATGAGTTTTGCAATGTATTACATATGTAAATTAATACAAAAGGATTACCAGATTTAAAAAATATCAGTGATGTATTTGTATTTGTTTGCATTAGAAGACTCCTCTCCTCCTTCATATTCTCTAGGTGCTGCAGTTCAGGTGTACAGCTTCTTAGAGATCTGGAGGGGAATACTCTTTAAATGTTCTAAGAACAGACATTCAACGTGTTAGGTCTTGTAGAGGATCTTTCAGTTGTGGAATAAGTTTTCAAAAATTAATTTTATTTTAATTGTGTATGCTTTCACACAATTATATCTTCAAATACAGTTAATTGCACATAAATTTGACACATTAATTGGCATGCCAGTGTTAGGAACCTCAATATGTGTGAAAGTTTTCTTGCCCTAAATACTTTAAAAATTATTTCTAAAGCTAAAATCCTTTTCAATTGTGTTTGTAACATACTTTTTTTGTGCTTCCAGCTCACAGGCAGAATGGGTATTATACTGAATCACTTCATAGGGAGTAGGAGAGCATCAGTAGAATTATTGCTGTAGTTGCTAGAGCTGCTCTGGTGTTTTCACAGTGCTGGAAAGTGTGTAATACTCTTTGTAAGTACTCCCTGATACTTGTAGTTTTGTGACTGCTGGAACTCATGGAGTTTCATCTCCCATGAATTTATGCTGTGCGGTTTATCTGTTAAAAGCTGTGACTTAAAAGATTTACTGTGGTATTTATTTCTTCATGAATGACAAACTTGAATTGGATATTAATTTGTCCTCTAGTCTTTTCTCAGGTTTGGAATGCCTCCATCCTCTATACTAGTCTGCTTTCTTTAGGAAATGTTACATGAATTTAAAGTTTTCAATAATCTGTAGTAGTTGATTGGAAAGGACCAGTGAGTAAAATTACAGTCACAAAACAGAAAAACTGTCACAAAGGGTTGAAGTTTTAGGTTTTCATTTCTAGTAATTCTTACAGAATCGTACCCATTTAAAATAAAAAATTGATACTTGGTGTCAGTCTTATTAAACCAAATGTAATTATGTTATTGAGAATACAAGGTAACTAAGTATGGATGCACTAGTTGCCCTAAGGGTTGGATTTGATGGCAGATGCAGTCTAGGAAGTCCGTGCTTCCTTTCTGCAGCCATCTTTGAGAGCAAAGGGGTAGGAGAAAGGGGAGCTCAGTGAAAGGGACACAAAACTGTTGTGCAGAGCACAGAATTGCATCATCTCCATCAGGGGCTTTGATCACCAGTCAAGAGTGGGGAGAAATTCCATGACTCCTCTTCAGGGCTGAAGCCAAAACTTCATATTTCATTGTACTCCAAACATGTAAACGAGCTAGAGTACTTCTAGGTGTAGGTTTGTTCAAATCCCGCTTGGAAAAAAAAAATAACTGTAATGCAGTAAAAAAAGACAGCCAAAATGTGTGCATCTTAACATATTTGGAAATTCAGGTAGAGCTGATGTGAGGGTAAATGAGCACGGCTGTTGTGAGAGAGAGAAACAGAATTTTAGAAGAATTTTTAAAATTGTTTATCTGGTTTGTAGGACTGTTCACCATTCTGTCTTACCTGGGAGTGTGACTGCAGCTGTTCTGTGAACTGCTGGTGGTGTACACCTTTCTGTGCACTCTCTCTATGCAGTTTCCTAGTGTGACAGAAAGCTTCATAAAAATCTGTAAAGAGGTTGTGCTTCATTGCCTTTTCCTAGTTACCATATAATTCAATATGAAATATGTATTTATGACTCTTCCATCACATCTATGCTATCTGATTTTTGGTTGACTGGAAAATCCTATTAAAACATGCTCTGAAAAGCTGTCATGTGCCTTGCTTCAGGGGAAGAGAGGCAGGATGGAAACTTGTATTAAAACATGCTGACAGTGTGTAAATATTTGGAAGAGAAAGCTTTGTTTGCACCTTTCTCTAGCTTAGTTTAGCACTTCACAAAGAAATTACTTTTTATTGTTTTCTGGATAACTTTTTTAAATTAAATGAGGTGTAAGATACTAACAGACCAAACAAGTACAATTTTGTACAGGGAAGAATATTTGCCTCACTTTTATTTCATCACAGAAAAGCAAAATAAACTTTGTGAAGTAGGCTTATGTTCGTTAAAAAATTACTGCATGCAAAACCAAAATGAAAAAGTAGAATTATACAGCTTTCTTTTGGCTACAGAAATGCACATTCTAAACTCTAGAATCTTTCTGGTTTTCTTACTACCTGCTTGAAAAATACTGGTAGTGTAGATGAAAACTGATATTAAAAAAACATTGCTATTGCTTCTTACACTTTACAGTGTTGTAAAAATTTCAAGAAAACTTCAGTGAGTTGGAGATAATCCTTTTCTAAAGTATGGAACTGCCACTTCTCTCTTTTTTTCTCTGAATGGAATGGACTTGAATATTGGATACAGTTTGATACAGTTGGAGGCTGAATTATGTACAGACTGTGTTACTGGAAAATCCTAAAGGTATTATTTGTGAGAGTCAGGTCATGGTTTTGCTTTTATTTGGGAAATAAAGTATCTGTAAGAGTTTCGCAGTAGGTATGGTATGTTTTTAGCTTTGATCTTGTGACCTTTTCTGAGTGGACAAACAATGTAGCTGCAATGAAGTTATATTCTTCTGGATGGACTGTGCCTGTCTGCTGTTTGGGCCTTCTCTCTCATACCGCAGAGGTAGCTAAAATAAAGAAATAAAGGCAGTCCTCTATTGGGATTCCCCCCCCCTTTTTTTTCTCCCCCCTCCTTTGAACCACAGATGCTTTTGAAAGGCAGGCAGGACTGTTCTAATTTTTTTCCTTATCCTGAATGTTTTAAGGTGTTTATTTGAGGGCAGATGGGACACCCAGAGCTAAATGAAAAAGCAAGATTGTGAGTAGGAACCATTAAAGAGACCACTTGCTGTCTATGAACGCCTATTTCTATCATGTGCTTACTCCACTGTTTCTAATCCAGTTTTAAACCTCTTTGGAGAGCAACGAGCTGTAATTATTCTTTCCATACTGGGCACTGGACTGTTTCCTTCCTTTCATATCCAGATATCAATAAAAGGTATATATCTCCTGTATTTATGTAATAATACATACATAAAAGTCAGCCTGGCATTGTATGCTGTACTGTGCCAGCAGCTGGCAGGAGGTGCTGTGATAAGAATCTTCCAGCAGAACATGGACAGAGTGAACCTTCCTCAGTTACGTCCTGGTTATCAGTAGATCAGAAACTTCATAGGGTAGAGTATACATCTGGAGAATTGTGTTATAGTTATCACCAAATCTCTCCCTCATTCATTTGATTTCCTTTCTGTTTTTTAAACCTTTTTCTACTTTTTTCCTGATCAGAATCTTACAGCAGCAAGATCTGTAACTTAAGCACTATGTGAAAATTCAAGTCCTTTGATTTTTTGACATCTGTGTCAGCTTAGGTCAGTGAATATCCTCCTGTTTCTCCTGTTTTGAGAAATAAATATTAGTTGTAATGTGTCTCTGGTCACAGGTATATAGTCAAGAGAACAACTTATCTGGACAGACTGTTATGACTAGACCATCTGAATGTCTGCCTTCTCTAAACTGGCTGGTTTGTTATACAGTGATTATTTGATTATTTAAATACAAAGTATTTCTTTTACTTTTTCTTAAATAGAAGAAACACATTTTTCTTATCTGTATCAATCCAATTTCTAACTGGAGTTAAGAATTTCTGAGTGAGGTTTGTTGTTTGTAAAGCATCAGGAGATAGTCTGAACTGCAAGATGGAAGTTGACTTGTTCATAATGTACAAAACAGTTGAAAACATTTAATTTGTATGAAAACAGGGTGAAAATACAGGAGGAAAATAAAATGAGTGAATGAGTGCACATTCAAAGCTTCTTATTTAGGGAGACTTTGAGTGAAAACATGCTATAAAGAAAAGTCTGCAACAATTCTGATACAGTTCATATCGGAGGTTTTTTGTTGAAAAGAGCTAGAGGGTCCATTGATTGTTTTATCTGACTATAAATGTAAAAAAATACATGATAGCTATTCAATAAACAGCTGGTACTTTACTAGTATAGCATAAGAGTTTATCAATATGTTATTTAAGACTTCAGACACCTCTAAATGTGAGGCAGGATAATAATGTAGTTTCCCTGGCTTATTGTGTATTGACTTTGTGTGCTACTTTATTATTTTAGAAGCTGGTAACATTTTGGAGAGGAAGTTATTGAAAATGTTGATAATGGTGATCATGAATTGGTTGTTAATTTTGTGTTCTGTAATTGCAAGTTTCTACTCTTTTGGTGGAGGCAGGGAGAATAGGCTTTTAGGATTTTTATTTTGGAGTTTTTTTGTCTCCTAGTTCTCACATTAGTTATATATCTCTCTTTCTGGTGTTTCTGAGCAAACACTCTGGTATTTCAGGTTTTTTAGCTCCTGGATAAGGCCCTGGGGTATCCTGTTATTAGCAATTTCCACAGCAAGAACCAACAGTTTAAGAGAAGAGATAAGAACATAGATTGCATCAGAAATCTCTTTCACTGTGTTGAGGTGTTTTGCTTTCTGAGGATTTTGTTTAGTTGGTTGATTGGGTTTTTTTGCTTGAAGGAGAGCCTCATATTACCTCTGCTTTTTGTTGGCTTGTTTGTCAAAGTAATTTTGTAGCTCCACAGGAAGTTTTGCCAGACATTCACTGTCACCCCATAACAACCTTTGATTCTTTGCTGAGGAATTGTTTGCCTAGATCTTCCTTCCTCACAGCTTTGTACTACTTTGAGTGTATACATACAGTATGCATTGGGTAGATTAGGAGTATGCTGTGGAAGCAAAATTCCCAATTTCTTTCACTTGCTTTGCTTTTATTTACATCACAGGGTCATTTCAAAGCACTTAGACTAAAATACTTTTGGATGAAAGTAAACCAGATGTTATGCTTTAAGAGCGTACCTGTTGCAGTCCCTCTGCCACACAGCGTTCAGCTCATGGAATCAGTTTAGGTGTACTCCAAGGTAAAATTCTCAGCCTTTGTGTGGTGTTGATGTTGGGTCCTCAGTGCCAACTGTTCTGTTCTTCAGATTCACTCCTATTGCTCTGCCTTCCTGGCTAGTGTTAGTATCACCATTAATAAACATAATACACTTGGAAGTTATTATTCATAACCACTGTACTTGGCTCAGATAGAGTCCAGATATTCAAACCTGAGGTAGAACAAGTTACATCAAAGTAGTTGACAACTTGAGTTTGATTTGGAAGCTGAGGCTTAAACAGTAATTATGTCAGCGAGCGCAAGAGCTATAATACAGCTATTTTTCCTGTCTCTGTTACCTTTTACCTTTTCCTATTTTATTATTCTATAGAGTTCTACTCCATTCTCTAACATGCTTATTTTTGTGATCCAGTTGCTAACCCAAATCACCACAATGTTCTGACACCTCTTATGTGCTGGCTGCGATCTTTCCCTGTTCTCTTCATGGTGGTTTTTTTTTTTTTTTTACTTTACCAGCTTGCAAAGGTCAGTAGAGGCTGTTGCTGATCCTGAGCATGGTGTGTTTTTTTTAACCACCTACTTTCTGCCAGCGAACATGGATAATGACTTACAGCTGCCAAAGGCACCATGGTCCCTCATATACTCCCACAATCGATAAGCCCCATGTTTACTTAAGTGAGTCTGTTAATGGGTTTTCTCTGTTCTTGTTCACTGATTTTCATGGAAAACTTAGAGTAGCACAGAAGAAATATCCTAGTCTGTGCTAGTTAAAAGGTATAGGCAGGAAACAGAAAGTAGAATAGATAAGCAATACAGTATTTTTGTAGTTTTGTGTCCAGGAGAAAAACACATCCTACTGTGAAAGCAATATTTGATTGTTCACTATTCCCCCTTGAAAAAAAAAAAAAGATGAATTGGTTATTGTTTTATGAACACTTAAAGGGATTGTCAAGTTAAATACTCCAAATTTGAATTTCCAAAGCATAGTGATATTGTCTAACTTAAAGCAATGTGTTTTAACAGTAACCTATAGACAACTGAGATGTCTGAAATGCTGCTATACGGGCTGCTCAGAAAGGCGTGGTCTCTGGAGAATTTGTGCAATTCTGGTTTCAATACAAATAGTTATGTAAGTGTTCAATTATGCCTCCAGGAACTGCCCCAAGTGGTCCCCATGCACTTTAAACAATGAAACCCACCAAATTTCTCCCTTAGCAAAGGGGGAGTGTAATTTTTTTTCCTCCTTGATGTCCTACTTGCCAAAATGTGTGTATCAGGAGGTTGTTTGGTTTTGGAGGGGAGAGGAAGGAAGAGATAGATATAGGAGCTCCCCCTTTGAACCAGAGGAGCCTGGAAGTGCCCAGAGCATAACCAGCCAAAATATTGTTTAAAACAAACAAAAAACCCACCACAAAATAAATAGGGATAATGAAGTTTAGGCAGAAGCATAGGCATCAGTCTCATCCAGCTTAAGTCCCATCCAGCTGCAGTCACAAGGAACCACCTTCTCTCTGCTAACGAGGTGGAGTTTGAGAGTTGTACTCAGCATGGTAGTTATGTGAGTAATGATGTAGTGTATCAGGTTTAAGACGTAATGGCAGTCCTCTAAGTACAGGTTTCTGTTAGTGATCTGGTTTGTGGTTCTGGGTCCCTATGTAATCAGAATTAACAATAGTGTTTTAAATGATGTGTTTGGATAGCATCTACAAAGCAGAAGGTGTGGGTTTGTTTTTTGGTTCTCTATCTCACTCTTATCCTTGTCCTGTGTAGTCTTTGGTGAGGCAAGTTTTTCATATCCTTACTTGACAGAGCATTTTCCAAAGTTTGCCATCACTTTATTCCCACCCATGTTCCTTAGCTAACCTTGCAGTTGCAAATAATCCAAGTTTAAGAAATCTAGACTTCTCCCATATCCTTAAACTGTGTTTGAATCCATGTTAAATCCTTGTGTGCACTTTCCCTAAGGAATAAGTTCTTTTGAAACAAATTGTTAAAAGTAAAATTACACTTCAATGATGTAAAAGCCAAATCTGGTAGTCACATAGTACATTTGGAATAAATGCAAGTCAGATAATTATGATCTGTCTTCCTGTGTAATTGTTTAATGTCTTCGTTTTCCTTCAAAATAAACCTCCCACGGGAGTGTTTAGTTGTTGCATTGCACCTGGTTTGGGGCTGGGTTATTTATTTTTGCACTGAACACCTACTTATATTTTAGCTGGCAGTGTCTCTTGAATGTGCCTGTTATTGTAGAAACCTCTTGAATCTAAATATTTGTAATTTTTAAAAGTTGTATAGCTCTATATGTCATTGGGCTGTAAGTTGCATCCCAGTAGTCTGATTAATTGTACAGATTGCAAAACTAAAATAAACAGTTCTGTCCCCTGTTAGAGTTGTATTGCAGAATGGAAAAAAAGGCAATTCCCTCTCTCCTGCCTACATACTGTAATGCACATCCCTCCCCCGTTGAGAGAGGAACGTGCATTCCTTGCAGTGTTCAAAGTCCCTGTAAATGCAGGAAGTGGGAAATCTAGCTGGGGGAAAATACTGCTGCTGCTCTGTTATCCTTATTTTCTGTTTTCTTTTTAATCTCTTCCATAAAGGAGGACATGCTTTGTTCTCAATGTTGTGTCTTCTTAGAATATATGGTAATTAGTGAATGAGAATAGTGAAGGCAGTTTGGACTTCCGTGCCCTCTATTGCATTCTCTGTCTAATGGTACATGCTACACACAAATTTCCATTGAACTTGTACTCGGGAAATATAACCAGAGGAGATGTACCTGCTAATGGAATAGGGTCATCTTAAATGCAACAAAATTTTGCAGAAATATTGTCTTAAGCAAACAACTTTTAATGTCAAAATTAGTTAGCCTCTCAATTTAAGTGATATACACTGCACTGCTAGAACATGATTACCAGTTTGGGAAATATACATAAAAATATTCTGTGCTTTGTGCATATACATATTTTACACAAGATTTGGGCGCTTTCAGGATTGAGGAAAAATTATTCAGGTTAGTTGTGAAAATACAGCTTGGTTTGTTACTTCAATGTCATCATCTTAAATTTTCAAGCAAAATGTTTCTCCTTAGTAAGGTGCCACTGCCCTTTGGTGGTGAGCACAGTATTGCTGGTAAATAGCACAGGCCTTGCTGGAACTTTGCTGTCTCGTGCTTTAGAACTCATTGTATTTCCCACTGAGTCATTAGAAGTGGATGGTTAATAGTTCTAGTTTTGATTTGGTTTTTTTACTACTGTACTGACAGCCAAGTAAGCTGTCAGAAAAGATCGCTTGTTGGTCAGGTATGTCAGCTTGTTGTTGAACTCAGAATTTGACACTCAGCTTGGCGATAATGCTGTCCATGCTGCCCCCCATGTTGTCAGGTTTTCCACAAGCAAACATAAGGCAATGTATAACCTCTTGGAGAGTGTGGAGGGAATAACGTATAGAAGATAGTTGGAAGAGGGATTCCTGAAACAATAAACATTGATGTTACTACTACAATTCTGGGGGGAAGTATGGAGTAGGGGGGAGTTTGTTCTTGCATTTCTGTAGATGCATGAAAAAGAATTGCTCTGACACCGTAGGACTATACAACCCTCGGTAAGGTTCGTGAAGACATAAAAGCAGGAAACCAAGAGAGTTGTGTAGGGGAATAAATGAGTCAGTAACAAGTCGTTTCTGTAGTGTTGCCAGCTGTCTTCAGTTTTATTAGCTGATTTATGAAGGTAAAGAAGATTTATGTACTTGTCTGTGTTTGATCCCTTCTTTCAAACAACCTTTGAAATTTTTGGTCAATTTGAATAAAGACTGTCAGAGATTAGATGACCAAAATGTAGATAAGCTCCTTTCCTTTAGAGGCAGGAGCAATTAAGTAGAGGGCAAAGACCCAAGTGGTTCCTATGCAGTGGGAGAGTCTGTTCTGTGTGATATATGTGTAGTGGCAGGGCAACCATTGCCTGTGTCCTTAATCAGCCTCTTGCCCAGCTGGTGTTTGTTTGGGTGTCATATTAGGAAACTAGCCATGTTTTGTAGGAGCTTGGAAGTGAAGAAGTTTGGGAAGAGAAGGAGGGAAAGAAGGCAGGGGAGAATAGAAGAAAAACACATTTTAGGAAAATTGATGTAATTAGTTCCAGGAAGGTCTATGTACTTATAATTGCTGTAAGAATCTAAGGTAGGTTGTTGAAGGGAAATTTCTGCACCACACTTGCTGGAAAGCTGCATTTGATATTTCCTAGAGAACACCACACTGGTTCCTTTTGTAATGAAGGATGGGTAAAAATAAATGTAACTTGTGTTTGGCTGCAAATTCAGCAAATCTTTATCACTCACTCATAATATACTTGAATCAGTTTCCACTGAAGAAAAGGTGTTTTTCCTTTTGTGTACTTTCTTTTTTCCCTCCTCCACATTTCCCCCCATTTCCTAGTCTGTGCATGTCAGTATCCTGATGCTCATTTGCAAAGATCAGGACATGTCAGTTGCAAGGGCAGTACCTCTGGTGGAAGATGTCCCCTAGTAGGGGAGAGACAAATTAGTCCCCTTCTTTATGCCAAAGGTTCCAGTAGGCAGAGCCATCTAGTAGTGACTCAGTGAGCATGGATGTGGATGGGTGTGTTTTGGTGTTGTGGTTTTGTTTCTTTTTTAAAAATGTTGTTGAAATCCACACCCAAGTTATTTGTTAAAAGAGTGAAATTAAAGTCTAAATGAATGCTGAAAAACATCACCAGTTGAGAGAGGTAGCCTGGTAAAGTGCGTTTCATGCACTCTATTACATTATTTGTTTGATTCACCTTCCCTGGAGGTGTTTAAGGCACGGGTAGACAAGGTCCTGAGGGACATGGTTTAGTGTTTGATAGGAATGGTTGGACTCGATGATCCGGTGGGTCTCTTCCAACCTGGTAATTCTATGATTCTATGATTCTTTTCTACTTCTGCTCAGCAGAGGAAGCAAGTACTCATGAGTCTTGCTCTTTTATTGTTGTGAATCTTCTTTGAGGAGCTGTTGCAAAAGCAGCCACCTGAAACTGGAGGGTAATAAATGGCAAAAGAAACTCATGATGTAACAAATTAAAACAATAGTCACACCAGTAGCCAGTTTTTGTGTGAGCTGTTTGTTAGTAAAAGCTTGGCAATTTGTTCAGCTCAGATGTTTGGGTTGTAACAATGTGACTACCCAGTAAAGGACACTGAGTTTAATTTTATTGAAGGAGGAAGTGGCAAAGGGGGTTTTGTGTTTCCATAGAGTAATCCACTAAGAACAATTCAGGGTATTAAAAGAGGTTATATGTATTCGGTCAATTTTTTTTAAAGCCCTCTGCTTCTGTTGCCTTACAGTACTTGGAAGTGAAAAGCTAAACACTATGATGCTGTTTGTTTGCATTCATTTGCACTTGCATTTACAGAGATTTTATGAACTTGCTTTAAAATCAGTTTGCCCCGCTATCCCGTGTCTTGTAGTCCCAATTCTACAATCTTGTTAGCAAGCTGGGGTGGCTTTACAGAGCTTTATTCACTTAGGCAGCAGGTACAGCAATCTGCTTTTGCATGATAAAATAGTGTTGGATGGGCCATGCTGGAAATGTTAACTTTCTCTCTTTGTACACTTGAGCAGCTCTGGCCAACCTTTGTGCATAGTTATCACTTTTGTACAGAGAGGACATTAGTATGGTGTGATATGTTGATGTGTAACCTGGCCTTTGAAGTACAACTAATGCTAACCTTTCAGAGTAGGTAATTTATTAGTAAAAAAAAAAAAAAAACCACAAACCAACTTTAACTTCATGGTGTTCTGCCAGCTTGCCTAGAGAGCTGCACCTTTCTTGTACTTCACTGAGAGCTTTTATTTTCTTTATTTTTCCCATACCAGCAAAAACATGAAAAGAAACTGAAAACATTCTCTGAAACTACTCTTGCTGGTGGGTATGATGAGCTTCAGGCACTTTCTTGACTGAGAGAATCTCTTGTCTGTTCTCTTTCCAAGATAAGCTATAAAGTACGTGTAAGTTCTTGTAAGGCAGGTTGGGATCCTCTCATGTATTGCAAGTTCCTTTGCCAGATCCCAAGTCCCTTTCTGCCCCTTAACTTTATGCAGTCATCTTGTTTAAATCAGTAGCAAACTCTGGGTGGATTTGCATGTGTTCATCCTGAGTTCAAAAAGTCTGATCCATAGACTAAAGATAATGAGTTTACTTCATGATCTCTGCAGAGTGAATTGAAGTTTTAGATAATGTATAAGTAATTACAGTGGAGAATGTAATTCAAGTTCAGTTAGGTAAAACTGAGGCTGTAGATTAATTAAATGATACACACCTTCTATTTCATATTAGCATTTTTGCATATTCTAAATATAGAAAGCTTTGAAAAAGGTTAAGGTAACTACCATTTCACAATGGTTATTTTTTTATATAGTATTTATGCGCTACTGAAATTAGTCTGCATGCAAGGTGGTACAGTTCAGAAGAGGGATTAATCTTGATGACAGAGTTTCCAACACTGTTGCATTTGTAACAATATTTGGGAATGAAGAAAAACTTTCCAAGTTGGTGGTAATTCACAGAATCAACAGGATGTTTCCTTTTTTTCACAGACTTGATATTTGCAAGTTCCCTGCCTTGACAGCGATCATCATGGATAGTGGTAAGTTTAGCTTAGTGAAAATTATGCATTCTTTATTATTGCCAATGAAGTAAGCATTAACATGCTCCAAAACTGTCCTCTGCTCAAAATCCCAGTCAGTTTTGGTCTTGCATATGATGCTGATCTTTGCACATGTGAAACTGAACTGGAATCATGCTACTGCTGATAGAGACATCAGACTCATTTGTGGACCTTTGAAAACTGGCTGCAGAATGAAGACCACAGAGCTCAATATCCACCCTTGAGTAGTTTTAACTGGTTTTAAACTTGTCCCAGTAATTCCAGATTCTCAGAGCAGAAGTCACTTTTTAAGCTGTATAAGTTAATGCTGGAATTATTTTTCACCCTTCTGCCCAGTGCAAATGAAACACTTTTAAGATCACCTACAGAATGATTCAAATTTATCAGTAGCTGCAACTTCAAATTTAAAATTACATGCTTATTTCTAGTATTTAGCGGTGGTTTTAATCCACTTGGTTGTTGGCAAGGAATCAGAAAAAGGAAGCCTCAATAATAGTCTCAATAGAGCTGGTTTTGGTGACAAGGGCTTTGCTTTGGCAGTGCTTCAGTACGGGAAAAGTGTTCTGAGACACCAATATTCCCTGTCCCTTCTCTCACTTGCCTGTGGCAGCTTCAGCTAGCAGGCTGACAGGTATTTATCTTCTTGTGTCCTTGCCTGTCTTTTTCTGATTCTGATTGAACTTCACCTTGCTAGATTATCTATTCATGAGTATGATAGCACACCAGTTCTCCAGCAAAAATAACAGATTGATCCAACCATATTACTCTCTTCAGTTACAGTAAGTGAAACTAAGACTTGTAATTATTTTCTTTGTGGCTTTCTAATGCGTAACAACTTGCTAAAAGCCAAGTGTTACATGCAGAGCACAAAAGTCTGAAGCAATAAACCTGTATTCAATTGCACTAAATTCTATAATTGTTCTATAATCTTTATCTGTATTCTACAAAAGTTGCAGGAAAGGAAGATACATTGAATTATTTATTTGTTTGTCTTATATAATGCCAAAATCAAAATTTTTGTTTTTCCTTTATCCTTTATTTGCTAGTTAATCTCCTTAACAAAATGAAAACGTTAGTTTTATCTTGCTTCATTACTTTTTTTTTTTTGGCCACGTGCAATTCTTCCCTGATTATCTTCAGCTCCATAGTAACAGCTGCAGTGAATTCAGCCATGCTGTAGCTTGGCTAGCTGGACATCCAACTCAAAGTGGTTTGATTTTTTTTTTTTTTACACTTTCATGTGCAATTGTAACTGAATGTCTACATGATGATGGTCCTGGAATACTAAGAAGCCAGAGTGGTTTCTGCAGTATGGTTCCACTATCTCTTTTTATAGGATCCATCAGGCAACAACTGATTCTCATTAAATTACTGTGTTTCAGTCAGTATCTCCTGCTTTGATTGATGTATGTTTTTTATGTTTCCTTGCTATATTTGTATTGACTCCTCAATAGGATTTAAAGTCACTAGGAGTGTGCAGAGCTTTAGAAATGTCAAATTAAAACAAGTAAATTAATATGCTTCACTCTTAATGGCTTTGCATGGTCAAAAGCAGTTCCTGTTCTGGACTGATCATAGATCATTATTTATCAGATACATTCACAATTAATATGAGGTGTGGTTTATTTTCCTCAGTGGGCTGCTTTTGTCAGTGGGATATACGCATTTTCTATACTGTATTGTTGGAAGAGACACGCTTTCTGAATATGACTTGCTAAATAAGAAAATTTTTTACATAGTCATACATTGACTCTTCTTGAATATTGAACTATTTTGGTGTTTTGCTGTTCTTTGCCAATGCAGAAATGTATGCTTAGCCCATTTTGGAAAACTAAACTATTACTTAGAAGTTTATCCTAATGTGTATCAAGTGCAATATTTCATAATTTACCAGCTTTCAAACCTTTATTCTCAGTTTGCTGCTTTGGTAAATTGGAAAGTGCAATGCTGAAAGAAAGGTTTGTATGTTTCCAAGACCCAGAAGCTTTAAATAGGGGTATTTTCAGCTACCTGTGTTTTCCTCTTTATTTCTTTCCCTTCTGCATCCAGTGAAAATGTGTAGTTTCTCTCATTGTTTTTCTCTGGGATGGATTCCAGCTGTGAAATGAAATTCCCTAGGCTTTATCTGCTGAAGGAAGTGAAACTTGATTTATAGTGCATTATGTACTCTTCGGTAACTCCACACATGGGCAATTTAGAGAGCCTGGGTTGTAGCTTGTTCCACTTCAGGAATGCAAACAGAAGGAGTTGGTGAGAAGTAGATAGAGTGCTGGGAATCCATCCCCATACATGGCTGCATGCTGACTTTGCGATACGGATGTGACCTTCATCTCATCACATTTAGGCGATCACTGAGGCATGTTGAAAGAAACCAAGTTCTCCAGGCTTAGAAAGGAGTCAGGAGAATTGTGTGAGAGGTGGAAAGAAGCCATCTATTTTTTTTTTCTTTCCTTTTTGGAGAGATTTAGTTAGTGAACTTACACAGACTGACAGGAGATGCCTATGTGGTCACCCATGATGCTGTAGAAACCCAAAACTGTGATAGGTGCAGCTATAGAGTGATATGCACTGTAGCTCTGGCAACATTATAAGTAGTGTAATTTGTGTGGTGCATGTACACACCATTTGTATTCCACTGAAAGCAGAGGAGTGACTGGTGTTTTGGAGTTTAATCTTCAAATCTTTTTTTAATCCTTTGCAAAAGGCAGATGACTGTCTAATGTTTTATAACAAGTTGTACCACAGAGACTAAACAAAATTAAAGTACGTTAGCCTAATTATGGTAGTAGCCTCATTGCTGAAAAATGCTACTACATCTGTCTTACAAGAAAGCAAAAGTATAGTGACCATCTTTGTAGACCTGCTGCCATCCTTCTTTAAAATACAAAATTAGATTAAGGGGGGGGGGGGGAAACACTTTCGTATCAAATTATAGATAAATCATTGCTTGGACCAGTCAGTCTCTGTCCCTCAGCAGGCAGCAAGAGATTGCCTTCATAGCATATCAAGAGTCCCAGACAAGATGTGAATGAACCAACGCAGAAATGATTGCATAGGGCAGGAAAGTGGTATGTGTGTGTCAGTATGAATGTGCATTGAATAATTAGTCCCTCTGCTGGCAGTGAGACCCCAAAACCACTGTTGTATTGTCGTAGCGTTCTTGCTTCCTGACTGCAAATACTTAGAGAATTTCTGCATCATTCACTGCATGTGTATGTCCTGGGTAATTCAGTCTGCTGGCTTTTGGAGTGTTCCAATTGCTATATGTTACTGTAAAAATCATTTGGCCAAGGAGTTTGAGGGAAAGCTGGAACGTCAGAAGACGAGGATGCTTCTAGCATTCTTCCTTGAAAGGAAAGCAAATAAAGAGTACTTGTATCAGAATGTTGGTTGCCTTTTGGAGTTTTTATTTGGTTCATCAAATAAGGTGAAGTTTTGTGTATGACTCTAGAAAATAAAGAATCTTCCTTTCTCCCCAAAACAGTCACTACTTCACAGCTGACATTTCTGTAGTGAAGGGAGCAAATCTGTTTTGAAGTGCTTAAGGAAACACATACACTTAAATGTTGATAGATGCAGCTGTTCTGGTGTATATGACTATAAATATTTATATCAAAAATTTCAGATCATTCTGGATGTGATGCTCTCAGGCAGTTGCAAATACCTTTTGGATGTTCACAAGAAGGGTTTGTTTCTTCTTGTGTCATCTTAGTTTAAGAAATAGCTTGCGCTGAGCATGTGACTGTTTCTTCTGAGCAATCTTAGGCACCACCTTCAATCTTGTTCAGCATAAGATTTGGAATAAATATTTTAGAAGTGACGTTTGTTGTCTTTCCTCTTATTCAGTGTTCTTAACAGAGGACAAAGCCAATTCTTTATTAAAAAGATATCCTAGAGCCAACACATTTTGGGAAGAGTTAAAGCAAGGTAACATAGAACATGAATGCAGCGAAGAAATCTGTAGCTATGAAGAGGCAAGAGAAGCATTCGAAAACGAGGAAAAAACGGTATGTGTATTTAAAGATGGATGGGGTTTATTGATACTAAATTTTGGGGTATAATGAATGCTTGAGCGTTATTATATTAGATTTGTTTTTCTTTTTGGCCTTGTTATTTAAGCAAATAAGTTACTGCACAGCAGTAACTTTTGAATCCTTCATCCCAGTTAAACTGAATTTGAAGGAGGTAGAAGTCTCAAAGATAATTATGCTATTAAGTGTTATGATCATCAGCTGGAAAGAAAAGGAATATGAACTAATAACCGTGCTTGAGAACTGGTCGGCAAAACTGTTGTCTGTCAGCATTAGTTACCCAATTAGCCTGTGTCCCTGGTTCTCCTGTCATCACCCACTGAAGTCTGACCTGGATATCAACAAATGCAGTTGCCTTGCTTGGAAGAAATGATGGGATTGGGACTGTTATAGGGAATATATAGAAGCAGAGGGCACAAGTCTTCACTTATCTCACTTCTTATGGAATCAGTTTTCTGGAATATGTTCACACAAAATGAGTGAGCAACTCAAAACTTTGAATCACAGGTGCTGGTATAGCTGGCCAAAGTGTTCAGTGTCCACACTATTAATAATCTAAAAGTATGAGAAAAGTAATGGCCTTAGTCAAGCAAAAATCTGCAAGCCCCCTAAGGAGTATTGTTGAGCAACAGTGATCTAAAACATGGAAAGAACAATAATTTCAATGCTACTGCATGTGTTATGCAAGGGCAGTGATACATTAACTTGACGGGAATGAAGCAAAGACTGTCTGCACAGAATTGTTGCATAAGTCTGTTGGCTTCTCTAATTAAAAGAAGCATGTAGGCTAATGGCTCTGCAAGCAATAGCTGCACATCACACCCAAAATATCTTAAATTGCTTCCCAACTAATAAAAACAGTACACAGGTTTTTGGTGGCATCTGACTTATTGAATGCAATACTGTAAAGAGAGAGAGAGATATATATATAAATATATAAATTCAAGACAGACTTGGACAAAATGAGGGCTGAATTTGAAGATAAGTCTAAAGTGGGAACAGGTGTGACTCAGAAAATTTATCTTTAAAAAAAACCCCAACTTGTTCCTTGTGTATTTTTGCACAGAAAAGTTGTCCTTGCCAGTCCAATGGGTGAGGTGGTGCAGGTAGTATTTTAGATTTCTTCCCAAATTTATATGGGTAATGCATTCCACCCTTCCCTGGCTAAGCTGTACAGCAAAATAGCTATGTCTTTATAAAGACATACTGAACGTTTTAAGATCTTGGCATCTTTTTGGTGAAGGTCATATTTGGGGAGATGGATAAGGCTGGAATGAGAATTTTCTGATGAAGTAGTAGGATGTGCAGTGTCTCTTCAAAGCTGCTTCTTTCTGAGGCTTTAAAGTGCTTGTACACACATTTGTCATGTCCCCAGACTTGACTCAGTGTGGCCATTCCTAATGATGACTCATTGCGTGATTAAGATTGTGTGTACAATGGCACAAATTGTGTAGGATTCTAACATAGTATCACTTTTGCTTAAGTAGCTCAAGAAGTTGAGTCACTAGAGAAAGCATAGCTTAAAAGTGTTGCCACTCACTTTGGCTTCTTTCTCCCCATTTAGTAACATTTTACGGCTCTGTAAATAGATTTGTCTTGTATTTGGGATGCAAAGTAGAAATGGTTACATTTCTGCTTTTGCCACAACCCTTAAATCACAGTGGAGTAGTTTCCAATAAGGTCCTGACCCTTTATCCGCTTCTGCTATTGTATCATTTTTGCCTGGCTGCTTTTTTTTTCTATTTTGGTAGCTTGCTAATGGGCCAGGCCCTGCTAATGCACAGTCACGACTGAGCCAAAGTCATTTACTTAGGCTTTATTTAGTGCATTGTCCCAAGTGGTATCCATCCTTATAGCTACTTAATAAGACTTAACTTCTGTGTCCCAGGGGAAGGAACTGTATCAGTGGACTGGCGTCATGATACAGTATTTTGAGAGTACCCAAGATACAATAATTTCATAGCATAGATAAACTTCAAATAGGGTCTGTGGCTTATTTATCTCATTATAACTCTGTTTTGTGTAATTTGTGGGTTTTATCCTGTCCACTTGTGGGGGTTTTATGGGCTTTTTGGGGGTGGGATGGGTTTGTTATTTTTTCCTTGTGTGCAACATCCAAATTTGTAATATTGAAATAATCTGAAGCAGTTCCCGCAAGTTATTTTTGATGCATGAGTTTTTCTTGGAAGTTGGCATTATGTATGTTAAGAGAACATGCATAGGTATCATGGAAATATTGGAAGCATTTCATAGTGTGTGGGCGAGAGGGTTTTGATAGGTTCAGAATTAATATTTAAAATGATAAAGTCAATTATAAAGATTATGTTAGTAAGGGAAGAAATGGTAGGACCTGGGTAAAATCAGTGTTGACAAGTATAATGCATGCAGGGGAAAAGCAAACCTTCATCGTGTACATGGTTGGCTTTGAACTAGGCTTGGGAATGAGATCTGAATTTGAGTCTATGAAGACTTGTGTTTAATCCTTAGCAGTCTAGCAAAACCAAAAGAAAATAAAAACTTGAGTGCTAAGAATCAGAATTAAGGAATAGAGATCAAAGGATCAAAAAGGAGAACATAATTGAATCATTGCACACCACATTTTGAATGTGCCATTTATGGCATTGATCTCCCTTTTGCTTAAAAAACAAATTAATAGCTGAGGAAGGGCCAGAGTGTGACAGTTGCCCATATATTAAAAGAATTATGTATCAATAGATTGGAAAAGAGTTAAATCTAGGAATATGTCATGGTGTCTGTGAGGACCATGAAGATTGAACTGATGCCAGTCACTTGCCTTCCTTCTGCTGGAAGAGCTAAGAAGGCCTCAAATGAAACCTGAAGGTACAGACTCAAAGGACGTGGAAGTATCTCTTCTCATCACAGATAATATAGCTGTGCACTGACTGCTTTGCCACAGGATATCTTGGATGCTAAAAGCTTATATATGTTCAGAGAACAACAATATAAATTAACAGATGATAAATCAATCTAGAACCATTGAATAAAAGGGTTCAGCTTTGGCTAATGGAAATCCTTGAAGAACAAATATGTGGAAGCTTGAAGAGTATTGCTGCCTGCTTATTAATGAACTTTTCTTTCAGCAGTCTCAACTGATTGTTGTTGGAGAGATGATTATGGATTACATGACTCCTAAGTCTGATCTAGAAAATCTGGTTTTATAGTACCTGTAGCCTGCAAGCAACACTGTGGTCATTGGTCAGTTGTCAAAAGTTGTTGAGAGACTCAATGATTTATTCAAAAGTTACTGTGCAAAGTATCTGGGTGTAATTGAAGCACTGATTTTATTTCTATTTTCTCTTTTGTTTTATTATATTGCATGAAAGTTTTAAAAGTTAAAAGTCACAGATCTTAATTTGTATGTCAAATTTCTCACATATGTTAAGAATTATAGAAATTGTCAGGTTCCCCATGTAGCCCTCTTCTAGCAAAATAAACAGACCACTGAAAAGCTTAGTAAGCAGCTCAAAGCTTGTCAGCCCCAGATCTAAAATACTGTGATCAAATAAGACTTCTGTCATCAGTCTGTGTCTAATTATGGATGCTGTGGAAATACCCAGAAGAGACAAGGTGAATCTTTACCTGCCACTTGGAAGTAAGGGCAGACCACAAGAAAACAGTGTAGCAGTACACTCACTTCCCATTATTGCTTTGTTTGTGCCTTCTACCTACTGAATGCCAAGCTGTCTTCTGACTGGCATATTATTAGTCCACCTTGAAAACAAATCAGACAATTGACCAAGAATCATTTGAGGCTGACAAGTGCTGCCAAATGTAGAAAAGGACTCCGCTGAAATTCTCAGCAGGTGGTGCGAGTCTCTTAACTTTCCTGTGGATCCCTGCTTTGATTCAGCATTCAGATCCAGTTCACTGATGCTGACTGTTCCAAGAAGTATTAGAAATAAAAGGGAAACAAAATTCTAGCAAATTGGCCGTAACTGTCTTTGCGTAGGATACCCTTGAAAATTCCTTTTGATTATTTCAAGATGGATTTTTTAAAGCAGGAAGGAACATTCAGAAAAGTATTTTTTGGCAGGAATATATGTTAGATCTTTTCTAAATCTTTTCTATTGTCCTTATCTGATTTTGTGCCTTCCTTAACTTGTTTTTTCAGCCTTTTAAGGCATATATGCCTGATACACATGCCTGATATACTCAGCTGTACAGTGCTCAAGGGTAAACGATTACTGGAGTGTGCTTTTCACAGGTTAATAGTTTTGTCAAATAGAAAGTAAGTCCTTTTTCTTCTTGGTTTAAGAGACTAGCAGCTAGGGGAGGGATATTTATGCTGTGAGATTTCCAGCTTTTAAATTGCTCTAATTTTCTACACCTACATCCTAGGTTTTCAGTATTTCACTCCTTTTTTTTTTTTTTTCTCTCCATAGGAATTTGTATGAATCCTCACATTGTGTAAATTCATCCAAATTCCCTGTGGTTTTGTTGGGCATGATTTCACTTCGGTTAGGTGGCTTATCCTCCTCCTGTGCCATGACTTTACAGCACAGCATAACTGTGAGATGGCAGAGCCAGAGGAGGAACTCCTTGGCAGCTAGAAGCTGAAGTATTAGTTTCCTGCAGTTTCCATCAGTTCTGTCAGTCTGGAACTAAGAGCCTGTGTGCTTTCCTTGGAAATTTGGCTGGCAGAAATACAAGCTGAAAAATCTCGGGTTTAGTACACTAGTATGTTTTTGGCTGGTGGTTGGTTTGTTGTTGGCTTATTTTTTGTGGGGGTGGGTTTTGGTTTTTGTGGTTTTTTTTTTTTCCCCAAAGAGGAAAAATTAAAGATTTTTAGTGTTTTTAACCTGTGAAGCACTAATTTTAGGCACCACTCCCCTGCCCTATCTTTTAATTTCCTTTGCCTCACGTGCAAATGAAAGTGGACAGTAAACTACTTTCATCCTTGAGGCAGTTCAGGTCTTAAGCTCTTTGTACACCACTGGTCACACCATCAACTTGAACAGCCCCCACAGCCACACACCCTATTCTGAACTAATTGCCTGCCACTCTGGGGAAACGGCTTTTCTGCTGCTTTGTCATGTTGCAGAGTAACAAGGAGAGATGCTGCTATTTCAGCCTTCTGAAGAAGTTACAGAGACATTTTCTCCAGCAGATAGAGTTGAGTTAGAAGTAATATGGAAACATTACTAACATATCAGTCACAACTTACTGCCTCTGTGTCAGAGAGAGCACATTTCCTCTGCAGTCTGCAACACAAAATATATTGTGAAGGGAAAGGTGTGATTTCTGTCTCATTAAAACTACCTTTCACCTCCACAGAATCTCTAAAATGATACATCCTTGCCAGTATATTTGGCAACTTTCTCTAGATCTTTGCAATTTTGGCCTTGAAATGTACATTGTACCATTTTATTCCTTTGCGGCTGTTGAGGCAGTGAAACAGTGAAATCGGAAGAAAGCTTGATTCCATAACAGATAATTGCAGCTAATGCTAATTAATCTTTTTCTGCTTTTTCCATTGAGAATATATGTATTATTTATTCCACTAAATAATCTAATTAGTTGTATTCAAACCAGATGGAGATATAACAGATAACACGTCTCCCACATTCTATTTGCCTGGTGATTGGATGGGGAGAGGTGGGGTGTGTAGTTTTATCAGGGTTTGGGTTTTTTTTCACCATACAGAGATTCAAAAAGTCCTCAGTTGTGCAGCTAATTTTGGGTTTTGTTAGGTTTTCCCCTGAAGTATTTTTCCAAAGTCAACATAGCTGATCTGGGATTCGCTGTGGCAATTCATCAAGGAAGGGCCTTGTAGAGAAGTATTTAGAGAGGTTTGTGCATCTTCCAAGATTTACTTGCCTTATTTGAAGTTGAGGCTACTTGATTTAGCTTAGAAGATCTGTACCTGGTTTCACATCAAAGTGGGGCACTGTGATACCTGCTTTGATATCAAGCCATGGAATTTAGAAAAAATACCTGATCCCAGTTTGCTGTAGGAATTTAAAAAAATGGTGGGTTTTTAAAATTGCACTGAGCATAGAGATAAGAAAGACTGACTTTATCTTTAAAAGAAAACACCCACAACTGCATGATAGCCAGTTATTTCATGCTCATGGCATTGTTCTTAATCTTAGTAAATTCTGATCCAGAAACATTGTGAGTATGTGTTTTGCCCACGGTGTCCTGGTCCTGGTTTTGAACAGGGCAAGCTTAGCCTCCACATTAGAGGGACCATACCATTTCTAAACTCAGGCTGTCTCTGAGATTGATTTTGTGGTATTCTCTTTAATGCTGATCATGTGGGAGCCATTCTGAACCAAAAAAATTGATGTCTGCTTTATGCATGCACAAAGTCAGTCTGCAACCTGAATACACAATTTACTAATAACCGAACAATGACCATATCAATTTTACCTGGTGAGTATTTGATAAATACTAGCATGCGAGATGTGTGTTATCATTTAAAATAGAAAGTGGCATAAATACGAGTGGGTCAAGTATCTGCATTTTTAAAGGAAACTGAAGAGTTTAGACTTTCTGGCATAGATACAGGTTTTTTTCTTAAATTATACGTGGCTATAAAACACAGTAAAAGTGTTTATTAGTAGGAGAGGTCCTAAAGGTGAGGATGACTTCTGTTTTGAGGCCAGATACTCCTTTCATTGTACTAGCTTTTTGTGGCATTCACCGCAGAGAAAACTGATAGCAACATCACGTCTGTACTCCTACTTGTGTATATTAATATAGGAAAAGAGTAATACAGGAAGAAGTACTGTGTCCTCCTTCATCTTTATTTTCCTTTGCTCATATTATCACATTTCATTTTGTTGTATTTATCTCTGGATGTGTTGTCAAAATTTCTAGACTAGAATAAGCTGTGTAATATTCTTACACTGCTGAAGATATTTTTAGCTATAGACAGAGGATCTAAATCAACTCACAATAAGTTGACAATTGCTTTATGAGGCAGAGGGTAGGGAAGTCTAAACTGTGAGGTGAAAGTACAACACAGTTGTGCTTTGCCAATGTTTTCTGTCATTCCGAAACAGTATTATCAAATTGTATTAGTATATTATTACAATTCTAAAACAAATGAAATCTGACTTTTGTTTTGAGAGGTACTGAAAAAAATTTATCCACCAAATAGGTGATATGTGTGCTGATTACTCAGCTACTCCTGTCTGTGTTGCCAGTTTGTCAATGTTGAGTGTAAGTACAGCAACGTTTTGTACCACTAACCACATCAGAAGCAGATTTGACTTTATTGTGCATGCTTATCCATACCAGTTCTTATTTTAATCATCAGTATTTGAAATGCTGTTTTTTTGCTCATTCATTTAAAACAACTTGATTACATTAATTTATTTTTTTTAACTGTCTTCTAGCTTCTGACTTATCCTGTCTTGCTTTTCTAGAAAGAGTTCTGGAAACTCTACAAAAATGGACTTCAGGGAGAAAGTAACACAGGACATACCTGGTATTCATTTTACCTTGCATTTCCATTAATCATTGGCCTTTTTGTTATCCTTATTGTCATTTTTGTCATATGGAGATGCCTGTTTAAAAAGAAAATGCGTAGACAGTCGGTGTACATGCATAGGGGAGCCCACGAAGCAATGGGTGATGGTGCTGTGGCTGATGGCAGAGGTCCTCTCCCGCCGCCTCTCAGCATTGTTCATTCCCCACAGGAGGAACTGTTTGAAGTCAGTGGGCTCTCTCCCGGAGGTCTGAGCTATACAGATGGGCGGTCAGACTCAATATCCACAAGGCTTTCAAACTGTGATCCTCCTCCTTCATATGAGGAAGCCACTGGTGAAATCAATGTGAGAAGTGGTGAAACTGAACAGCATTTAGATCCACCCCCACAGTATGAAGACATTGTAAATTCCGGTTCAGCCAGTGCAATTGCCCTATCTCCTATTGTCACCAGTACCAAGTAAAGCAAGAAGAATGCTATGGACTTTTAAAAAATTATTAATCATTTTGTAGCACTTTATCATGGCTTATTATGCATTTCTGTAATTTAATGGACTTGTACAATGAACTTCACTTTTGGTTTAGATTTATTTGTTCTTTCAGTATGGTTTTATTTTTCCCCTACAGCAGGTCTTAAAAGATAGGGAATTTGTATTGAGAGTGTAGTGCAGGTACAAATGTGGTGCTCTGTCATACTTCTCCAAAGTACCTCCACTTTGAGGGCTATCACTCATTTTATTCTGGATGGTGTCCACATTCCCCACAAGATTTGTGGAATCCCCTTCCTTACTGCAGACTGTCTGCATTGCCTGAAGTAGGGAATCCTTAAGCAACACTTCAGGTGGGTTTTGCCACTAAAGGGGGCTGATTTTGCAGTATTGCCTCTTGTCTGGTTGGTTCCTTTTTCTCATTTGAATTTCTGTTACATGCTACACCGTATCCGGGGCCCTTGCAAGGCTGAGTGCAGTATGCCATTCTGTTCAAACCAGTATCTCATTAGAGTATGCTGGCTTAATAGCAATAATTTCAGAGTCCTAGCAGAAGAGATGTATTCTTTTGCTATTACAACTCAAAATTCTGTAAATGTTTAGAAGCTAACAACTTGTGACACTAATTAGTGAATTTAATTGTACGTTTTTTGTACGTGTTCTACCTTTCCTCTCTGTTTTCCTATCTATTTTTAATTGTGTATTCTAAAGGTGAGAAGTGTGCATGTGTTAACTTTAGAACCTGAAAGTTCATGCAGCAGTAAGTACTGAAATACTCAAGAGTAGGTAAAGTCCCAATCAGAGTCTTCCTACCATAGTCTTCACTGGGCCTGGGATATTATCCATAAACACGTAAACCCTGAGGTATTAGTTTGCTTTTTAAAAGGGAAAAACAAGGAATGTGTTCAGCATGTGTGACTTTATTTCCGCCCCCCCCCCCGCAACTGTGAAATAAAAACCCTTCCCTCAAATCCAGATACTCTTTCGCCTCTTGCATACTTATATGTCCTGTGTGTGCACCTTGTATTGGTGGCTGTGGAAATCCTCTGAAGAGAATATAGATAACATTTTTCAACAACAAATATATTTATCACTTTTCCATTCTGACAAGGTGCTTAAGTTACAAAAGTTAACAGTATGTTATAATGAAACACAACTACTTATATTTTTCATTGTTTCTAGGAACAGTAGTGCTTTTATCCATGGTGTGGATTCTCAGTATACGCAAGCCTTTTTTTCACAACTCTTAAATCAGAAACGCTCATCAGAGTAAGAGGTGCTGGGGAGCATGTTAGCCCAGGCTGGCTCTAGATATTGTTTGGCCACCCTGGCTCTGCTTTCTCCAGTTGTGAGCTGCGGAGCCTACCAGGTATAGGGCAGAACCTAGAGGACCTACTGTGTTCTCTTTCTAAGGACACAATGCAGACATACCTCCATGCATTAGTCTGGAATGACTTTGAGGTTAGAGAGGTGTGGATTTCTGTCAGACTTGATCCAAGTTAAAATAGAAGCTTGTACAGAATTTCAGCCACCTGGTTTAAATGACAGTTAAACTGCTGCAGCTGGAGTGTGGCAATTCTTTTTTTTCCAGCTTGATTTAAGAGTTTGTTGTTTAGTTTAGTTTATGAATATTCGTTTTGGTTTTCTCCCCCCTCCCTCCCCAGGTGGGTAACATGACATTAAGTTTAGTATTGTTCTGTGTTCTACTAATCAGTTAACGCTAACTGAAATGTATTTAGCACTGAAGGGCTATTGTGTTACGTTGACTTTCTAACAACAGAAATCCAAGTGGCACCTTGTTCCTAAGACCACAAATTAAATGCCAATGCCATCCATTTGAAGTTCTTATTAATGTCTGAGATGCATGCTGGTGTCCACTATCTTACAGGGGCTTGGCTGGCCTTTTCCTTAAGGGATTTTACAGAAAGCTGCTGAAAAGAAGTGTATGGTCATACATAGGTCACACTTCTGTAAGAAATTGATATAATATATTCACAAATGAAGTAAGGATTTTATGATTAATTTTATGTTCTTATTTTTGGCAAAAGGTAGGTTGCCTAATTGTGTAATGGGGAACTTCAGTTGCTAAAACAAGTTGCATTAGAGTTAATGGATAAAATCCAGGCCAAAATGTTTTCAAAAAGATAACTCTTATATTCCCTTTTTTTAATAGATATTGGAGAGATAAATACAATATGTTTTGGACACTTGCTAGGAATTGCCTCAGTCTTGGTTTTGGACTGTCTGACCTTTTCTTTTGAAGTGGTTTTAGCTCTTTAGTATGTTGAGTTGCCACTTGTCGAAGTTTATACTCCTTTTATACTGAGCAACAGTTAATGTACTGCTACGGGCAGACATTACCTAAACAAAGTGCCTCATCTCAACATGCAGGAACCACCTCAAAAAACCCTGGTATTTCAATATCCATGCCATATTGGCATCTTCTGTGCCTGCCAGCACAGCTGGCAGTTTTAGCAGTAATTTGTTTTGTTCAGATATGAGACTTTCCTGTAGGAAGTGCTTGGAGATCATTCATTTCACATTAGGTCATTCAGCAGCTGCCATCATCCCCTAAATATGGGCCGTGTAGTTTAGAGATGAGCTGGCTTTTCTTGTTTTCTCTTTTATTTTTCTTTTTTTTTTAATTACTCTGTATTCCACTGCCAGTTTTAGTGGCTTTATGCTTCTGGCATCTAAGTTGATTATGTTGCTGTTTCCCATAGATACCTTTATGTGCAATGCAAAAAATGATGCTTGTCTTTCAAAAAAAAGCCACAACCAAATATCTTAAATGATCTGTAAGCTGAATTTATTGAGCTATGCATTTTCCATGTGCATCAGCATGAATGCCATTGTAGGCTATAGAGATGTCTTTGTGAATTAATTTCCTAACTAAACCAAACTTATGCACAACAGTTATCCAAATGTATTTCCTTTAAGACGTGAATAGCTTTCTTCGTGTTATAATAATGTCAAATTACAAAATATTTTATTCTGTTTTGTGAAATGTGGGAAAATAACTTCTTTTGGTTGATTTTTCTAATCTGATTGAAAAATGATATTTCATATATGTGGGGGTTTTATACAGCTTTTCTTGCAGATCACTTCATAGTTTCGCCTATCATGTAATTGCTTTGTCATGCAATAAATACTACAAATTTATAGTTTTCCCTCTGTAAAGGTTTTGCCAATCTGAATGCAGTACTGTCTTGACTTATGACATGAATAGTCAGGATACTGCCTTTCCCACTTCAAATGTAACATTGAATTACAACTTGTGTTAGGGTTGAGATGATTTATCTACTAAAACTAACTTAAATGTAAGTGTTGTTGTTTTAAGAAATGATGGGAATTATTTGCTTAGATGATATTAAGCATTAGTGGAGGTTGTTCTGTCTTCACTGGATGTAAATAACCTCTGATACAGTATTGCGTATTTTAAAGGGGTTTGGTTTACATTAAATTATCCTATTTAAACATTTTTGCCTATGTTTATAGAAAATTTTTTGTAACATTTGTTTTTGGATATGCTAAATAAAATTTTTTAAGATGCCTCATGTTTCAAAATATCAATTACACACAACTGCAGTGAGAACTGACTTTGTACGGTGATGCTCTTCTAATTCCCATTGGTTTATGTAAATGATCATTTGCAGTGAATTGGTGGTTTTCTTTTGATAACTTAAAATATACATGTACTTTTGTTTTCAAGTAGACTTGATATTATTTCTTTTAATCAGATTTGTGAATTTGTTTGTTTTCAGTTTTTTAAAAATTGCATTTGTTGTAGTCATAGCTAATTAAGTCACAGGCTGAAGGAAAGCAGAAATTATTACAGTGAAATGAAGCAGTGTACTGTAGGAAAAAATGTTAAAGTCAGGGGACTCAATTTCAAAGTTGTCTTCAGCCATTCAAAAGGAAGTGATTGCAAAATTTGCATCAGCTCTGTGAATGATGTATTAATAGCAAACAAGAAAAAACAACCAACCTTGTGTAATGATCCCTGCTGGAAACTTAAGGATTTCCATTCCAGCTAAGACAAAGTTTGTCATCCTTTCTCACTCAGGTGTAAGTAAATAGCATAATATGTTCCTGATATTTTTCACTAGCTCACTGCATCACCGGAGGCTGCGGGAGATATTAGTGAAGACTGATAGGAGGTACGTATCTTAGAACTTCATGAGCACAAGTGCAGTTTTGTACAGATCGTAACAAAAATGCAAAAAGAGTCAGTTGAAGCAGCAAAGTGCGTGTGATTTTGCAAACCATCATGTGCATAGTGTAGCACCTTGCTCGCCTTGGTAAGCTTTTATTTGTGTAGCTCAGACCAACACCATCCAAACAGAACGCCCTGTGTTCGGTTAAGTGGCATTCACTGTGCATATACACGTTCAGTATCCTGACCACACATCCATCAACACTGGCTAATGTGTTTGCACATGCTTCAATGCATCATTGCTTCTGCATGCCTGGCTTCTAGCTACTGAAACGTGGTAGCTATAATGTTAAACTGGTATCGTGAATCTTGGTGTCTATAAAAAAATCAAATAGTTGTGTCACGTTACTAGTGATGAATGTTCATGATTTATTGTTTCTTATGTCCTGAATACTGCTCTCTGCCACTCTAAATCATGCTGACAGATTCCTTTTTATCTTCTGCATAATGTGTGAATATTTCCTAGTGCTACTAGCTGATTTTTAAAAAGAAAAACCATGTTCAACTGAAAGCAGTGAGGTGACATCTGTACTGTTTCATTGCTTGCTGCGCAGACGTTTGATTGATTTGCTACAGGATAATTGAACTTTCAGCTTTGCCTGAAAGTTGAACTACACTTTTTTTCTGCAGTGAGATCTCAGTAATTGTATTTTTGATCTGGCAGCAAGTTATTGAATGCTAAGTAACAATTCAGTGCAAGAAAGGTGTTGCCCATATTCTCTTGATTGTATATATTATGCAGCATTTGCCTATCATTTAGCTCTCTGCCACAACGTTTGCTGTAATATTAGGACATGTTCTCTTTCCCCATTCTGTCACCATATCATGCAATAAAAAGCATACCAACCACAGTGCTGTTTTCCCCTGTCTTAGGACAAAGAATGAAAAATCAAAACAAAACCTTAGTGTGACCTGCCATTTCCTTTTCCAATTGGAAGTTTTGTAGGTACCTGTGTAGTTCCCAGGGTTAGTTGAGGAGTTTAAAGCAAGAAGGAAAGAAGTACTCAGAAAACTTATTTTGATACTTCCAGGAATGAAATCTCTGTGAAAGGAGTAATCTGTACCAGATTGTCTCCCTGGCCTTTCCCAGGATATGGGATGTGTTTTACCACAGAACAGATCCTGGACCAATTCCATAGGTCAAAGGCTCACAATCTAAGTTTATTTTTATTTGTCTTACTCAGTTTTCAATGCTAGCAGTGGCAGAGCACCCACTCTTCAACATATGCAGTGACATAAGTTGTTTACTCAATGACTGCAAACTGCAAGGTCTGTATGTATGAGGGACCCAAGCTTTCCTACTTTCCTTTCTTGTCCCTTTACCTTGCTGTCTTGGTCACAGCCCATGCAGTTTCAGTGCCAGGAAAACGAACGAGGGGCTAAATGCAGGAACTTGGGCTGGATTCAGGCATCAGTCTGCTGTGACATGTGGTGAAGGTCAGGCTGTTGCCACCTGTAAGACTTACAGTCTTACGGTAGCCACCACACATGGATCATTTACAAGATTAAAAACGTTGCAGACAGCATTTCTTGCAAGTATTTTCTGTGAAAAGTTATACTGTCAGAGAAAAACAAGGATGATGCGACCAACTCAAAAATTTCCTCAGCTGATAGCTTTAGGCAGTTTTATTGCAAGTCATTTACTATTAGAATTGCTGTTGGTTTTCATTTCTTCCTTTCATTTTTGCGTTGTATGTTTTTCTGTTCATGGTTCTCTTGGATCCATAGGTTTTTTTCCACACAGACGAATGAAGATGAACTATATCCACCTTCTGAAAGAAAACACCACATGTGAAAGTTGGTCAGACTAGATTTTCTCACGTAGCCACCTCACAGCTGGGCTGGGCATGCTTGCACATTCATTTGCTAGTAATGTAGGCAACAGTAAGCTAAGTCTGCTGTGAAAGCACCTGACTGAATGGGAAAGTTGAAGACAAATACCAACTTTAAAATGAAAACAACTGCCTTCCATGCAAAAAACCCTAAAAAAACGCTGACTGCAAGCCTAAGCCTGACTGCATCGGAGGGACCAGAGATCTGCGGCACAGCTGCTTGTACACTGCAGACAGCAGCCTGTCTGCCATCATAGACTCGTGGGCAGGGAGAAGGTCCGTCATCCTGACGATTAACACAACCAAGTCAATTGTATGTTCATACTTCTGTGGGTTTTGCCCACAAAAAGCACATTGTAATGCTTTAGGTTCTGTTCTCCACATGTGGGTGCTCACCAGAATTTGAGGCACGGAGGCAGCTAAGACAAAATGTTGCTTTCATGTCTAACGTGCCCTTTATGATCTCCAGGGAATAGCTCTGTTCCACATCCACACTGTCTGTGCACAGCCCAGCTTTGCCAACTCTACCTGGCATAATGCCTCTACACTGCTGGAACAGTCTGTGCTGCTCGGCAGAGTGTACTGCGCGAGGCAACCAAAGATGTGCTTGGAGTAGACTTGTTACTGGCTACAGGAATTGGCGCTGACATTTATGTAATTTTTCTTACATTCAGTCTGAGCTCCAGAATTTATTTTTAACAGTTTAATAACTTTTGCAATGTGAAAGGATATCTAACATGTTTAATCAGATGTGTCTACTAATGGTAAAAAGCTAGATGCTTCATTTTTCTATTTGTGGGCTTTTTTTCCTCTTAACTTGCTCATTTGAGCGTTTTGTTTAATAACAGTGCTGAATAATGACACCTTTTTCTTCCCCCTCCTTAAAATCTTTCATATGCTCTTTTATTAAACTGCATAAAAGTTGATATTTTTATTGTGCAGATGCTCTAGAAGAAATGTCAGTTTGGAAATAATTTCTAGTGTTACATTCTCTTCAATAATCTTTTCAGCCTAATGAAGTGTTATTTGTAGCTCAGTTTCCCTTATCTAACCTATTTGTGCTGCCACCTTCACTACCTTTCAGCCTTTCCACACAGGCAGCTTGACTGTGAAAATGCTACCATCTCCACAACTGGCAGGTGAAGTATTTTTAAAAAGGTTTTTTGTCCTGCGCAAGGCATTCAGATGCCAACGTTTACTGTTCTGTGTCAGCACAGCCTGAAAACTGTTCATAAAATCAGTGCCAAAACATTCAGTGGCTTGAAGCTGCCAACACATGCTGGCTCGTGAAGAAGGCTGGTTCTTGCCCTGACCTTGCGACTCACCCACAGCCCTGGAGCGAGGATTTGAACTTGAGTTTCTTCTATTGCGTGGAGTTGGACTGTTGTGTGCATTAGACAGGGCTAGCAGTCTTCAAGTTTTTCAAACTTCAAAATCCCTTGAAATTTCCTGTAGTATGTGCACATTTCTGAGTATAGTGAATTTAAACTACTTACGATAGACTTAACATATATGTTAGCTTCTTATGAGTTGTTGGAAAGCAGACCAGTATTTTTCTGTGCAGGATTATCATGAGATGTGGATTGGAGCCACTTCTCTTGGCTTTTTTTGTACACAGGTGACACCAACCTTCCCATCATATGTTTTCAATCACAAATTCCATCTGGAACATAAAAAAAACTTTGCCACTGCTGGTTGTGTTGCTTGTTTTTGTCAAAACTGGCATGGTCCCATGAGCAATTTTAGCTCATGGAGAATTCATTAAAAAATTAGTTTAATAAAAACATTCCTGAGCAGCAGTAGTCAATAGCAGATTGACTACAGTGATGTCTCCTAGCAACTTGGCTGAAAGAAGATAATCCCATATTGCTCATTTGTCCAGAGATTTCCAGACTGCTGTGTAAAAATGTGTTTATTGTGATAAGGCTGACTAAACCCTCTCACTTCACCACTACTCCCTCCACCAGATTTTGGGCCATACTGTTGAAAAGGCTTCTCCAAAAGCGACATCAAAGGTATGAGCTCCAGACTTCTGACCCCTATTTCAAGAGCAAGACGTATACAAAATGCCTTACCAGGCAGCTGAGTGGCAGTACCCCAGATGACTAAAACATTCACTTCCCCTTGGTTTGCCCTTTCCTAGCAGCTGTCCTGTGCCATGGCTTGCCAAGAATAAAAAGAAACCTGAGGAGTCCATTTTGCTATTGGGCACAGGTTTTCAGAGTCAAGTACTGCCTCTGGACCTTTCATCTAGCATCCCCTCTGTGCTGGTGACAATGGCAAATGATGGTCTTGTTGATAGCAAACATTTCAATAATCCTTTCTTTTAAAGCGATTTCTGTTGTTACTTGTGAACAAATGCTCTTTTTCCACAAGATTGTGCAGGTGAGTTGCTATGAGATGCTACCCTCCCATCATTTTTCTCATGGTGTTCCCTTCTGTTTTCTCAGATTGCATCCTTGGGTTACAATGATACCATCATAACTGCTATCTACTGATCTGAGGTTAGCTAATATTCAGCACAGATGTCACGAAGGGGTTGCTGGGTGAGAGGTAGCAGAAATACTATCTGCTCTCCCACCTGAAGAAGGGCATCTAGCACTGATGGACAATCCCTAAGCTGTCATGGATGTCTCGACCTGAGACATCACTTCTCTCCTTTTGAGGTCCTTGAAGTTGCTTTTCTCTTACTTGTGTGGCCTTAATTTTAATTTCTGGGGTGCACATTGTAAAAACTTCACTTTTTTACATGGCTTTGAAGGGGATATAAAGAAATTATGTGAAAGTTCTTTAGGAATGTTCCTGCCATCTCTGTCCAGTACCTTATGCAAATTTTGATCTTCACTTTGTTATTTAAGCTGCTGGCAGGTGAATTTAATTAATTTTGATAGAATGCTACTGGGTGGGTTTTTCAAGTGTAATTATTGGAAGGGCACTCAGAAACGATAAAGGGTCTCTTTTAATGCCAAATCTGCAGAAAGTGATACTTTTTTTCTTAATTTAAAAATGAAAAGAGAAAAAAAAAAAGGAAGAGACCAGGTCAATTGAAGCAATTACACTGCTAGTAGTATAGGAGTGTTAGAAGTCCTCTGAACCTCTTTATAATTTTACTGTCTATATTTGGATCAAGTTAATACACACATCTCTGCTTTGACTTGACCTGCCCTTGTGCTGTGGTTGATACCAGGATTCCCAGCAAACCCACAGCAGGGAGATCATCAAAATGGGGATGTCAGACCACTTAACACTGTACTAACCATCCTCAAGGGCAACCTGAGATACTGGTCCACTAAACTGGATTGGCCAGTTCAGGTACTGGTGGAATCAAACCCCGCAGAGGGTTAATAAGAGACTCCTTGGAGTACGGCAAGGCAATGGACAGGGAGGTGTGCAGGAACGTTGAGGTTATCCCAGCAATGTTGCAGTGCTTGTCTACCTGATAGGAGTTTTCATTCCTTAGGATTGTTTAAATCACTTCTCTGCTCCTTTGGTGGTGTGCATAAGAATATCTCTACAGGGCAAGTAGATAAACTGTCCCCTATAGCCAAGACATTTGCAATATTTTCCCTGTAAGTAAAAATGTCTGTAATCAACACATCTCCTTGTCATCTCCCTTCTAAGGCTCTTGTATGCAACAACAATAGCATTTGTCCTGCTGTATTTCACCTCAAGAAATCAACAATGATTGAAGTTAGATTTCTACATATGTTTATATATTCAGGTATCAACTCTGCTCTGGATATCAGAATACCTCTGAGGTTAGAGTAGCATGTTCCTGTACCTGCCTCTGGCCTTAAATGATTAAACGTATTGAACGGATGACTCGTGCTGTGGTTGAAAAGGCCTGATAAAGAACTGTGGAGAGTTAAATCTTGCTGTATTTTAGGTATTTTCCCTTCAGTCATGTTCCTCTTGAACTGAACACTCTTCAGAACATCTCTTCACATATTAGGCTTTCTTTTTTAATCAAGCCTATGCCAAGGTAAATTTATAATACAAGTTTTCTTTCACTTGTGTATAACCTTGAGAAAGATATTTTTCAGCTGATAGTTTGACTAACCTTGCAAAGAACAGAGCTTAACAATTTTGTCTAATCTCATCATGTTGGAAAAGATTTATTAAGCTTGTATTAAGAAATGAAAAGACTAAAAACGCAGTAGTTGTGCACAAGTCCATTCTCATTACATCTTTCCAAGTAACTATTTCAAGCTTTCATCTGTTGTTGAGCTTCATTTCTATCCCAAATAAATCCAATCTGAGACAAATAATGAAATATCGATTCAGCAAATTGAAACTTTTTAAACTGCCATTTTATTCAATGCATCCATTGGCAGTGCAGCAGAATGAAAGTTTTATTGTAGACTGAATGAACTTATTGGTTTGAGCATGACATGATAAAATCATAACATAGCAATAAAATTGCAGGGCACATCTATACCATCTGTTTCATAGTGGAAGAACAAAGAACATTTTGGTGATGGCCTCAAACAATAAATCTGGATTTCGAAAACAAAAACAATTGGAGTTTGTAATGTTAGGAACAGCCTAAGATGGTGCACATACTCCTTCCCCTGCTGTTGCTCAGCTGCCAAGTTCTCCCAGGCGTTTCTTCGCTTAGGCATCCTTAGCTGTTACAATCTGCTAGGCTAAGTGGTCTAAAAAACATCTTTAAGTCACAGAACACTGAGTCAACAGATGTTTGTATCTTCCTATCTTATCTATTTTTTTAGTGGTTTTTTTTGTTTGGAGTGGGCAGGAAGGAAGGTGGTCAAGTTGCATTCCTCCATGGTTGGTCAGTGATAGGAAATAAAGAGTTAAAAGGGTCACAATCTGTTACCAGGAGACAAGCATGAAACAAAGGTTTTGTTCAATCTTCCATCAAAACACTGAAACTCTGGTAACTAAGCCCTGTCTTATCAGCAAATGAGGCAACTAGATTGCAGTAAACCATGCAGTATATGCAGGAAAGGTGTTTTCCTTTGCATATCAGTGAAGAAAGATAAGAGAGATCTCTTATTCTGACTGCTCTGCAAATATTCAATATCATGTCGCTTTTATTTTTAAATATCCTGTGACATTAAAGAAGGGGCCATAAAATACTCTCCTTGTAGCTTTGAAATATGTAGACATAAAATATGATTATGATGCATAATAAATTCTTTAAAAAATATTTTTGTTGCAAGGTTATAAATGTTATAGCATATCTACTTAGAAAGATATAAAACCCACCTTTCTTCTTTGGTGGGTGGGATCTCTTGCAGGGAGTTTCTGCACAGTTTCTTAGTGTTTTCTGTGTGTCCCTGTTCTCGCAACAGTCCTCTGTAATGTACCTGGATGACTTGCTGTAATGGTCTCTGTTCAAAGCCCATGTATTGATTTTTGGAGGAGGAAAGGAGAAGACAAAAGATGTCAGAGTTGTAGAAGCCACTAGTTTCTAGTCCAGCTACAGCACTATTATTGTTTCTGTGCATATGTCTACCCTCGGTGGTGAAACTCCTCTCTGGCAAATCCTCCTCAGTTCATCTACCCATCTTCAATTCCTCATCCTGGTCACTTGCCGTGCCAACACATGGTGTGTACGCTGTTTCCTACAGCCTCACTCACATCCTGCTGCTTTACAGAGCCAGAGCTTCACAGGTAATTGCTATGAGTCTACCATCAGCTCCAGTGAAGGAGGCTTTCATCCTTGCCCAGCTGTCTCTACGAAGCACCCAGCTACTTGCGTGATACAAATTGGCACCCATCAGATTTTAAACAAGAAGGATGGAAGCAAATGCATTTGTTTGTGTTTAAGCCACAGAAGGCACAGTTTTCATTTTTTATACTGCTTGCCTGTTTTAAGATGAGAGCTTGAAAAATGCCATTAAAATGAAGAATAGTTGCAAGGTAATAAAGAAACAATCTTCTTGCTTTCAAGGACTTGAGCTGAAAGCTAAATGACTGTAGTGGTTCAGATTGTAAAACCAGTGGGAAATTTAATGAACAGTGACCCCACTGGAAAGTCAATCTGTCTGTTAATGTTTAGTTTTGTCATTTCTTCTGAAAAGTAATAAACCTCTATAATCTAATCTATTGGGTTTGGAACCTGGGGTCGGGCTCATGTTGAGCTTAAGTATGACAATCTGTCTCAGCTGAAACTACTGAACTTCCCTGTGTAATAGGTAAACATCCCAAGCATGAAATAAATATACAGGTGCTCAGGGAAATAGGTATGTTTGTATGGAAGGGAAATTGTCACAAACTTGACTGCAAGAGGTCTAAATGGTCTGCAAACTCCTGTAATACTAAGATGATTCTGCCAATTAAATTATTTAAGATATAAAGAAGAAAACTGTGATTAATTAGTAGTGGCTGATGCCCCGATTCTGTAACATTTCATTCATCTGGATGCTGTAGAATATTTATGGCAAATCTCAGCAAAGGTGGTAATCAAATAAGAGATAAAAATATTAACCTCTTTGCTTATGCTCAGCTCTTAAAAACATGTCTTTACTTAACCAGCTAGTGAGACAAGGATTCTTGAAAGCTAGTTCATTTAAACAAGTGAGTTTTAGCTACAGGCTAAAATTAATAAGCCAAAAGCAGGAAAGCTTCCAGCTTTGGATAGTACCATCCACACAGGTTGTTGCTGTGACCACAGGCCTAGAAGAGGCTTCAGAAGCTGTCTGCTCCTGTCCTCTGCCACAAGTCAGAACCAACTCTGTCCCATGAAGTTCTTAATTTGGCCTAAAGTTTCAGGTTGGCTTTGCTTTAATCTTATCTACTTCTTAAAGCAGAGGCTGGTTTTGTTCTGTTACACTTTATGGCTAACATGTTTAAGTGGCTTTACACAGCAGCTTGGCCTATGAGAATGGAACTGTGCATGAGTGGGTTACAACTTTGGAACTCTTCAGGCTTCACCACTCTTATTTGTTTCCCCAATTAAATATTGAGGATTATCCAGAATCCAACTCCTGTATGTGCATAACCCTCTGTCACACACCGAGGGGGACAGAGTAGGACCCAGAACTGCATTTAAACATTTAGTTTATTACCTGTAATGTTGCAGTTCCAAGTCAAAGTCTAAACCAATATTAGCATCCTGTAAGGGTTTGTGAGGGATTATATGACCTGTCTGGAGTTCAGTGATTAAGTCTTTTTAGATGTTCCCACGAGGTTGCTGCAGGTGAAGTTTTTGCAGATGCTCCAGTGCTAGGAGGGATTGGATCTATGATGGTAGGGGTCTCAGGCCAGCTGAGAGGGAGCTCCAATTACGCCCAGCTCCTCTCATCCTCTTATAGTTCCTTCTGGAGTGTTAATATTTGGGATATCAGTCAGCACAGCTCCTTACCTTCTTTAACTTTTGGCCAGTCGCACCACTGGTAAGGGACATGGTGGGTTGCTTTGACCCCCCTGCGAGTGCAACCTCCACTAAGATGTAGGGATCTGAAAAACTCCAGGGACATACATCAAGCCATTTCCAACACACAAAACATACGGTTTCCACATCCATAAGCTATCCAAGTACAGCATATATTAGTTCATATTCATAAATTTTATTAATACTTCTGTTTTCATGATCAGTTCTGATTCTTTGTTCTGTGGCTATGGTGTAACGCTGCATATCTGCATTGATATGCAGGAGGTGGTGACCAGGTACCAGTTTGGTCATCCTGATAGGTAAATGAGTGGCAGAGACATAATGGCTGCTCATTCTCCCTGACTCATCCTTGCTGCACATGTGGGCTTTGATGTGGCCGCTGATGTGGAGTGGCCACCAGACCTCCATCTCGGCTCCTCTCCACCCTGTGGCTCAGCAAAGCAGCAGCTTCAGGCTGGGGGAGGGATCACCCTCACAGAGTACAAATTTAACAGGAGATAAATTAATTGCTTTCATGCTGCATGTCACAATAAAGCTGCATTTTCTTCTTTATAAGGCTTTAATAAAAGTTGTGTAGCTCTATTTACGTGTGTGTCTCAGATAAAATTTCTTTAAAGTCTACTGAAGTTTATTTTTGCTTAAAAGCCTATTGCAATTTACAGTCAAGTATATAACACAGATAAAACTTCACATTTAAAATGTTATAAAGCTTTTTATAGTTGCCATCTTTTTTCCCTCGCTTTTCTCTTTTTTTTTTTCTTCAGGTTGGCATTTGGTTCTGTGGGCTGGANAGGGGCTGCTTTCAGCCCAGGGCAGGGGTCCCTGATGTTCTTCCTTATCAGCTTTCCCCACCAGAGCCAGCCCTGGGTGGGGGCTGCAGAGCCCCAGGGTGCCCCATCCCTCGTCCAGGCAATGGTTTGATCCCCAGTATTAGCAGGATCCTCCTTTTGATGCCACCTGTTGCCTTCTCTGCACTCCGCACAAGTGCAATGGGGCAGACCTCCCAGCCCACCCCCAGTGTACCCTTAGCTTCTTTTGCATTTTGCACTCCCTGATGCAGTCCTGATGCCTAAATATTTTTACTCATGCTTTAATCTGCTAAGTATTCTTATTAGAAATATTTTCTCTCTTTTTGCCCTGGCACCACTCTGCATGCTCAGTGTGCACGGCCAGCAGCAGCAGCTCCAGGCCCCCTGTACAAGGGTACATCCAGCTTCATGCTGCACCACTCCCACCACACCTTTTTCTGAGCAGAGCCTCCTTGTGTCTTTCCTGAAGTAAATTTGGAAACTATAGACTTAATGAAGAACTCTGTGAAATACACCTTGTAGGGAAAGATCCGAAATCTGACTTCTCCATGAGTGTACAGTGCTTCTTTGGACCAGCAGAAAAGCCGTGAGCAGCAGAAGTGTGGATGTAACAGTGTTCTCTGCCTGTTCATGTCCAAAAGAAAGACAAAACAAAAATGAGAGCATTTTTTTTTTCATTATGGCAACACAGCCACTTCTCACAGCAGGGCACAAGATCATTAGAGACTGATCTGTTCTCATCTGTTCAGTACTGGCTTCACACAGGCAATGCTCTGAGTGCAAGAGTTTCTCTCCAGTCTGCTGAGAGTTGTTCCCTCAGCACTGCCACAGTCTCTGCGGCATAAATTACTCTCCACCATCTTCACTCCCCCCCTCAGAGGGCGGTGGTGCACCCCCACGGATAATGATGGCTTTGTGTGCAAGTCTAACATGGTGTGGGCAGGGGACTGTGTACATGGGCATCGGTTTCACGAACAGTGACTAGTCAAACTAGTTGCTTCCTCCATTCCACGGAGCTGCCTGATGATTTACAGCAATTAAATAGCATGATATGTGGGAGCAGTGCATACAGTAATGTCTATGTCATGCTAAAAATGTTGACCTCTTTGTGTCTGTGGGTCTGGCACAAGCTGCACCCTGTTCCCTGTCACCACTTGCTGACACCTGCTCGCGCCAGTGCGCTCAGCTGCAGACTGACCAGCCAGTTTGCTCTGGAGGAGTCATTCCTGCTAGGCCTTCTGCACCTCTGAAATGTCCTCCATGCCTCCCTGTCCTCATCATCTGCTGCTCATCCTGCTGCAAAGAGCACGGTCATAGTGTATAAGGTCCTTTATCTCACCTTTCTTATTTATTCATTTTAAGAGGTGGCTTGTAAGAATGTGATTCCTCCTTCTAACAGCGTTAGTCACAGCATTTCTGATGTGGTGTGTCTCTCATTTACCTGTCAGCATCTGGTTAATGACCCTGTATTCTCCTTTCTGGTGACACTGCAAATCACAGCCAGAGCCTGGAGCTGGCAAGTAACTTCTGTGTAACATAAAGCGAAGACAAATCACTCATCTAGAACTGAATCACTCAGAGGAAAAATATTTCAGCTACATCTGACAAGACAGCTGCAAAACAGGCATTGCCTTTTCAAATATAAGACAGAATATGAAATATGTGGGGAAAAAAACATTTCTGGATGGCATTATCAAAAATGTTTAGCATATGGTTAGCAGTTTCCAGTCAAGTGGGAGATAAACCTTTTATAGACTGCAGTAGGAACAGTGATTCGCTGTCAGTGGTAATGTCAAAAAGCACATTAAAATTAACCAGATTAAGAAGTGATACAGAAATTTGTCAGTTAAATAAGAAAGGTTACAGACCTGAGCAAGATAAAAAATAAAGTATTTAATTGCTTAAGGTTCAATGAAAATAAGGACATGAACCTCTAGAAATTTATTCATACTGTTAGTCCTATTAAAAAACTGATAAACGGGCTACCCCCTGAGGATGATTTGTAGCACTGAGCCTCCACTTCAGTTTTCTTATAGAGTGTGTGAGATATGAAAAACCCCAAGTTTTTGCTCCTATGTTTAGTTGTCCTAAATAGGCTAGCAGCGGTGTCATATTAGCTTCTGTGAGATGAAAGAAATTTAATGCATACTGATTATATGTTACTGCTATAAGCAAAACAGCAACACTTTAAAAGAGTAAATGCTTTTTTCTATAAACGCCATGCATATATGGTAGAATAAAATTCTCCATTCAAGACTCTTGTTTTTATTATGTGAAGGCAGGGGAGTGCAATGGTTGTTGCTATATTGCCCTCTCGTGGGATGAGCCTGGAAACAGCAGCTCAAGGCGCTGCAGCTGCCAGATGCACTCCCGCAAGGTCACGGGTTTGCACTGGCCTGAGATGATAGGCAGGCAATGCCCTGCCCGAGGAGAACACCTTCAGAGACGTCCACATGGTAAATAATTAGTCAAATTAATCAATTTTCCCCTAAATCTTCTGTTTCTGCATTCCTGTAGAAAATAGTTCTGAGGCTATTGTTCCCTACTGGAATTGCAAAGATTGTCCCATAAAAATGAGCAGTCCAATTGCAGTACATCTCCTCTTCCCCTTTATCTTTCTACAGGAATTTACATAGCAAATAGTAATTAAAAAACAGGAGGATGAACAACATTATTTTGTGGCACAGTCTACTGATGTAGTGCGTGACAAAAGTGAAGACAGCATGCTAGGGATGAAAGTCTACACACACAGATCCATTTTGCTTTGCTGTGAATGATGCCATCTATCAAACAGATTGCTGCAATTGCCTCCCACGTTGTTATATCTCATCTCTATTCTGTGCTCTTCTTCTGGGAATTTTAAAGCAGTGTTTTCCTGTCTAGCCAAGGTACTTTTTTCACCCGTGCTGAGAGAATCATCTGAGTACTTCATGGTCTCTGAAATATTTATCCTCTCGCTTCTCTTATCAGGTAAGGAAATTCTCCATTTTGCAGATGACAGTGTGAGGCACGCAGATTAATTCTCAGCTCCAAAAAAAAAGAGATTTATGCATGCAAAGTGATGCTTAGGCATAATTTAAGAGTCTATATCCAAAATGTACATTGAAAAAGCCCCATTCAATGGCTGGAGGTGTCTGCTGGCATGCAGGCAGCTTGCAGGGAGTTCCCTTCTCTGTCTGGTGGTCAGGAAAAGTGACAGCAGTTCAACTTCTTGTTACAAGCCATTTATTTCTGTGTATGAAATAGAAGTTCCTAAATAAAGCCACATTCAGCTAGAACTTCAAATGCAGCCTGTGCTTCTGAAAATCATGTAAGGGTGGAGGAAGAGGCACAGCCTACAGAATTCCCAGCTGGGAAGGAATCAAGATAAGATCTTGTACTATCCTGCTGTGACTACCTCCCTTGTTTTGTGCAGGAGACACTCATGCCTCCAGAGAAAAAATTTGTGGGATCCTGCTGTGGTTTCAGCTGGCATGCTATACACAGTCCTGGCTTTGCTTCCCTGACCAGCTAGGTGCATGCTCAGTTTGTAAAGCTGTTTTGGGAATGACCTGCTATGAACCTGAACTCTCCTGGAGCTTAATTAAGACAACTTTATCACAAAACTTGATGCCCTGCTTCTGTCCAATAACCTGGAGCACTACTCCAGGCAACATAAAAGCTGCGTCCCAAGTACTTCTAGTCCCAGTAAAGTTTGAGCCTCCACCTCCCTGAGCTTATATAAGTGCCCTATTTGGGGTGGGAATGATCCCTGTTCCTCTTGGGCCATTGCACATTTGACAGAGGAAGCACCACTGCACCAGCAGTAATCAGCCATGACCTAGAGCTCAGCTGTCTGTGTGTTTCCTGAGGGCAGGACTCTGGCTTGTTCTCTAGAGCATTTTCTGTGTTTTATGAGCACTCTGTTTCAATTTTCTCAGAGTTGGAGGAACCACAGAATGCTTCACCCCAAACTAAGTGCATATACCCCAGTCTACTGATCCAGCACCCTATGGGAAACCTTGCTGTCTGCTCTCACAAAGTCAGCATTTAGACTACAGAGCAGCCCAAGTACAGTAAGAGAGGATCACTTTTGCTCAAAATGCCCCATATGCAGCTACCTCATTTCCCTGTAATGTAGAACCATTGGTTCATACATCAGTAAGGGTGATGCTGGTGTGGGGTTTAGCTCTAGACTCCTGGACATGTTTCCTAGTCCCTGGCTATGAGGCAGATGAGACACTGTGGAGAGAGGTTGCAGGGCTCTGGATCCCTGTTTCTCTTGGAAAACATCAAAGATATGGTTTCGGACACACTGGTACCTCAGTGTTTCTGATTGACTAGTTTAAAATTCCCCTGTGCTCAGCAATTTGGCTTTTAGGCATTCTTCTTTGGATGCCAAATTTTTCTCTCTGTGATGGTGAGAGACTGTCACCCTGCTTTGTTACCCTTGCAGATAGCAGTGACACGCAGGGTGCTGATAACAAAGATACCAGAGATGCCACCTTCTGTACATTTCAAGTCCTACAACCCATTGCTGAATGCCTGCTGAAGTACTCTTGACTGTTGAAAGCAAAAAGCCATGCTGGACAGACTGCTTTGCTTTCTTTCCTGCATTCAAGACAGAGTGATTTTAAAGCACATCTCCCCTAAAATATACTGTGTGAAAAGAGTTATTTATATTGCTTATGAACAGCACTTAAATTTAGACAAGAAATTGAGACACCTAAGTTAGGAGACTAGCCTGCCTCATTTCCTTTGTATGGCATGAGGAGAAAGCAAGCTAACTCAGAAGGTTTTCAACACTGGAACTGAAGGTTGGGGGCTGTTTTAAATTCATTAGCAGTGGGTTATATTAAAATACAGTGCAACATCTGGATATTCGATTTGTCCACTAAAGGACTCTCTCCTTTGCAACAGTAGACTAGGCACATATAAGACCAGGGACCTTCTTCCAGTAAGTAATGTAGCTCCTCAATGTGACTGTGTGAGGAGGAATAGCATTAGCACTTTTCTACTTGATAATGCAGCTCAGCATTAAAGGAAAATGTTACATTAGAAAACAGATCCTGTTTTTCTGTGGACTGTAGATATCTTCTTTTGGATCCTCATTCACCAAATCACCTGGATATTGATTTAAAGCCCACCCAAAGATCACATCTTAGTATGTACATGATGTTTTTAAGCAGATGTCTAAGGACATCTCTGTACAGCAAAGCACACAAGTGTGTATTCAAATCCCACTGAATGCCAGTTTCTCCTGGAAGTGCATTATTGAACTGGGATTTTGAAATATATCATCACCTCTGCTTGAAATCTCCCCTCACTTTGGAGCTCTACTGTTTCAGAAAGAAAAACCATATGGAACTAATCATGCACATTTTGTCTAGCAGATAGGCATTAGAGCAGATTGTGTTTTTCCTTCAAGTGATTGTCCATATGAGCAGGCAAACTGTGGTGTGCTTCTATCCAAACATGCAAGCGAAGATTTTTAGCCCTAACAACATCCACATTGATGGTACTTCCTGCTTAGTCACTTAACAATCTTAAAAGATGAGCACACTCATCACATCTACCATTCTGCTCTCACACAGACCTTATTCTATTTTAGAGATTGTTTTTATCTTTATTTCATTTCAGAATTGGACTTTTTTCCTTGTCTGCTCACTCCTCAGAAAACATAGTGGAGTTCAGATCACAGGAGAGAGATTTCCCTATGTGGCAGATATGTTATATACAGCTGTATTGCTTCAGAGAAAAGTACATTCTGGGAAGTATATGATTCCCTGAAACTGGCTTACAGAGAAATAAGATGGACCAAATACTGCAGAAGTTTTACCTACCACAACTCCAGCACGAGAAAGGAGTCATCAATCATGTTCAAAGCAGCCCAGGAAAGTGACTTCTCCATCACTATTGGCACATTCATTATACAAGATCTCTCTCTATCTTTGGAGCATATTAAGAGGTTTGAGTGAGCTCCTTTTCCTTATCAATGCTCCCAAACTGTCATGGTTGGTTTCTGTCATATGATGGAAAAAAAAAGAGAAGGGAAAATACTTGGCTTCTCTTTTACCCACTAAAGCAACTTCTCCAGATTTCAAGGTACTCCTCAGGCACTTCCTCAGCCCTGAGACTTATCTGCAAGCAGCAAATGAGAATTTTATATCTCTTTTTTTTTTAAAGTTTTTTTCAAACCCGCCAGTTGTATTCTTAACTTCTGCTGCCTGCCAGAACAAGCCCTGTCTGTCAGACAGCTGAAAGGGATTTTACCAAAGGCACTTTCTCATAGTCCCANCCTACCACAACTCCAGCGCGAGAAAGGAGTCATCAATCATGTTCAAAGCAGCCCAGGAAAGTGACTTCTCCATCACTATTGGCACATTCATTATACAAGATCTCTCTCTATCTTTGGAGCATATTAAGAGGTTTGAGTGAGCTCCTTTTCCTTATCAATGCTCCCAAACTGTCATGGTTGGTTTCTGTCATATGATGGAAAAAAAAAGAGAAGGGAAAATACTTGGCTTCTCTTTTACCCACTAAAGCAACTTCTCCAGATTTCAGGGTTCTACTCAGGCACTTCCTCAGCCCTGAGACTTATCTGCAAGCAGCAAATGAGAATTTTATATCTCTTTTTTTTTTAAAGTTTTTTTCAAACCCGCCAGTTGTATTCTTAACTTCTGCTGCCTGCCAGAACAAGCCCTGTCTGTCAGACAGCTGAAAGGGATTTTACCAAAGGCACTTTCTCATAGTCCCAAATGTAGCTCTGAGGCATCAGCCAGGTAGGCAAACTTGAAACATTCCCTTAGGCCAGGCTCTTTCCCAAAGCCTCTCCAGCCCCAAAGAAGAGCAGACCCTGCAAGTGCACACTCTCACTTAGGGTCATCTTCCTACAACAGACTTTCTTTTTACTTCTCTACTTTGGTAGGAATAGATTTCTTTGCACCCTCATCCAAAATATACAGTTATAGAAGGTCCTAAGCTCTTTTGAGATGAAATAATAGGTCCTTAAAGATTATTTTGTGCCAGGACCCAAGTATGATGTAGCATTCATTTTATATCCATGTGTGAAATTTCAAGTGGATCAATCAGTCAATGCAATAGTGGAAACAGTCACCCCATGCAGCACCTTGCAGGACCTTGTGCAGCACCTAAGTCAAAATGTGAGTCACTGATAGCAGCAACCTACATCTAAAATTTGTTCTCTTTTAAATTCTCCTTATCCTGACCTTGTAAGTTACAGCAAGAGCTTCAGAAAAGACTCAGCTTTCCAATAATCACTATATAAGAGGTCTGGAGAGTGAGGATACGGTAAGTCAGAGATTGTATACTGCAAACTCTTTTATTTAGAATTACCAAGTACTGAGCTTTTTTCACCCTTTTATATACATCTCTTATTTGTCTAAATGACAGCAGTTGTTGATAAAAGGTCTCAAGGTAGAGCTCTTAATCTTTTCCTTAAGGTGTCACCTCCCTGAGTGCTTTACAAGTGAAACTTGACACCATGGTCACAGCCATTGAATTATTTGCCTCTTCAATCTTGGTAAAATGGTATATATAGGGATTGCCAACGGAAAAGTAGAAGGCAATGGAGGATCTTTCTTAGAGCATGGAGAGTTTTGGTCCCAGAAAAGATGGAGCTCCAAGTGGTTCAAGAAGTCAAAAGTTACTGTTCGATCTCTAGAAATATCAAGAACTGCTAAGCATAAGCAGCAATGCACACTATGTTTGTCTTTTAGTGTGGTCAGTCCAGAAATAAGTTGTCATCCATGGAAGTCTACCAACAGAGTCTTAAGATACCAAAGTTCAGCTAGACATCACTGCTGTTGGAGGCCACTTGTTTGTACCTACCAGTCTTTCATAAACTTCGTATTTGACAGAACAGCTTTGGAGGCATAATGAAGGATACAGTCTGTCTCTATTCCCACACTATAAGTCTTCATTATCAATCCCTTTCAACAACTAATTAGCCAGGTATCTTTCTAAACTGGATTCAAATATTCAGAGGACAAGGTGTTGGACATCACAACTTGTGAAGACAGACTGCAGTCCGGTTTCTTTGGTATTACTGATTCACCTTCCCCTTCACTTTTCTGAACATTCTTCTCATCTGTCTGAACCTCTTCAGCAACTGGCTTTCCTTCTAGCACAGGGACTAGACAATCAACTCTCTTGATTTTATAAAGAAGGAAATTCACATCAATTACTCTCTTCCCTCAGAAAATTGATTTTCTTTGGATTATATATCAGCAGACTCTTGGTATAAGCCACTTTGGCAGTTCCCTTCCTAATTGTATTCCCTCTTCTAGTAGCATGAACTTTTAAGGATCTGGAAGAAGTATGCTTTCAAAACAAAAGTCTGACTGAGACAATCTGTAACAGATGCCTCAAGGCTTGAATATAGTGTGTGGATTTGTTCACTTTTACAAATTCCAGTTTCCTGTCCATGAAAGAGCCACCATCAGTTCTCTAGCAGTGGGGGCTCTCTGGAAAGTGTGCAAGCCCTTCCCTTCATACCCAGGCAATGACAACCAATGAAAATTCTACATAGCACAAAGGAAAGTACCAGGACTTTTTTTCCCATTGCTGAGAAGTAGCAAAACTCTCTATTTAGTGTATGATATCCCTGTCTAGTTTTCTACAGTCTACCCCCTTACCACTCAAATTATGGGCTGTTACAGACAATCTAAGTCAGTACAAACTATTAAAGACAGTACCTTCACAAGATTTTCTGTGATCAGGAATGCTCCATTACCAGCATTCTTATTATATGGAAAGGAAGAAAGTCCTAGACTTCCAGGAAAGGGATTTTGGGAACAGTGGCTTCAACTAAACCTCAAATCCCTGCATCTCCCTATACTGTGGCTGGAAACCTCTTTGGGTGAGAGCATGACTGATCTCACTTAGAATGTAACCTCTTTATAAAAATACAAAGAATATGAAGGAGTCTACAGATTTGAATGGAGGCCAGAGGACTGGGGTTATTACGTTATGTATAAATGTGCTCATGACACACAGGGGGATTCGTTAAGCATGATCCTACAGTACTTATTGAAACTTAAGAACACAGAGCTTTCCATGAGTTTGTTGAAAGTGTATCTGACAGCTGTAGCCACCTTGCCCATTTCCCCAGAGTAAGTGCTTTGGTTTTTTCCAACCAGCTGTTACATCTCTTCAGAGATGCTCTGCCACTCAGGTGCCTGCTCTCTGACTGGACCTGTGTTTTTTTTCCCAATGATAGCAAGCCATGCATTTGAACTCCTCACGTCCAGCATCTGCCCTTACCTTCCTCTCTCATCATTTTAGACAAAGAAGTTGGAGAGATTCAGACTCTTATGACTGCTGCATGACTGTTACTCCTTGCATAAGCTTTTCTATGCCATGTTATTTCATTTCAGAGATAGCCGATGTTTTTAATCAAACTGGACCCCATTTCTACCTAGTTAAAAAATCATCCCTCTCTGGTTGTGACCAAAACAGCCTTTATCAGCAACAGAGGCAACACAACACAGACTAGTCACTAAACATAATGTTTTGTTTCATTCAAGCAGGATACAATCCTTATTTTTTTATCTCCAATACAGAGAGATCATATGATAATTGCAGGAGCAACCAGCTTGTATTTTAGAGGATCCAAATATAACACCAGTAGAATATACTATACAAGGTTTTAAGTAGCATGTAAGTACCCCCGTCATCACTCATCTAGAATGGGACCTTATTCTGGCTTAAAGACAAATGGTAGGTTGTTGAACTGTATAAATCGGATACCAATAAAGGCCGACTAGTAAAGTTTCGCACCTCACAAAGCACACTACTTTTTTCTCTTTAGAAGTGATGAGTATAGTTCCAACTTGAATTGCAGTGTCTATCACTGTGTCATTCTTGTTCATGTCACACCACTGGGGCTACAACTCAAATTCATCGAAGTTCTTATCTCTTAAGGCTTCTTAGCATGAAGTACCCTGAGCATTTTGTTAGCAGTTGCTTGTATTCTGTAAAGACAACACTTTCATCCCAAACCTTGCAAATAAATCTATGTATTATGTCATGACACTATCTAATCTACCTATATATAAACACACAGTGCAGACAGATAGATGCATATATAATTTTCTAGTTAAAAGTTATATTTTAAATATTTTTCATAATACGTTTTAACAGTGTTTTAGGAGGTACGTATTTTAATCTCTGTAAGTATAAAGATTTGCATTAATACTTGTGTGTAAATCAAAAGGTAAAAATAAAACCAAGAGTAATATGGGCAAAATTTCTCAGATGAGTCCTAAAATACTCTTCTATGCACTAAGTGTCTCTTTGTTTAAAGTTGTACATCTCAGCACTCTCCAGTTCTCTAAATTACTATACTGGATACTCTAGGAGATTCCAAAGCTCTTTGTTCCATTAGTATTTCAGTTTTGAATAGCATTGTATTGATCCTACCACAAATACTTATCTAGTATGGAATACTGAATGCCAGGAGAAGGTTATGTTGAGGAGTTTAAATTTCCCACATGGGAAACAGATATGGAAGGAGAGCGCTCGAATTTATGGCAGGGTGAAAATTTGAAACATTTTTTTGTAATGTCTGTCACTGGTATTAGACAGATGATTGCAGCATCAAATAGGCTTCCAGCAGAGTGAGATGGAGAAGTTAAGTTTTTTTAGAGCTATAGTTTATCATATGCCTGTACTTGTGAGTAGCTGTACAACTATTTTTGTACGGAAAAGAATGAAAAGGGTATGTTATCAAAGTTATACACAAGCATTCATATTTTACAGTCCCACCTGGGACTGGACAAATATTTTATGAACTGAAAAGGCAGTTTGGGTTCACTTGGCATGATTCACATGGCCAATAATTTGGAGCTGGCCTCAATTTGAGCTGTAGAGTTAACGGTGAGCGAGAAAGGAATTGAATGAGGTAGACTTGTTCTTCCTTGTATGCTGCAATACTTGGCCTTGGAAACTCCCACTGAAGCTACCAATTTTACATAAAATACTTAAAAACTAATGTACACAATTAATCAAACTCATGTGTTCCACCTGCAGGTAGTCCTGCAATGACCATGCTTTGGGTATGTTTAGACCCTAATTCTGGCTAGCAATAAGGATGAATAAATTTGCTCCACAGGAACAGGAAGCAATGAAGATGCTTGCCCTTGCTTCGTAAGGTCATAAAATCAAAGGGAGTAAACAGCCCTTTGACAGGGAACAGCTACTGATCCAAATCTTACTCAGCTTTATAAGTGTCTGAAAGCAAATCACATTTCTTTTTTCAGTGGCATAAAACAGAGGAGTTTGTGTTGATTTGCAAAATTTTCTTCATTTGACCACTTTAAAGATAAATGAATCATTTGAAAAACATGAGTGATTTTAAAGTCTCAACAATTTTTTAATTGAAAGAGAATAGGAATATAGCAAATAAATTCTCTGCTATTTTTCAGGTGGGTTATGTTATATAGTTTATACTGCTATTTGATTTGATTGTTCTTGACAACTTTCCATGTATGATGCAGAATTCTTCATCTGCAAGAAATATTAACTCATTTCCCTTATATAGAATAAAAAGAACAACAATGGTTCTTCTTATGCCTGTGAGCAGAAAAACTGTGTTGCACTCTCTGAGGATGTCCAAAGGAATTATTCCAGAGTGCTTAAATAGTTATAAATGATGTGACAATTATGATCTTATCTTGGTTCTTATGTTTAACTTTTCCTGATTTTCAAGCTATTGCTTGTGATTATTCAGGACACCAGAAAGTTTAAAAGGCCAGTGTGCATATGTGTGTGTGTTTGACGAACACGATAAATAGATTGTATTTACAGTTCTAATTCTCAACCTTTGCATTCCTTGCAATAAACAAATAAAAGATAGTTTGTAAACAAGTATGACATTATTCTTCAGTTCCTTCAGTTATTATGAAGTTGTGAAGGTTAAATATGCAACTGAAAGTGGTAGATTTATTTATCTTATTCAAAAAAGCTCATTACTGAAGTCTAGAGGCATTCGAATAAGTCTTAGTTTATCTCGCAGAAGTAAAATTTCACCATTATATTCTCAATAATATTTCACTTTTAATTTAGAGATATCATTGTTCTTTATCACTGGAAATTAAAATATAATTAAATCATAGTAAGATTTCAGAATATTTCTCAACTGAGTAGCTTGTCTCTTTAAGATGAAAAATATGTTCTCCTCTCCCTGCTCTATATCTGAGAACTTGCCATAGCCACTGAAGGCACACGGCAGATCATTAGCTAAGGCAAAAACTGAGACAAGTTTCTGTGATTTGTGAATCTCTATTCTAGCCACCCGATAAGTAACTTTTATTCCAGTAGCAAATATTCAGTCTTTATTATGTGCAGTGCAGTGCGATCTGGAAAGCTATGAGCAAGTGTCTGAAACCTACTGCTTTGGGCACTCTGAAAACAAATAAAAAAGACAGTATATAGGGAGAAATTGTAGATGAAGAGCAGTGCACAGCAGCAGATCTGTTTCTGAGGGCATTTTTCTTTGTTTTTCTGCATACCCTAGTCAATGCCACAGCCTTTAGATTGATTTGACAACCTTACAGTCTTCTCTTCATTCTTTGGACAATTCATGATGAAAATACAGTTTCAGGAGTTAATGGCATCCATAGAGAAGTTTCCATTCAGCACCCAATAAGCAGCAAAGCCACCAGTGCCCATTTCTCTCTTGTCTAGACAAAATCAGTAATGACTGGAAAGATAAACACTATTCAATCATAGTGTGAAGCTAAAGCCTTTTTCTGATGTCACATTTAAAAAGACTGGTCTCAAACATCAGAGACTCAGGAAATAGTAACTAGCAGCACTCCACAGGCTCTGTTCAGTGGGGGCATCAGACACAATGAAAGGGGTGCACACAGATCTTATAATTTTTTGGAAGTTCCAGTTCTACCTGGGATATATAAAACAGTATTAATATCTTGGCCATTTTCATCTGCCAGGACCAGCACCTTGCCTTGTGATAACTCAATTTAAGTCATTATCAGTAGATAACATGATAAGCATTGCTCAGAGGTCTGAAAAGCAGAAAAGACAGGTGAAAAAGTGGTGCAAGTGGTGCAGTTCCAAAGAAGTGAAGGCTGGGGACAATCTCAGGCGCCTGGGACAGAAGGGCAGTCAAAATGAGCATGACCTCATTTGGATCCTGACTGCACTACAAATAGTGACCATCTTGTAAATACCTCCAGGGATGTTGATGCTTCCCTGGGCAGCCTGTTCCAGTGCTTGAAAAAATGTATCGGTGAAGAAGTTTTTCTTAATATCCAGTCTAAACTGTCCCTGGCACAACTTGAGGCCATTTCCTCTTGTCTTATCCCTTGTTAACTGGGAGAAGAGCCCAACACCCACCTCACTACAACCTCCTTTCAGGCAGTTGTAGAGACAGATAAGGCCTCGCCTCAGCCTCCTTTTCTCCAGACTAAAGAACTTCAGTTCCCTTAGCCGTTCCTCATAAGCCTTGTACTCCAGACCCTTCACCAGCTTCATTGACCTTCTCTGGATACATTCCAGCACTGCCCCTTTGTTGTAATGAGGGGCCCAAAACTGAACACAACATTCGAGGTGTGGCCTTACCAACACTAGGTACTGAAAATTATTTCCCTAGTCCTGATGGCCACCCTGTTTCTGGTACAAGCCAGGATGCTGTTGGCCTTCTTGGCCACCTGGGCACACTGCTGGTTCATGTTCAGCCAGCTGTCAACCAGCACTCCCAGTTGCTTTTCTACCAGGTAGCTTTCCAACTATTCATCCCCAAGCCTGTAGTGTTGGATGGGGTTGTGGTCCAGGTGCAGGATCCAGCACTTGGCCTTGTTGAGTTTCATATAATTGGCCTCAGCCCACTGATCCAGCCTGTCCAGATCCTTCTGTATAGACCCTTTCTGCCCTCATGCAGATCAATACTGCCACACAACTTGGCATAGTCTGAAAATTCACTGAGGACACACTCAATCCCCTTGTCCAAGTCACTGATAAAGATATTAAACAGAACTGACCCCAACACTGAGGCCACCTGTGAATAGCCACCAGCTAGATTTACCTCCCTTCTCTACAACTCTTTGGACCGGGCCATCCAGCCCCACATTCTACCTCATTTCATGAGCACTAACTTAGAGTTTAAAAAAATACTGTAGAATACATTAAATGCATTTTCATTTCTATCCCTATTAAACAGAGCATTTCAGGAGAACCAGAGCCTGTATGCAGAATTGAAAGCATTTGATATATCAGCCTTTAAACAAAATACAATCCATATCTTTAATTCTCAGAACTTGTAAAAGCTATAAGAAATTGCTTGTGTGTTCAGATGTCAGAGAGAAGCATAAAATATAACACACAGGAATTTTTTTTTCTATTTGTTGCTTTCTTTTTCTTTTCTTCTTTAACCATTTCCTCCTCCCTTCCCCAGTTCTGTAAGTCCTCAAAGCCAATTTTATAAATACTCCAACCAGTGATTTATAACAGAGAAGTCAGTTTTATGCCTGATGTGAGAATTTATGACGTGTGTCATATACAGATATGTTTGAGGCCCACTGAGGAATTCTGTATCAAGTGACCCAAGTGCAGCTCCACCTGCTGTGAGTCTCATAGAGCAAAAGCATGGCATTACGGGGATGTCTCACCAGATGTCTCCCTTGTATCAAATTCTTAGGTGAAAAGTTTTGATGAGGTCCACTTAGAAAATCTTCATGAATTCCATTTAAATATGTTATATATGACTGTAAATATTGCTGCATAGTCATTTGTTGACAAGAGAAGACAGTTTTAAAGTAGTTTCTCCATTTAAAATTATAATGTTCTTTAAAAGAACATCGTTTGCTGATTAGAGATACCAGTTCATTTAGCTGCAGTGCCTAAAGCTTCAAATTTGATTGCACTCATTTTAATCACATAACGGATCTTATTTTCAGCAACATGGAGTAGTTTGTTCCAAATGTTTTTATGAATTCTTAATTCATCTCAGTTATGCCACATGCTGGAAATGATATTACTCTTACAAATTCCTAACGTCATAAAATCCCAGCCTACATGGAAGAACAAGTACTGGCAGAAGGAAGTAACTTTTGAACTTTTTAAAAGTAAACTTACTTAATTTCAAGTCTTTAATCCTGATTATACTTCCCTAAGGGACAGGTTCCAAAACTGCACGATATTTGTGCCTCAGGTATAAAAGACCTGCCAACTTCCAGAAACTGAGAGTGACACTAATATACTTGGCTCATGCAACACTTCCCCTGAGGGTGGCTATATCTCATTTGTTTGCAATGCTGTACCATGTTCCCCTTCTTACTACATTAAATCTACCTCCCAGAAGCAGCCAGCTGCTCCAGCCACCATCCCTTATTCCTCCAGCAGAGAGGACAAGGGAGGAGAAATTAGACTAAGTGGGGGGGAATGTTATTTCACAACAAGCCTTCCTGGCTCCTGTACCATACCCTCTGCCCTGTGATCAGAGTACCACCTCATCCTGTGTATGGGATCTTACTCTTTGGGAGAAGACAAATCTGAAATTTCTGGCCTAGCAAGACAAGCACCAAAGAGGGTAAACTCCTAGCAAAGCAAGTCAGAAGAGAGTTTTTTGATAGTGGAAAAAAATGCACCTGGCGAGGCACCTTCTACAGAATTTGTCTTCTGTCTGCAGCATGCAGGAATGCCTTTTTGGAAATCTTTTTTAGCCAAGGGTTAGAGGGGGACCTACAATGAATTAACTAATAATTTTACTGCCAACACGTGTAAACCCCTGGTCCTAACCTCATACATTTAAAAGTCATGCCTGTGGGCCATAAGATGAAGAACAGGGATACAAGGACATTATGAGTTGGAAGGAAAATGTTGCCCAAGAGCCACATAGCTCCTTTCGCACTACCCTTGCTGCCTGCTAGGGAGCAGGGAGTGCCTACACTCCCCAGGACATACATGCCAGGCATATGTGGGCAGGACAGTAAGAGGTTCACTACAGTGTTCCAGAAGTTAATGGTCTTTCAGTGTTATTTTAGGAAGAGGTCATCACTGGGCCATAACATTCTTGGAACATGCCTTCTCTCACACAGAGCCTCTTCAGAGTCTGAGCCCTCAGAGACGGAGGCAATGATGGGGAAGATGCCAGGGGAAAATTCCTTTGTATAACAAGGTCAGATATACTGCTTTTCCATCTTTATTAACTGCCGAAGCAGTGAAAAGCTTGGAGGGACAGCCAAGTCCGATCAGATGCAGCTCCAGGAAACATACAAGAATAAGACCTTGGTATAATGGGAGTCCAGGACCTTAATGCAAATGCAAGTTAAGCCCATCGAAAACATCAGTCAGATCTCCTGCTGAGATAAGGTTGTTCTTATCAGAAGAAATATTTGAAACTTAAATCCATCATTTGAACACAACAATACCTAAATCTAAAGGTGGATGCAGGAAAATGGAACTAAGTACCTTAGTGCGTGCCTCTGAGACTTCCTATGCTGAGAGGCAAAGTAACGTTAAAAAGAGAGAACAGTCTGTACATTGGCTAACATACAGATGTTTCTCCACAGTAACAAGCACCAACATCTGTGAAAGTCTCTGAGCACTGGACAGCAAGCATCCAGAGGCATCCAGAAAGCCAGACAGACCAGCCCTGCCAGTATCAGCAGCTGCACTTCCAAGCACAAAGACAAAATTTTTATTGCAGTGGCTTCTGATGACTGAGCCCAGCATACTTTTCAAAGGAGAGGCTTCTCATTGAACTGTGTATTAACGCCTGATTCCAGAGAGATGTTGGCTTTGTTTCACGATTTGATTCTGATAGAGGGGACCAGGGAAGGAGAGGCAGCAGGAGGAGGTAGTAAATGCAAACAAATTCTTCTAAAACAGTTGTGAGTCTAAAAAAGCTCTGGCAAGGTTCTTCTTTACACAAATGCTGAAAGCAATGACATAACACAAAAAAGACTTGCTACCAGCACCAGTTTGGAAACCAGGAAATAAATCACACAGTAAATTAGTAGATATAACTGTTCAGATTTGTTTGGTTTTGATGATTTGTAAAAGTAATAACCAGAGAAATTATTGGTTCCACTTCAAAATGATTTTCAGACTCACGAGAGCAAGTTTTATTTTTCAGGTTGGAAATATGAGGTTTTATATATATGCATATATAATTTATTTTTGTTTATAAATATTATATATATATCATTTTCTTTATCTACACTACCTTTTTCATTAAAGAACTTGAATCATCTGTCTCACATAGAGAAATTAACAATAACCATGTTGGGGTGGAAAGGCAGTGGGTTTTTTTCTGCCATTCATTAGTCTCACTTTATATAGTTTTAAGAGGTTTAAAATATCCTTTAAGCAGCTTCAATTCTGCTTACTTCAGAGAAATCTCAACTTACAGAATGCTGGGAAGGGCAAATGTGGTATATTCTGTGCCAGAGCAGGACAGGTCTGATCCACTCAATCATGGGCTTCACATCAAGTATGTGAGCAACTCTTCTGACCCTTACAATTTACTGAATCAGAGAGTAATGTTGTAATAGCCTATCCAAATTTACATCCCAGTACTTGACTATGTCTCCCTGCATAATTAATGAAGCTGTGAATTAGTTTTATATATCTTCTAGTTTTTTTTTAAAAAAAAGGTGTTTGCAAACTGAAGACTAGAAAACCAAAAATGGTTAATGGCATTCTGGAAAAATCCCGAAGCATGATCTTGCAAACAATATTTACCGAGAGCAGTGAGGATTATTTACATATTTAAGATAAATCCCAGTTGTAGATATTTCCTGGACCATAGGTTACACATTTGAGAGTGCAAAAATAAACCAATAACAGTACTTCATATTATTTTAATTTAGAACTTCAAACCACTAATAAAGCTTACTCCTACTGAAAAAAAAAACCAAACCCAAAACAGAGTATAATACATTTCACATTTCTGTCACTCCCCCTTGGATGCTGATCAAGCAAAACGACATACTCTGCTACAGAGATGGATCTTCATCTCTTCATCTGTCATAGTCTAGTACAGCTTCTATGCATCCCATCAGACTAACACAGAGCAATGAAATGAAGACAGAAGGTGCAGTAAGTGCAAGAGCTGTAAATGAATGTGAACAGAAATTGATTTTGAAATGTTCTTGGCACTTTCCCAAGAAAACATTATCACTGTACTTAAAAAAAAGAATGCAGTTGCAGGATTTTTATGAATTAAAAATTCTGGACTCCTTAATTATTTTCACCTCTGAGATCTATTTTTGGTTCAGTTACAACATATACATAAAAACAAAGAAAATTTTATGGACTCTTAAAATTTAGTAGACTAAGAATAGTACTGGAGTAGTGTCTGGTTCTGGGCTCCCCATAACAAGACAGATATGGAGCTACTGGAGTGAGTCCAGCAAACTGTCACTAAGATTATAAAAGAACTAGAGCCACTCTCATACAAGGAAAGGCTCTTTCTCAAGAGCTGGGACTGCTCAGCCTGGAGAAGAGAAGGCTCAGGGGTAATCTCATCAGTGTATAGAAATATCTGAAGGACAGGTGCAAAGAACACAGAGCCAGGATCTTCTTATTGGTGCATGGTGGCAGGACAAGAAGCAAAGGGCACGAACTGAAATTCAGGAGGTTCTGTCCTAACACCAGGAAATGATTTTTTACTGTGAGGGTGACAGCACTGCAACAGGTTACCCAGGGAGGTTGTGGAGTATTCATGCTCAGTTACTTAAGTTTTCTGGACACAGTCCTGGGTAATTGGGTCTTGGTGGTCCTGCTTGAGCAGGGAAGTTGGACTAGATGGCCTCCAGAGGTTCATTCCAACCTCAACCACTCTGTCATCCTGTGACTATAATGAAAATTGTGCTTTAAAATGTGTCAATTAAAAAAAATCCCAATGTGACTGCAGTTTTCTTGAATATTAGCCTAATTTACTTCCTGTATCTTACATTAAGCCATCTGATTCATTCTCTGACTGGACAAAAACTATACATGGAAGTCAGTTTATTTTGTTTTCCTAGGTCTGCAGTTCTACAGGATAATGCATCAGGATCCTACAGACAGAAGTCAACATTCTGCTGATTCGTGAAAGCATCTAGGCTGCTCTTACTTGCACAGAGCCCGACCCATGTGATTCTGCATGACTTCATGTTCCCTAACCTAGGTTATACTGAAAATAGCTAGGATAAAAAGTTATCAGGAAAAGCCTCATACAAGTTTTTAATTTTGTAAACCCAGCCTTGTCTTATGGGTTTGTTAGTTTACAAAAAAAAAAAAAAAAGAGACGAAGAAAGGAAAACAACCCAGCCAACAAACCACCTGGAAGAGGTTTTCTTTCTGGACAAAATGATATTTTTATGTGTGGGACAATGTGTGTGTATGCATCTTTAACACAGCTTATCACCTGGCACTACAAATATCTCAGATATGTCAAGCTAAGAAATTTAGACCTGGTCAATATGCAAGGCCAAGACAGAAATTTCAGAAAAGGTCAGATGCTGCACTAGTTGTGATGATTCAGAACTTGGAAATCTTCCATTCACATTAGCATGTATCCTACTACCTAGCATATCATTAAACAATAGCTAGTTTATGAAGGTGCTATCTTTCCTCAAGGACATTAAACTGTTATTATCACTATCATCATTAGCTGTTTTTAAGATCCTAGGATATATTCTTATCAGACTTTGTCTTACTGCCTGAAATTCCAACTACATTATTACTCAGTGTCTGCAGCTGAGTTGTCCCAAGGCTGTGATGGGTCAAGTCATTGTCCCCAGGTCTCTTCACCACCTGCAGATGCTACGGGATGAGGCCCGCTGGGTGCAGTCCCTGCCCCAGCAAGCAGAAGCATGATCCTTTAATAAAAGTCTAACATTTCCATCTCAGTAATTACCAAATGAGCTAGCACAAAGGCTAGTGACATGTACAGAGAAAACATCACAAATAAAAACATTAGTTCCTTTCAGGTAAAAACACTACCTGATTTCAGATATTGTTTTTTGTTCCTGCACTTCAAAATGCTTCCAAAATCTGGCTTCAACAACAATGTTACAATTAAACTCTTGCATATCACACTGACATGAATTGTAGAAAAGCTGCACTCAAGGAAATCTAAAATTTACAACGTATGTTGTACCGACAAGCTAGTTAGTAGGGCAAAACTAATGATCGTGTTTTAATATTAACAGTGGAGTGCAGAGTAGGACTGCGTGCTTTGTTATTCCGTTATAAAATGTCAGAACCATGCAGAGAACTGGAGATGAACTATCGCTCTCTAAGCATGTAAGTGTACTCATGGTTCATTGTAAATCTCCTTGAACATAATAAAATGAAAATACTCTGCTGGACAAAGAAACTTTGGATTGTAATAGACATGACTGCAGAAAAGAGCTACACCATCCTGTTAGTCTGAGCAGGCACAAGACGAAGGGAGGAACACCAGGGATAAAAATGCCTACAGAAAAAGCTCAGGATAGGGTCAGGGTAATGCTAGTTTGAAAGTAGATTTTTACCCGTTAAGCCAAAATCCAGAATTTCAAGCTTCCTACTCTGCAGAAAGCATTTGTCAACAGCTGAGTGGTGATTCACTCATCGCAAATAAGTCTACATAGAGATGCTGGAATATGTAATACTCTTTTCAGAGACTTCATAACAGCTGGTACATTTTTATCTAAGCTGAGTCCCTTATCAAAATTAGCCCACCTCTCCAAATGGAAAACACGATATTCCATAGGCAGAATCAATTCTGTAAGCAATTCTGTAAGCAACTTCTACCCACACTTACACTATTTTATTACAAGGATCTTTAATCTTTTCACTATACATTCTCACAGAAAAAACCCACCAAAACAACCAAGCAACCTAAAATGCACTAACCTTGCTTCTTAAGGAAGCAAAGTTTGAATGCTCATGCATGGCTATCCAAGTACCTATTCAGCATTTTCCACTATCTCCACTATCTGTTGGTAGATTTCAACCAAATTTGCTAATGAAGTCTCAAAGAAATTAAATCCCTATTCACTTCCTAAGTTTCAGGAAACTGAACAGTGGACAGGAATTCAGTGTGCCTTTGGAGAAAAAGTCACTCAGTGCAGCCTTTTACCATGAGCCAGCTGTAACTTAACTCTGTTCACCAGCTCCTGACACCTGCCAAGTCTCCCAAGCCCTTCGTGGCACATGCCTCCCAGCAAATGGGAAGAGTATGGCTGGGACACAGTGACCAAGGTGAGAAATGCCAACATGGGACAGGCCTGGGAACAAGATGGTGATAATGGAAAGCAGAAAACAAATCAGTCAGACACCAGATCTTATTGGTTCCAGTGCTCATAGACCAGTTTGATTAAGAACGAACACATGCAATTCTCAGACTCCAAGTCTACTGCATGACAGCAGTCATTGTATACCCACTGGAATCCAAATGAGGTAGGCTAACTTATATACCTGACACAATATTTAACATAATCTCTGTGAAATAACATGCTTTGTCTTCTGATATGCAATTTCTCTTGTGATTAAATGGCAATAGATGCACTAAAATGCATCTGTCACGCAGAAATTGTGCTTGTATTATAAACTATACGTAACAGAATAAAAGGTTGACTGAGGAAAAGAGATTCATTTGTGCAATGCCAAGACACACTTAACTTTCAAAACAGGTCCTCATACCACCGTCACTTGGTCATCATGGAGTTAAAAACACAAAAGCTTTTGTGTAGCTTTGTAAGGGGAGTCCATACAGAACAGCACAGCTCGATCTGAGATAATGAAAAAAATACTGGTAAGAAAACAGAATATACTGAGCAACCCGAGACTGCTGGGGCAATGTGGCTATGGAATGATAATGCTATAAGATCCAGCGGCTGCCTTCACTGCATGACTCCTGGTTGAGTTCTCCATATTTTGGCTACTGGCACGGTCTTTGCAGTTCACAGTGATAATTTCCTCTTCAAGAACCTGTCGCAAGGAAAGTAGAAGAAAGGCATGGAGGGAATACAAGCACTTCTTTCCTAACACAAACATGAAACAGCTCTGCCTATTTCATTCCCTTCTGCCAAATGCCCATGGGCCAGATGCCTACCACCATGAACTGGTTACAGGGCAGGGATAGAGGCAAACCTGTAAGCCTCAGAGCCACCCGTTTAGCAGTGATGATTCCCTGGGCAAAGCCCAGTCAGGCAGGGAAAGGAGCTAGCTGCAAAGCTGACCTGCAGTGGCAAATGTCTGTGGAAATGGAAGAGTAGCATTGGGCACTAAGAGGTACTGATTGCCGACTTAAACTGGTAGGGTAGGAACTAATTTTGAATTTAACAGCCAGTGTGCTCAAACCAACTCGAAGCCCCTCTAGCACAACCCTGCTAATGTGTTCATACCACTAAATACTGTTACTGAAACCCAGGCTCTGTATGGGAGTTCAGTGTTTCACCTACAGCTCGGAAGAGATGTGGGATACGGGGCAAGAACACAACTGGTAATCATATGGTTATCCAGAAATCCTGAAAGCACATTAAATTGTTACATCAGTAAAAAGTATACAAGACAAATGACAGATTAACCCCTAAGACATTTATTAGAAGATGCCTCCAAGCCCCTCACTACAACTGAGGACAGACTATTGTGCTCTGTTGGAAATATCAGATGGCATGGATTCCCTGAAGGAACATGTAAATAAACAAGTAGAAGTGAACAAGCATACATTTTACATACCATTAAGTAGTTAGCCCTACTAGCATGGGTTGGACCAGTGGACCTCCAAAGGTCCTTCTTAATCTCAATTACTGTATGATTTTACATTTTATCAATACGCAACAAGCATACCTCCAGAATGTGTTCTATAATGATGGATTTACTAGAACAGAAGAAACAGCTCTGAGGCTTCAGCTCCCTCCTCCACTGTTAACCCCACCCAGCATGCCAGTATCACATCCTTTCTTTGTATAATCCACAATTTGTTTCCTACTCCTTGGCTTGCTGCATCAGATTTACAGAGACAAAGAGGAGGCATGGCATGCCCAGTGAGCTCCACCAGTGCAGAAGGAATTCACATTGTTTGAAAGCTGAAGCCATACACTGGAGGCTCACGTTTACTCTGGGACCAAGAGGATGATCTGATGAGAGACACATTATCTACATCTGAGAATCCCTGCTGCTGCTTTTCTATTTGTACCAGACTGTACCTGTGCTTGGCTGAGTGAAAAAGATACGTCCTGGCTCACAGCATGAAACTTTTATACATAAAAATATGAGCAGTTTAAGACTTTTTTTTTNTGATTAAGAACGAACACATGCAATTCTCAGACTCCAAGTCTACTGCATGACAGCAGTCATTGTATACCCACTGGAATCCAAATGAGGTAGGCTAACTTATATACCTGACACAATATTTAACATAATCTCTGTGAAATAACATGCTTTGTCTTCTGATATGCAATTTCTCTTGTGATTAAATGGCAATAGATGCACTAAAATGCATCTGTCACGCAGAAATTGTGCTTGTATTATAAACTATACGTAACAGAATAAAAGGTTGACTGAGGAAAAGAGATTCATTTGTGCAATGCCAAGACACACTTAACTTTCAAAACAGGTCCTCATACCACCGTCACTTGGTCATCATGGAGTTAAAAACACAAAAGCTTTTGTGTAGCTTTGTAAGGGGAGTCCATACAGAACAGCACAGCTCGATCTGAGATAATGAAAAAAATACTGGTAAGAAAACAGAATATACTGAGCAACCCGAGACTGCTGGGGCAATGTGGCTATGGAATGATAATGCTATAAGATCCAGCGGCTGCCTTCACTGCATGACTCCTGGTTGAGTTCTCCATATTTTGGCTACTGGCACGGTCTTTGCAGTTCACAGTGATAATTTCCTCTTCAAGAACCTGTAGCAAGGAAAGTAGAAGAAAGGCATGGAGGGAATACAAGCACTTCTTTCCTAACACAAACATGAAACAGCTCTGCCTATTTCATTCCCTTCTGCCAAATGCCCATGGGCCAGATGCCTACCACCATGAACTGGTTACAGGGCAGGGATAGAGGCAAACCTGTAAGCCTCAGAGCCACCCGTTTAGCAGTGATGATTCCCTGGGCAAAGCCCAGTCAGGCAGGGAAAGGAGCTAGCTGCAAAGCTGACCTGCAGTGGCAAATGTCTGTGGAAATGGAAGAGTAGCATTGGGCACTAAGAGGTACTGATTGCCGACTTAAACTGGTAGGGTAGGAACTAATTTTGAATTTAACAGCCAGTGTGCTCAAACCAACTCGAAGCCCCTCTAGCACAACCCTGCTAATGTGTTCATACCACTAAATACTGTTACTGAAACCCAGGCTCTGTATGGGAGTTCAGTGTTTCACCTACAGCTCGGAAGAGATGTGGGATACGGGGCAAGAACACAACTGGTAATCATATGGTTATCCAGAAATCCTGAAAGCACATTAAATTGTTACATCAGTAAAAAGTATACAAGACAAATGACAGATTAACCCCTAAGACATTTATTAGAAGATGCCTCCAAGCCCCTCACTACAACTGAGGACAGACTATTGTGCTCTGTTGGAAATATCAGATGGCATGGATTCCCTGAAGGAACATGTAAATAAACAAGTAGAAGTGAACAAGCATACATTTTACATACCATTAAGTAGTTAGCCCTACTAGCATGGGTTGGACCAGTGGACCTCCAAAGGTCCTTCTTAATCTCAATTACTGTATGATTTTACATTTTACCAATATGCAACAAGCATACCTCCAAAACGTGTTCTATAATGATGGATTTACTAGAACAGAAGAAACAGCTCTGAGGCTTCAGCTCCCTCCTCCACTGTTAACCCCACCCAGCATGCCAGTATCACATCCTTTCTTTGTATAATCCACAATTTGTTTCCTACTCCTTGGCTTGCTGCATCAGATTTACAGAGACAAAGAGGAGGCATGGCATGCCCAGTGAGCTCCACCAGTGCAGAAGGAATTCACACTGTTTGAAAGCTGAAGCCATACACTGGAGGCTCATGCTTACTCTGGGACCAAGAGGATGATCTGATGAGAGACACATTATCTACATCTGAGAATCCCTGCTGCTGCTCTTCTATTTGTACCAGACTGTACCTGTGCTTGGCTGAGAGAAAAAGATACATCCTGTCTCACAGCACGAAACTTTTGCACATAAAAATATGAGCAGTTTAAGACTTTTTTTTTACAGCTGTAAGAAGCATATGTATCATTTAAATCTAGCTCTCCTTTTAGCTTTGGTGATTTATTATTCTTACACAAAAGAAGTACAGCAGGAACTACCATCCTCATGTCTTGCTTGATTGCTGTATGACTTCTGCTAACCCTACAGTGGCTAAGAACACTTTTCTTTGTCAAAAGACTCTCCAGAGCACGGAAGGTGTTCCATTTAGGCATGTCATTACTGACTCCCTTTTGAAAAACATTGTAGCCATTTTATTTGACCCTCATATGGAAAAGTATTACTAACTCAACTGATTTGCTTATAAAGTCTGTATTTTTCTTAAACCCTTTGCTTCAGAAACTGGCAAAAATCCATTTCCCTTTGCTGAGGTTCTCAAAATGAGGTGCCTTTGCCAAAGTTACTCACTTAATTACTTTCAGTGTAGGGAGACAAGCACTTCTAGCAAGAGGATTCCTTCACATGAATGGGAAGACCATGTCTAAGAATCTCCCACCCCAGAAGATTGCAGGAAATACCAGCCCTTCTAATTCTAAATAAAAGACTGAAAAGATGAAGCAATCATCCACAAAATGTGGAATAAATGGTGTCAGAATGAAAAATGAAACTCCTAGATTTTTACTTAAAAGAGATGGAACAAAATGTCTCTGAGCAGATCATAAACCTCATAAAAAGGAGAAAGAAAAAAGCACAGGTTAGTTGAAATGAAAAGTGGGTGTGAAAGTGCAAGTAAGGAGCTGCACAGAGTTGAAGGTAGTTTGAGGGGGGAGCAGGGAGAGGGCTGAAACAAGCAGACAACAGGAAGCAGAGAAAAGCCAGCCACAACTCTCTAGAAGGGTCTTTCAACATCCAAAGGAGAGTGCTTTGGCTCTCTCTGCTGCCATGCCAGCTGCTCGCCACTGGTTAGAGCCTCAAGCAAGCTGCTCCTTCCACCTTCCTTTGTGGAGGTGTTCAACTACAGAGGTTGCATCTCCTGAGAAAATCAGAGACCACCAGGGTGACCACAAGTCATGCCTCCTTGATAACAAATACACTGATGCCGCAAAAGTTCAAATTGGTAGAGGAAGATGTGATAACTACGTATTGTCTCGCATAAGAGTCACTCTCGATACCTTCTTCAGTATTTTCCTTGTTTTTTTCTTTTTTCCACGAACTAGGCATCTATTCAGTGGCCTAAATTTTTTGCTCCTCAGAAACTCTTCTTGGCTCAGGCATGAAAGAAAAGGGCCAAAGATGGCCTTGTGCCACTGCTGGTCTGCTGGGGACTCACTGAGCTTTCTATGTAAATCGGCCGCAGGCCGCCCTCATTTGGATTTGGCTGCATCCTTCAGCTTTGGCTGCAGCAGCCTCTAAGGGACTGTTCCACAGCCAGAAATAACTCAGCAGCCCTCTGGCCACCCTTTCTGCCTCTGGATTTCTCTTGCTAGCCAGGCGCTCATCCCTGAGCCAAATCTTCTGGCAGCAGCAGGGCAAGAGAGGATGAAAAAGCCAACAAACCCCTTTGTCTCAGGGAACTGCAGTTGGATCAGGCAAAGGCATGGGAAGAGCCTCTCTCCTGGCAGGATGAGTTGGACTCGAGAAATGGGCACAGCTCAGCTCAGTGCTCTGGAAATGTGGGTCAATCACAGCCACCCTCCCCACACAGTTCAGCGGCCCCTTGAGAAACACTTGCTGAACACAGGTGAGGTGAGGATACAAGAAGTAGTTACTATTACAAAAAGTGGTATATTTTGATTTAAGCTGAAATAGCGTTTTCATCCAAGTAATTGTGCTCTTCAAAAGTTAGACAGAATGTCCCTCTGATAGCACGTTTTCTTAAAAACAGTGTTTTACCAGACACTTCATTCTTTGAAGACAATAACACCTTGTGTGCAGTGTGATCTGTGCTGAATAGATGTCCCTTCTGTAATCACCTCCGTTTGTAGTTTCTTTATATCTTAAAGGCAAGACCAAGTGGACAGCTGGAGCCAGCTCCAAGTTAGAATCATAGAATCACTAGGTTGGAAAGGGCCCACTGGATCATCAAGTCCAACCATTCCTATCAATCACTAAACCATGCCCCTCAGCACCTCATCTACCCGTCTTTTAAATACCTCCAGAGAAGGTGAATCAACCACCTCCCTGGGCAGCATATTCCAGTGCCCAATGACCTTTTCTGTGAAATATGTTTTCCTGATGTCAAGCCTGAACCTCCCCTGGGTGAGCTTGAGGCCATTCCCTCTTGTCCTGTCCCCTGTCACTTGGGAGGTCATCGCCCTCCTGTCCACAACCTCTCTTCANTCTAGACAGACTTCTCCTAGTCTGTAGCTCTGCATAGGGTTGTTGTGCCCCAGCCTGTGCAGATCCAAATTAGTAAGAGATTTGACCGCTGTGGAGTTTCATAATAACATTAAAATCAGATCTCGGAAAGTAATAGCAGACGCGTGAGATTCCCAGGCAAATTTATATGCTCAAGTGGGAAACATATTCCGTAACCTTCAGCTTTTGTCCTCTTCTGCGGGGAAGACTCCCGCCCGTCTCCCAGGCCCGAGAGAGGATGCTCATTTACTAAAACTCAGAATGAGTCTTAAAGAGCCTCGCTCGCCGATGCATTCGGGATCGGCGTCTCTCCCCGTCAGACCCGCCCCGGCGGCAGCGCCCCTTCCCTTCCCCGCCCCCCTCCCCCCCTCCCTCCGCTCGCTCCCTCCCTCCTCGCCGCCTCCCGCCGCGCAGAGCGCGTCGCTCGGGCGCGGGGGCCATGGGCAGCCAACGCTGCTTCGCCAACCGCTTCGACGATTACCCGGGCAGCCCGGCGGCCGCGCCGGACCGAGAGGCGACGGTGCCGCTGGTGACGGCCACGATCGAACGCATCCTGCGGGAGCTGCCCCCGCTCGGCGGCGCCCGCGGGTGCCAGGGCGGGCTGTACGGCGGCGTGGCCGGCGTGGCCTACATGCTGTACCACGTCTCGCAGTGCCCGCTGTTCGCCCCGTCGCGGGACGCCTACCTGCGGGCGGCGCGCCGCGTGGTGGACGCCTGCCTGCGCTACCAGGAGGAGGGCGGCGGCGAGGCGGACGCCGACACCCGCGCCGCGTTCCTGCTGGGGGGCGCGGGGGTGTACGCGGTGGCGGCCCTGGTGTACCGAGCCTCGGGCATGCCCGACTTCGCCCGCCCGCTCGGCAAGTTCCGCGAGCTGAGCGAGGTGTGCGCGCCGCTCTCCTTCCTCGAGTGCGGCTCCGACGAGCTCTTCGTCGGCCGCGCCGGCTACCTGTGCGCCGCCCTGGTGCTGAAGCAGCGGCTGGGCATGGAGGTGAGGGCCGGGGCCGCGGGGAGAGAGCGAACGGGCTCGGCAGGCGCCGCCAAGCTCAGCGGGTGCGGGCAGAGGCTGCTCGGGGAGGCGGGGGAAGGCGCCGGCCCCGGAGGGATTTAAAAGATGGGTAGATAACGGCCCAGGGAAGCTGTGGCTGCCCCATCCCAGGGGGTGTTCGAGGCCAGGTTGGATGGAGCCTTGAGCAGCCTGATCTATTGAGGTGTGTCCCTTTCCATGGCAGAGGGGTTGGAACTAGATGATCTTTAAGGTTCCTTCCAACCCAAACCATTCTGTGATTCTGTGATTCATTCCATGAAGCGCTCAGGGCTGTTTGAGTAGTTAACAGGGACAGTTAGGCTTGATGATCTCAAGGCTCTTTTCCAACCTAATGGTTTTATTATTCTCTAAGGTCCTGCCCCGCGCAGGGCACTGCCCTCACCTCCAGCGTGCAGTAGATTGAGATGCTCTGGTGCCGAGTCTCCCCACAAAAGACTGAAAAATCCTTTTCCAGCTCACAGGTTTGGGGTCAGGAAGAGCCCCAGGGGGTGTGTGGCAGTTTTTCTAGTAGCTTTTCTCCAGCGCCCTCCTCCCCGAACATAAAAGATTTCTCTTTTGCAAGAGGGATTGAGGGGCACAGGGTATGTAAGATGCCATCCCACTGCTGGGGCAGAGCCCTGGGAACAGGGATTTTCCGAGGCACATGGTTTTACTGATGCCAGCATACAAAAGCTGGTAGTGCTTTGGAAATCTGGCTGTGTATTTTAGTGTTTTCATGAATGAGAACTGTTCGGGTTTTGTTTTTCCTGGAAGCATGAGATATGATTATGGTTCAACATGCTGTTGGTTTCAGTAGTTGTGTCTCTACCCGAGGATATTGTCATTGTCACTGCTGAAAATTCAGAGCTTCTACTGACTACAGCATGATAATTAATGCAGCTGACTCTGTCTGCTGTGGTGTTTGTTACTAAATAAGTGGTCAGTGTGGTATCTGAGCAGGCATTTGTTGGATTTTTGTTCCTGTCCTCTTGTCAGGTCCAATCTGTGTTTCCTCAGTTAATCACTGATTTGCAAGTTCATATGCTTCTGGCTTTCTTTCCTCCTGGGAGTGGAAACTTCTATTGGAAGTAAAGAAATTATACCAAACCAAGTGGCTCTACCCATCCAATACTGGTCACTGCAATCAGTCATATTCAGTGGAGGAGTCAGGAGACTCCAGGGTATCCAGAGAAGACAATAGGAATGCTAAGTTGGTTGAATGATTTGATTGCCTTGAACAAAAATTCTTACAGCACTAAGCATTAACAGTACCACACCATACGTGCTCTTTCTTTGTACGAGATTCTGTCTGAGGAACCGTAACCATAAAAGTTATTATGTTATTCGTAGACATAACACAACCAACCTTTTTATTCTGACAGGATCGTCTATGTGAGGAACATTTTGTAGTTGCATGACAATCCTACATGCAGCATGCAGCAGTGCTGGCCTGAGGGGATGGTTCATCACAGAGGAGCAGGCTACCCCTGTTATTTCAGTTTGCTCTGGGGAGTGTGCCTGGTACCCATGATGGTGTCATGACATACCAGCTCAATGAAGTAGCACCCTGGACTCTCATTGCTTCACTTGGTTCCATCCTCTGTTTACCTTATGTCCTTGAGAGCAATTTCTGAACAATTAGTAGAGTGGGTGCAATTACCTCTTGACAACTAGTGCAAAGGAGAGGAGAGCTCTCTGCTTGCTTGCTGGCTGAACAGTTATACTTTACACACCTGTAAAGAGTTAAACATCCCTACAGATGAGCACAGGTATGCGCTTATTGTGGAGTCCATTTAGCAAGTGGATTTGAAGTACAATCATAGAGAGGTTTATTTTGCGAATAAAACATTCTGTGGCCCCTGATGATGTTATAATCAGTAACCTAATATCCTTCCATGGTATTATTTATTCTATAACCACATTGTAATTTTAAATATACAGTGCAAGATATAAACAAAAATAATCTAAACGTTTATGTATTAATAAAACCAACTTTAATTTTTAATTTTAACAAAAATTAGAACTTAAAAATATTTTGCTCCTTAATAATAATAATTTTTAGTCTGTGTGTACTTCAGCAGAATTTGGATCCTTTAATAAATGTTTCCATCCTAATACAGAATTATTTTAATTGGTACATTGCCAGACCGAACCTTGCATCTTTTTTAAAAACAAAGAAAGGGATGCCCAGAGAGAATGCATGTCATTTATTACCCAAGGTCAAACAGCAAACCAGGTACATCCCAGAATAGAAGAAGCATCTTGTGATTCAAACCACTGGAAAATGCTGCCTCCTGTAATATGATTGTGCACAGTCTCACATGGCTCATTGCAGCATGTTTTCTTGTTCCCCGTGTTCTTTTTCCTGAGGATGCTGTGCAAACATTTCCAGCACAAAGTGAAATCTGTTCTTTACTTTGAAATATAGCTGCTGCTGTCTGTATGGTTGCTTTTTTTTGTCCTCAGAAAGAGTCAAATGGTGACCTGTACACAAGAAATTGCTTGCCCTTCAAGAAAGGCTTTTTGAGCAAATTTTACAATTTATATTGTGGGGTTTAGGTTTTGGGTTTGCATTTTTTTCCAGGCTGAGAAGAAAGGAGACTGCATTATTTCAGTAAACACCAATTTAGGTCAGCTGCTGTGCCCTGATGCTTCAGTTTCTTGCTAAAAAGTCTTGGTGTTCTAAGCTTTGCAAGTTAATGGACTGTCCTGAAGGATCCAGTCTGTTGAATGACATTGACCTCATATGAAAAAGGCATTTGCATTCAGCTGGTTTTCAGAGTTTTAGGCTAATACAATGTTTTTCCTTGATGAGTTAACTGGGAGTTTTTGTATGAGTAAGGATTAATCCACGTTAAAATGTTTATTTTCATCCTAGTTTCCAATACACTGTTGTCAGTGCGTCCCAGGCAGAAATAGGTAAAACATTGTTTTGGCAGAAACAGTGCATCATTTATATAAGGTGCATATAGATAAGGTGATATACTATATAGCTGCTGTTGGATTCCTTTTTTGTTTCTCTTCTGGCTTCTTTGGGTACCTCTTTTTCTGATGCTTGTAGTATTGTTCCATTATGTGTTCTCGGTGAAATCTGCTTTTAATTCTCTTTAACCAGTCTCTATTTGTGTGTGTGTTCTGTAGTAAGACGACATTAAAATGGTGGCCTCATCTCCCTATTTGGAGGACATTCTCTCCTCATTTTTCTCAGTGATATTTCTGTGCCATTTCATGATTACTGGAGCACTGTGTGTCTCAGTAGTTGCACTTCCTTCTGGCTATGTAACTGTCAGATGACAGAGGTGAAGGCACAGAGGTTCAAGTGGCTTCTTGTATCACCATCTGCTAAGACACTACAGCTTTTTAGCCCAGCTCAGATTTTCTTTTAATGACTGACTGAACTGATGGGCTTGGGTGACTTCAACTAGCTGTGGGTTGCAGTAGAATAGGCAGCGATGGATAGCAGTGCATCTCTTAGGAGGTAGGGCAGCATTTTACGTGGCTGCCTGATGCTGTGGTTTCATTAGGCACTGTAGTTTTTTAAAGATGTTGGGGACACCAGAAGAGACCTTTGTCTGCAGTTGTAGTGGTGACAAGCTGAACCAGCATGCCACGCCAACAACACAGTAAAACCAGTGGCTGTGGCTGTGCCACTGGGGTAAGTCTTGAGAGCCTGCAGGGACCTTAAGCTCTTTCAGGCCATGATGTGGTTAAGCTTTCTTTCTGTGTGGCAGAGGGGCATCTCAGTTTCCAACAAATGCAATGCCACGGTTTTGTGTTTCTGAGATTATTGTCCTGTCCCAGGGAGGTCACAGTTCTGGTATTATTCTATGAGATGCTGAGAAAGGGGAATGGTCTTTCTAGCAGAAATCCGTTGAGTGGAGGACCCTGCTAAAAAAACATACTTACCTTGGCTGCTTTCTGTCACCAGAGCCTCTTTTCTCTTGGTCTGTAATGTCTGACGTGGGTACAACAGCAAGGTTGATGAGAGGCAGGAACTTCTTTAAAACACAGTGGAAAAGGCTCCTGTGCAGTGCATGGGACTTGACAGGTCCAGCCAGTGTATTTCATAACATTCTGGGAGGGAAGATAGAATTGAGGGAAAATTATTTTCTTCCAACCCCTCAGACAACTCTAGATGGTATTACTTGTTCCTTAGAGTTCCCTCTAGCTAGTGTTATGGAGACATTCAAGGCTTCACATTTTGAGGGCTATTTTTTCAGTCTCTTAGAAAAACATTCAGGAAGTGTGAAAGAAAGGAGCCAGAACATGTTCCCATGCAGCTCTTCAAAGTGGAATGTAAATATATTAATGCTGAACATTGTGTTTATGAAAGACACTCGATGACTGATCTCAGAAAAGAACTGCAGAATACCCACATAGAGATGCACTGCCAAATGCTTGCAGTGTAGAGTCCCCATGTCAGGCTTTTAATCTCACCTATGCCTGAAGGGGAAGAGTTGTCCTTTGAGATAAGGTTTCATTCCTTCTCTGTGCCCATTGAAGTCCTTTCTCACTGTGGAAGAATTTGACAGTTCATCTGAAGCATTGTGGTGTTTGAAATGTCAAATATCATGGTGCTAGCTGGAGCTGTACTGATTTCATTATTTCATTTTACACAGGCCACTACACAGCCAGGACATCAGTTTTGGTTTTGGGGGTTTTTTTGCCACAGAGGATTAAAATGAGATAACAGTAAAGATAAAAAGCTTTTAATCCTAGCCTGCCTCTTTTAAATCTACAGCCTTCTAGCCATGGTTTCCCAGACCACACCCAGGGGCTAGATTTTGCATTAATTTGCTTAAATCAAGTAATTTAAGGCAGGAGTTAAAAATAGGAGTTTTCTAAAATAAATAGTGAAACAAAGGGGAATATTCTGGGGTTTTTTTAGAAAGCATTTTGAAATAGTTTGGCTCTACATTTCAGAATTTCTCTGTTTCTCTTCAGCAGGGCAACACAAATCTTTTTTTTATTTTAAACAGCCTTCAGATTCCAAGATGGGGACATCTTGATACTGGCCAGCTGGAGTCAGTTCAACACACTGGACACTGAATATCAAGTTGTGGAGTTAAAGTAGAAAGTTTGGAGTTGAAAATACTGAATTTCAAGTGTGTTATTTAACAGGCAGTAAAAAAGCACTTTAGCATAGAGGGATGTGGATCCTTCCAAGACTGGAGGTTTGATTGACACCAGTTTAGCTACATACGTTATATATTCTCCTGCAGAAATGTGGATTTCAACTGCCTATAGCTGAAAAGTGGTATTAATCTGTCATTGTCTTCTAAAAAGACAGTTTTGTACAAAAACTGTGTTATATCTTTGCACTGCTTTGTGCTGTTAGAAGAATGTTTGCCTATGCAGCAGCATCCTGTTGAAAAAGCAGCCTAAGCAGTAGTACTGATGTTATAATATCAGTTTTTAACCAAAAAAAGGGAAATATATTTATCCAGAGGCATCTTATGTATGCAAAAAAGATCTTTACTTTCCCATCCTTCTTCTAACTCCTGTAAACTTCACATACTGAAATTTAATTCATAATCTTTGTCGGTTTGGTCATCTTCCTCATCATCCCTGTTGAGAACTTTTAAGGCATCTTTTGGAATTTGTCAGTACCACTCCTCAGTGTGCTAGAAGCAGAGGTGTTGAATGCAGTGTCTTTCTCCTCTGCAGAGCAGGTCATGCTGCCTCTGTCTTAAAGATGAGATCTGTGGAACAAAACGCAGGAATTGGAACAAGGGCATTTTTGTGGAAAGGGTGCTGAGCAGTTCTTTGGACCTGCAAATTGTATCTCATGACTGAATCTCTGGAAGCATCTGGAATGATAAAAGCCTTTCAAGCAGAGAAGCAGGAGATCTCTCCAGCAGAGAGGTGCAGGTCTTGGGTGGAAACTACTGTTCTTCACAGCGTTAGTTACCTGTGGTCAGTTTGGTGGCACAGTCCAGGAAGTGTCTTAAATCTATTGTCTTAGGTTTTCAGATTTTTGTATGTTGTATTTTATACATATGTCAGGGATCTTCATCGCAGTACTATGTTTCTACAGGTAGCTATATTTGACGTTTATGTTTTCCTCCATTACAAAAGCTAATAGTGATTTTTGACATAGCAACCACAAAGGACCAAAAGCCACAGGTAACTGTGTTAACCCACAGTTAACAATGGATGATATAGCAGAAAGGAAGAGTGCATGTGTAAAACTTGTCTGTATGGTGGAGTGCATGAAGGCAAATAAACAAACAGTCATGGGAAAAAACATGTTTGACTGAGGCTGAGCAGAGAGGAGAAAGAAAGAGAAAATAAAAAAAAATATAAAGAGCAGCAGATGTTGTTAACCAGCAAAAATATGAAAATGGAAAGCTGCAGAGGGGTAGCAGAATTCAAAGGTGAAGGGCAAAAGACAAAAAATGATGTAGACCCTGGAGTGAGGGAGAATTAACACTGAAATTATGTTCTCTGGCAAACTGGTGTGAATCTGGCTAAGGTTCTCAATTTGGAAAAAGGTAAAAGTTCAGTAGGAGAGTAGAGATAGGGAAAAATATTTAGGGAGCAGGCAGAGGAGTAAATGACATTTCATTGAGGAAAACTCCTATTTTTGTCTGCTCGTTTTTTGTTTCTCACTCCTGTATCACCATATTCTCTTTGCATAGGCTCATACACTTACAAAAATAGTTGTCATCACATTGTGTGCTTGTAAATTCAGAGCACAACCTTAAGTCTTATATTGCATATTTTCTTCCTTTAAAGAATAACTGAGATAACTTCTTGATGTCTGGAAGCAAACATGGGCATTTTCATGAATGTTGCTGTGCTTTTTCAGACACTTAGACTTTCCTGTTACATGCATGAAAGACTATAAGTTCGTATGTAACCTGAACAGTAATGCTGTTAGTAAACATTACTTGGTACCAGGCTAAAGAAGCAGCAATGTGAAAGACTAAGCTGCTTCTGAGAGGAAGAAAAGAGCATGAGGCTAACAATAATTACCAATGAAAGCATCACATTCCCAACACTGAAATGGAGGGCTAAAATTGAATGTTGTTTTTCTGTAGTCATTTAATACACATTGTTAGAATGTAACGTGTATGTAAATTGTAGCACAACCGTGCACCCCAACTAGAGGGGCCCAAATATAGAAACTATCTTCTTCTTTCTTCTGTCTTCCATTAAATCAGTAGACACTGCTTCTCTCGGTTAGTTCATCTGGACAGTCTTAAAATCAACCTACCACCCTATTGACAGGTTCTATAAGACAGCCAGTAAACCACTGCCATCAGCCTCACCTCCAAGCAGCAGAACAGCTCTGGAGAGAGGATCAGGAAGGCAATTAGATGGGTAAGTCCCATGGTCTTGCTCCGATGCTGTTGGAATATCCTGTCATGGCATGGAGTAAAGCATTTGCTATAATTGGGAATTTTGTTTGTCAGCCAAATTCTCTATTCCACCCTCATTTTAGAAAATCAGAATTCAATATATGTAATCAGGTCACCATTTTGATAAGACAGTCTGTCAAAATGCCTCTTTGTCTGTGTCTGTCATGCATTTCTTTGACCATTGACAAGCATGCGATTAAGCACCAAGTGATGTTGTGTAACCTTCTGTCCACGCCATTACAACAGAGCTCAAAGAAAATATCCTGTCAAAACCAATTATTTCTTATCTATGTTGTAGGGTTATTTTCAAGGGATAGTTAGTGAGCTGATTAATTTTTCTAGGACTGGCAAGGCAAAATAATTGAAATGGCTATTTCATTTTAGGCAAACATGATCAAGAAGTATCTTAAACAGCAGTCCAAGCTGTTGCTGAGTCATTTGATGTTTCACAGCTCAGTATATTTTGATGTCTGAGAGCAGAACCATAAATCTATTTTCATAGCAGATCAGCATTTCTGAATTCCTCATTTTAATGGCTAAATATCTCTTGTTGAATAACAGTGGATCATGAGCGAGATGGAATGCATGTCAGATAGCACTGAATAACCCCCCTTCACCTCCCCCCCTTCAAAAAAATGTGGCAGACAAATACATCTAAGCTGTTCAAGTCATTTAGTTATTTTGTGTGGCTAATATTTTCCTTCACAGAGTACCTCTATTTCCAAATTGGTGCAATATTAACGTAATTGAGGATTGTAAACTGGGGATATGGTGGTCAAATTTATATTTCAGTGTCAAGGAAATGGAAACTGCTCTTAAAAGTGTGTGGAACTGTGGCTAGAGGCAACACAGGGCAAAGCAGCTCTCCACCTGAATCTTGCTGTAATTTAAGTCTGATATTCCTTGTCCTGTCCATTGAGAAAATTCTAGTCCTCTTAACAGAAACTCTTGATATTTTTCAAGTCTGTTACATTTCTACCCTTATTCTTTTCTTCTCTAAACAAACAATCCTAATCCTTCCAATCTTCCCATGTGGTTCATGTATTTTACACCTCTAGTCATTCCCACTGCTCTCTGCCAGACTTCCTCCAGCCTTTCCTGAAGAGTGCCAGAAGTTGGACACATGATTCTGGCACAGGCCTTTCTAAATGAGCAGAGAGATAACTTTGTGCTTCTTCCAGGTCTTGTTTCTATTTATACAGCTTGGTAAGGTGTTTGCATCTCACAGCAGTGTGAGACTGACTCACATCCAGCTCATGACCCGCTATTATCCAGCAGTTTTTAATGGGCTGCTGCTACACGGACAGGTATTTAGAATCATAGAATCATAGAACAACCAGGTTGGAAGAGACCCACTGGATCATCGAGTCCAACCGCTCCTATCAAACACTAAACCATGCCCCTCAGCACCTTGTCCACCCATGCCTTAAACACCTCCAGGGAAGGCGAGTCAACCACCTCCCTGGGCAGCCTGTTCCAATGCCCAGTGACCCTTTCTGTGAAAAATTATTTCCTAATGTCCAGCCTAAATCTCCCCTGGCGGAGCTTGAGGCCACTTGTTAGGAAAAGCCTCTGAACAAGTGAAGTAGGTAGGGGTCATGCAAAGAGAAGGAATCATTGAACCAAAGATTCTGTGCTGTGTTACGCAAAATGAGAAGCTTCTCAACTGCAGGAACTTTGTTTCACGAATGCTAAGTAGAGACTCTCCCTTGTTCCTTGAATAAAACTGGGAATATGTTATTCTACATTGCAACACCAGATGTGCCATCAAATAATCAGAGGGCATCTATGAAGCGATAGGGTTCCTTTGTGGAAGTGTAGCCAGAACAATATAATTGAGGGACCCATATTAAGTCAATTACTTTGTCCGCACTAGTTATCAAGGAGTAAGTGAAATCCGAAGAACTCTCTGGAGGTTAAACCTAGTTTGTTCTTGTGATTTACTTTTGTTGCTTATATAAAGGAAAAGCTCAGTGTCGTTTCTTTTCCTAGTTCTGTCATCTTCAGTGAGGGCCATTTTATATACTCTTGCCTTCACCAGAATCATGAGTCAATGGAAATATGTCCTCTTGTTTTTAATAAAGGTTTCTTATAGCTTCATCCAACATCACCACATGTCAGTTTTTTGGCCTAACAGAACTGCCCTAACAAAAGCAAAAACTGTCTTGCAGTAAAGTCATTCTATAGACAGGGGTTGGAAGCATCAGCCTTGCCATAGATGTTCATAAGACTTTAAGTGTACCAATTTCACTGAAGTTCTTCATCTCTTTGTAAAGCTAACTCCTGATCCTGGATATTTCTGCTTGCCATCTGTGAAATGGCTAATGTTATACTTAGTTATTTTAATTTTCTAAGGCTAAGCCAGCGATTATTTAGTCAAAATTGCAGTTGTAATAGCAATGGACCCCAAGATACACATTCCGCATCTAGCTGTTTAAATTTGATCAGATGTAAGTTGGTCAAATATAAACTCCAGGAAAATTCTTAGTAGTAGAACAGCAAAGCAAACTGCTTTAAGCTGTTTAAATAATTATTTGTTTGTTCTTGGCCTTGCAGAGTTGAATCAATCATGAGCTTTCTTATGCCGGGCTGCCGAATTTGTCCATATACATTTCTTATTATACCAGTAAAAATACCTAGGAATAATGCTTATATCACTACTACACATCCAGAAGACAAAAGGTAGACAGAGTTACAGTAGGAATATGTTTGCCTCATTTTGATTTTGTTCTCTCAACCCTGTAGGGCTACCAGTTTATTCTGGTGAAACAAATATTGTGAGACACATTTTTTAAAAAGCACACAGGTAAGATGATTCAAACTCAAGGGGAGAATCTAAATATTTATGGAGGAGTGAAATCCACACCATCTGTCTGAACATTGTATGGGCATACTTATATTTGGATTTGGGTCAAATCTAGAGTCAAAGTTATGGCAAAAGCTGAAAAGCAGCTCTGGAGATTATCTGGCCCAACCCCTGGCTCAGACCAGAGTCCCCAGGACCAGATAGCTGAGGGCTTGATCCACTCAGTTTTGAATCCTTGTACTCTACAACCTCCCTGGGCAACCTGTTCCTGTGTTTGGCCACAGTAAGCAAGCTCTCATTTTAAGTATATTAAGTAGAATTTTCTGACACCGGGCACTTCTGAGGAAAACCTGACCTCATCTTCTCTACTCTCTCCCATCAAGTGTTTATACACATTGATAGAATCTGCCCTGAGCCTTCTCCAAGCTGAACAAACCTTAAGTTAATACATGGCAAGCACCCATGGAGTGCCAGAAAAATAAAATCTGACTCCCAGAAATTGCAGTTTTTCCTGCTCCGTTTGCTTCTTTCCCCAAAAGCAGGCTCACAATGCTATTCTGCCTTCTCTAACTTCCTCTGGTACCTTGGGTACGCAAAAAATAGCTTTTTTTTTTTTTTTCCCCTGCAGCAGCAAGCAGGAAAGAGCTTGAAGTCCAGAAGTGCCTAAAGGAACCTTTCAGTGTCGTGCTCTGCCACAGAGACTTAAGCATTGATTGCATCCTTCCATGTCAATTTTTGCTGTATCACGGAAGGGCAAAATATTCCCCCAATAGCCAAGTATTGAGATTGACAAAATTGTTCCTGACTTTTGCAGGTAGTCAGGAAAGTTCTGGATCTGAAAAGCTTTATTGTAAAGATTATTTTTTTTTTTTAACAAAAGCAAAGCAGTCCTGGAGCAGACTGCAGCCCAAGGGCTTCTCAGTGCTTGTACCTCTGCAGCACTGAACTGCGTCTGCAGATAGCTGGGACACCCTTCAAGCACGGAAACTGTGAGAGAGGTTCTGTTCTGTTATTTTTTATGGGCTCTTCTTCAGTTTTGCAAGACAGACATCAGAGGACTTTGTGTACTTCTGGGCCCTTGAAGTGGAGTTGCTTTACTCCAAGGGCATCAGAATATTAAGCACACAGAATAGGTAGGAAAAGCACCTGGAAAAAAAAAATCAGTAAATGCAGTTTGACTTAACAAGCTTGAGTTGGAAAACTAGTCAACCTTTTGTGACCCACAGGTCCAGAAGCAGCTGGCCAGGCCCTCCTGTCTCACTTTGCACAGTTGCTCCTGTAGGGCTGTGGAGAACAGCTGTGTAAAACAACAGATCCAGCAAGAGAGAAGCATGGCATAGAGGGCTCCCAGGGCAGCAACAACACAATGTCAGCTGTAGCATGAGGTAATAGCAATTCCTGTTAGTTAATTGTAAAGCACTTTGAGATCTTCAAATGCAAGGTCATGACTAAGTACAATGGATGTTTATTTATGATTGGTAATGCTGGTATGATTTGTCTCGTGGCTGTCCCTCCTCTTCCTCCTTTCTGTGTGAGGTTTGAACTCTTAATCTGAGCTGCACCTTCTGGCACAGCAGTCTCTAACCCAAAGAGAGCTTGGTTTATGCAGTCACAACTAAGAATAAGTTGCACAAAAAAAAGATTGATAACACTTTCCTCAGTTTATTATACTACCAAATGGCAATTTTTTAGCCAGGAGAAAAGTCCCCATGATGATCCTATTACTTATCAAGTAAGCTACATTTTAAAGAGCACAGTATCACACGCTCACATCATCACAACTCTTACTCTGCACTTGAAATGTAGGAGTATTGAATTATAAATGGCTGTATGTGAATTATGTTTTGAATTGCATTTAGAGTTGTGGGCATATTTCCAGACAATGCTAATAGCACTGAATGCCACTGGATGCTCTTTTGTTACTCTCTTTTACTTCAGAATTGTCTTTATCGATGTGCCTAGGAGGATCTAGGAGTCACATACAGATCATCAGGATTTTTACTACATTAGACTGCTACCACAGTCTAAGAGTAGGGTAAAATTCAGATGACTCAGAGGACTGGATCACCTTCATCTGGTTTTCCTGCATTACATTGTCAGCATTCTTCTTGTACCTTAAGTTGATATTTCATTCAGCGGAGTATTGGCATGGCACAAATTGCAGATCATCACACAATGTAAAGTGGCATGATTCCAGCATAGAGTTCTCTAGAATTATCTTTGCTTGAAAGTGATGCTAGTGCTACTCTAAAGTGACTAATTCATGCTTCTGTTGTCCTGTGAATGATGCTGTTTTTTTCATTTGCCTCATTTAACTAATTTCTCAAGTAGCCATATTGTTCCTTGGCAGCAAATATTTAGACATGCTTGTAGATGTCATGTGCCTCATAAATATCTGCATAATAGAATGCTACATATAAAGCAGCATGACTTAGAATAATAAAGAAGTCTTGTGAGACAAACAAGATCACTTGCTGTAAATAACAGAATTATAAAATTAGTGGCTGATGGAACAGCAATAGTCAATACACTGTTTACGTTTGAAAAAAGCTTTTGATGCACTGTCAAATATAATCATCCTTGAAAACTTAATTCATGCTGGCTTGGATGGGTCATTGTGGATTTGGAATTGGTTGAAAGACCGTAAGCAAAGCTAATTATAAATACTAATAAGGGATTGATATAGGAACTGGCTTTATTTATTATCTTCATTAATGATCCAGAAAAGGCAGCTCACTGGATAAGAATTACTTTGGCTTTTAAACTGAGACAAGTGCCAAATACCATACACAAACAGAGGGAAAGTATGAAAACAGCTCAAAAGATTAAAAAATGAGCTAAAATAAGGTTTATTTTTAGCAGTACAAGCACATGTATCTGGGGAGAATTCTCTGCAATGCCTCTATGCTAGGAAGATGCTGAGATTCAAGTAAGCTGAATATGGCAGGGCTTGAGTTACTTATACTGTATGTGAGAGTATGTTGTCTGCATCTGTCTTGCATCTGGATGTTACATCTGGATGTAACATGGTAGCACATGTGAGTTCTGCACTTACTTTAATGTAAATTAGTATTGCTTTTCTTTAGTTTATTCTGCATGGGAATGAACAGGTAGTATAAAGGAAAAATTGTAAGCAATTCTGATATAGATTAGTACAACGTGGCATGAGATCAATGAAATTTTGGACTTTGCACACATGTACCACTTAACTAACAGAGACATTATAGATTCACTCTTTATGCTTCTTCAGGCCTTTCCATTGCCTAAAACCCACTCTGAATGCCAAGACCTGAAAGTTTCGTAGTCAAAACTTTCCCCTGCTTCTAAGATTTGGATGTGCCTAAGTGTCCAAGGCACCTAGTTTATGCACTTGAAGTGTTCTGGGCATCTTTTGATAGGCATGCAAATCTTCAGAGTCCTGCGTTGTGGGGCACGTAAGTGGTGTCAGGATTTATAAGCTAATGACTGCATCACCTACAGACCATGGAGCTCTGGTGCAGATTTATAGTGCTATTTTAACTCCATAGTGTTTACCTAACTCCTTCCAATTGTCCTCCCAGAGCAGTGGCAGTTTGCATACAGTCTCAGCTGCTGTGACTTCTCTCCCTCCTCCAAAAGAAGCTGTAAAAGCTGCAGCTGGGGGTCATGTCCCACCTAGCTCCTCTCTCCCTCTTGCAGTCTCCCCCAGTTTGCCAGAGGTGCTTTTCTCATAGAACCTCAGCCAGGATCTGGCCCGGTGTGATGTAAAAGTGAACTAAGCATCATGTCTCTTCCCACTAGCAAGGGCAGGATGTGTTCACCTCTTTTCAGCCTTACAGTTTTTAAGACCAGATTGGGCTCTGACCAAATTACAGTCAAATTACCATGTGGGCCACAGTCTCTTCCTTTTTATATGCAATAACCTTGACATTTCCTTGCTAACCTGGTGATTCAGATTCACATCCCTTCTTTTTCTGACCCAGTGTAAGGATTTAAGGTGATGCCTCTAAGAAGATGAGTCTGCTGATGGCTAGAGCGAGTCTCTCTTATTGCAGCTCGGACTGAAATTACTTGGGTAAAACACCCAAACGTTCTTCAGAGCAGGGTCTGGAGGGAAGTGCCCCAAAGTCCAGGCTCCAAAATCACTCTATTTCTTTGTCACCTGAAGTGTGAGCATAGAAAGAAACACTTGCTGCATGGAAAAGACACATTAACTGCAGAATAGCTTTAACAGTTTTCAAACTGGTACATACAACACAACATGGGACATTGTCCAAATAGTTGAATGCTTCCACTTGCTTGCAGTGAGGAGCACAGCAGTATACAAACAAATCTTTTTGCTGCAGGATTTGTTTCCAATGCTCCATCTGGTTTAATATCTTGTACTAGTACTGGATGACTCAGAGTAGCTGCACAAATGTCTGTGGAAGGTGATTTTGAAACGTACTGTCTGTAACATGCCTAACCTGCATTTTTTAGGGTCTGGCTTCATGGTCTGAAGGACAAGGGTTTACCTTTCTTCCTGAATTGTTGGGCTGTTCTGGGAGTTGATTGGGTGACTTGGCCTTGCAACATCTGTAGGAAATAAGTGTTCTTAAGTTGTAATATTTGATGAGTTACAAAGTGATGAAGTACTTGTTTAAGCAATAGAAGCTCTGAAGAACTGTCATTTAATTCAGTTAGAGTGATGGGGCCTTCTGGAAGTTAACCCAAAAATCTTCTTACAGAATTGTCAGTGTGATTATAGAGAGGTTCAATTGGCTTGTTAAAATTCCACAGTGCACCTGGACTCAGCTAAATTTTGCAGAAATAAATTTGCCAGCTTACTTGATTCTGGGGCGAGTGGAGAGTTTGTCTTGAAACCTGCTGCTTTTCATAAGCTGTCATTTTGTTCTTATAATACAAGATAAAACAACCTTTTGTGTTCTTTATCACATTAATTACCTCCAGTCCAGAAAATAAATGTTACAGTCTTCAGCTTCGCTTCTTAGGATATCTTACTTGTCTCTAAAATACCTGTTTCTGCTAATTTTTCTATTTTATTTTATTTTGATAATGGCAGAACAGATCTAGAGAAATATCAGAAGAAAGCACAAAGAAATGACTAGTAAAGTAGCTTTTTAACAACTCTTTCAGTATTACTCTCATGCATTGTAGAACTTTGCTTTCTACCATTCTACAATACACTAAGCAGAGATTTTTAACTGAGCTGTTCACAGGACTGTGCAAGTTGTCACATATAGCTCAGGTCCTACTCTTATGTGAATGTAAGATTTTGAGAAGGTCAAGGACTCATGTAACTGTTACAACTGTGCATGTATTGTATAGCCACTATCAGGACATTCTTGTGCAGCTTTTGTTACTTTTAAAAGGGGAAAAACTTCACAACATTGGAAGCATTTCAGTTGGGATCCTCTAACACTGACAGCAACTGTGTTCTTTTTCTTGAACCTTAATTAGAAACAGGTGAAAAGAGAATAGTATTTTGCTTCTCCCTTCTCTGGTTATCTCTCCACAGTAACAGTTTAGCACAGTAACAAGCTACAAAGCCTTTTATTGGATGGCTTTCCAAATGCTACTTTCTGTAGCAGAGTTCCAGTAGCATTCAGTACAATTAGTTCTGAGTTGAGAGTGGAGTAGTTGGGGTTTAAGTGGAAGAGGGCAAAATGCATCCTCTGCTTCATCCTCTCCTCTTAGCCACTCTCCTCCCCCATCATTTTTTTGTTGTTGTTGTTCTGACACTTCTGTCATGAAGCTTTGGGGAGGCATATGTTTTTTTCTTACTTAGTTGGCTAAACCTGTGAATGAAGTATGGTCACTCGTATAGAGAGCGGGAAGGTCTGAACACTTGGAAAACAAGCCTGAAAGCATTGGACTTGATGATCCTGTGGGTCTTTTCCAATCTAGTGATTCTGTGATTCTGTGGAGGTAGACAGAATTGTTCTACAGGGAAGATAAAAAGAACCGGATAATGATGAAAGATGAGAAATTCCATGTTTTTAACATAAAGAGGAAAAAGCAGAAGGCTGCTTAATAATACATAGAATGAAGTCTCTGTCTGTTTGTGTTTCAAATATACCTGACATTCTGTAAGCTGCATCCATTTGAACTATACTAAACAAAAGAAGTCAACAAAAGGAGGAATAAATACATTTGATACGCAGCAATCTACTTCATATGTAAATAGATGTACAGTTGCTTACATTGTAATATCGATTAGCTGAAAAGTGATAAACTATTTTTGACAGGTGTACTCCAGGCCCAAAGCTGTAGTCTTTACAGAAAGCATTTCCCTCTTGAAAATGGTGGAAATCTGACCTGTATCCTACACTCACAGCTGTGTCTTGTGTACTGTGACCTAGCATAACAGCTTGAAAGGCAAATGAATACCTGTTAAACTGAATATTGAGTGAGATCAGATAGTTCTGTCCAGTACATTTTGATCCTCAGTGTATAAACTGCACTTTCATTTTATTTTTAGGTTTATTGTTCCTCAAATGATGTCTGCAGTAGTGGAGAAGCTTTACAGCAGGAGTTTAAAGCTCTGCCTCAACACAAAATATAAACCATTACTTGGAATTCTAGCTGCAGGAGAGTGGTGACTCATACCTTGACTGAAATTTTTAATCCTCTTTCATTTAGATATGAAAGATGCTATATTGGCCAGCTCATCACAGGAAACAATCTCCTTGAGAGTATTTGTTGCCATGAAGCAAAATTCTTTCAGGACTTCCAGGAAGAAATACTCTTTGTAAATGCAGCTTTATTCAATAGAGGCATAGAACATACACAGCCTTGAACTAAGGAAATAAAAAGCTAGCAACCAGTTTTTCTGTCCCCATCTTTTATAAATAAAATACTCTATCATAATACATACTGTAATCTTTTAGTTTTATTTGCCTTTTTTGGTGATGTCACATGAACAATGTAATTACTGCTGTTGAGAAAAGTGAAACTTTAATGTTATATACCAATTTCAACATGAAAATGGTACCTATGATAACCTGGAAATCAATAAAAGATTGTGCAACCATACAGGTTCTGTGCAGTAATTTGATTGGAGAGATGCCTCACCGAAGTGGCAGTGGAAAACTAGGCAGTTTCTCAGAGCTTAAATTCTGGAGATGAACTGGAGAAGTCCTTATTCCCTCTTAGCCCTTGCAATGGTGTTTTCCAATGCCTGATTTCACTTCTATATTTATAATCTATATTCTATATTTATATGTTATATATTCACTTCTTCATATGAAGACACTTTCAGAATTAACTGCCTTCATGAATTTGACAGCAGTACAATTCATAATCTTAAGAAGTCCTAGCACGAGCATTTCTCTTTGCACGTTTATACTTCTCAGAAGTAAATACATTACATTTTATTAGATCAGTGCCCTGTCAGATGCTGAGTGCTCTCTGTTCCAAATGAAGTAAAGGAATGAAGGAATGAAAGTGTCCAGTTCTTTCTGGAGAGCTTCAGGACATCTTAAAATATAGCTTATCAAATTTCTTTTGTTCTAGTTACAGTTGCCATTTTCACTTGTGGAGCTCTAAGCTTAGGTCAGCTTCCCTGTGAGCCTTTACTGACTGACTGGAGATAAGTTCTGCTCATTTCACAATGATTTGCAAATGTGTACAAACACTAATAAATTCATTTTTCCAAGGAGCAGTCTGCCTAAATTCCCAGTAGCAAATGGTGGACTTCTATCAAATTTTGAGTTCAGATTAAAGGCACTGTCATAGTTACTGCAATGTTTGGGGAGTCCGTCTCATCTGTGTTACAAAGTTTTTAACTTTTGCAAAGGCTATTTAATGAGTTTTGTTTGCCACTCCTTTGGAGCTTGGAAAAATGGATAATACTTCTTACAGCTCTGCATAGGTTGATGCATCAAGCAGTTCAAGCACCAGGGCAGCTTTGCTATTAGTGTCTATGTCTGTGGAACAGGTGAAGGCATGAATTCACTTCCAATAAACTATCAGACCTGCTGTTAAGGGGAAGTAAGCTGATCCAAAATACACAGACAGAGCAGATGTTCCTTGCTTACAGGTGTAAAAAATGAGATGAGATCCTGGGGCAGCACAAGCACAACTCATTGGGCTGCCTGTTACTGAAACCAGAGCACAAGGTGCCTAGCTTGGAAGATGTTTCTCATCCTAATGCGAAGCTGTCAGGAACGCTTATCTGGATAACAGGAGGAGAGATCTCCCATCAGGATATGACAATTCCGTGCTGCAGTTTTGGCATGAGCTGACTGCAGGACTCATTTACTAATGTAGTTTCTGACTGAGACTAAACAGAGTCAAAGGCTTTCCCACTGTTGAAGAGATTTTTACATGATTAATTTTCCTCCAACCTGTGCAGGGAGCATAGATGGAAGGAAAGCTGTATCCATGCAGCACTAATCTGACTCATTTACAGCTGTGATAAACTGCCCCGATGTCTGGTGTACACACTGGAGCTCCAAACAAAGATTTCAATCACAGAAAGGTGATCGCCGATACATTAATTTTCACCAGTTCCCAGACTCTTTCCAGAGAATGGTTGAGCAATGAGCTATGCGACTGGTGAAGAATGATAAAGGAAAAAAGGAGAATTTTACTTTTTTATTGAAAAAAAGTTGGGGTAGAATTCTGTAATGTAGAAACAAGCCTCTCCAAGCAGTTCTGGGTTTGTTTCTCAGTTAATTTGTAGTTCTTATATTTTTGCTGTTTTTAAATATCCTTTTCAAATCATACTCTTGAATTTGGGTGAAATTCTAGGTAGAGGTGCTCAAAATTGAACCTTTGGCTCTCAATGGTAACTCTTAATTCTTTAACTAGACCAGATGAGAATATGCAGTTAAGGTGCAGATGGCTGCTGTTTGAAAGCCATAACACAGGAGTGCATCTTGAGGTACTTCACTTCTTCTGTGATGGGACTTCTACTCCTGAGCAATTCCCTGCTGTCTTTGCTGTTGACCAGCCACACTCAACTGAACAGCATCTAAACTCTCAGCAGACAGACTGATACCTGCTCAATCGTATTGGTTATCTGAAGTGCTGTGCTCTTCGGTTTGTTCTTTGACATCCTTCCTGCTTCAGGCCTCCAGCGGAGACCTTCCCTACTTTTTTCAAGTAAAGAAGGTGATGAGGACCTCTAGTTTCCTTCCCAAGACCTGGAAGAACTGCTATATTAGAAACCGATAGCTGTATCCAGCCAGACTCTGGTGAGCTAAATGAGAGATGTTGAGGCCTGGTGTTGATAAGGGGAACTTGAAGAAAGGCCAGTTGCTGTTTTTTGCTTGAAACTCTGTAGTATTTAAGTTGAGACACAATGAATAGAGATGCTCCTTGCATTTGACCAACTGTGTAGGAGCCCCAGGTGCTCTCAGACAGACTCCTAGCTACAGTAGCAGTTGTGCTCCATCATTTTCTGCAACATTTCATTTGCAGCTGTGTCTGAGATTTTCTCCTTCCGAAGTGCAGGTTTAACACTATAATTTCATGGGTTTATTGCTATATAGTCCTGGTGAGTGAAACCTGTGGAAATTTTGTAAGCACTAACAAAAGTGCAGTACTGGTATTCTTTACTGGTAATCTGATTCATCAGGAATAAATGTAACCTTCAGTTTCTCACTGGACTCATGATCAGTGACCATTGAAACAGGACAGGACTGATGTTGCCATTCCCGTGCTAGTAAGGCAAAGAGCAAGCTCAAACCCCCCCACGAATTTATGTGTTAAAAAAAAGCAATGCCAGTGGGATCAACAGTGGCCTGGTTTTACTCATGATTGCAGTGAGGTACCATTTTCCAATGAACTTGTAGAATCATATTAGTAGTTGTGCTGACCCTACAACCACTGTCATGTGTTAATGCAATAAATTTGGGAAAGTATGCTCTCTAGCAGGTACTAATCATGGTACTGTTACAGCATGAAACATCCTGCATTAGAAACAGTATCAATAGCAACTGATTTGATTCTTTGAATAAAGTTTTTACGAGATATTAAAAAAAATATTTATTTATTTAAAGAAGTGTGTATTTAACACTGAGTGTAAGGAAAGAAGACAGCCGTGCACTTGGAGCTGGGTTTTCCACTGTGCTGCAGGAAAGGCACGTCAATCAAACTGCAGTAACACTACAGAGAGGGAGACCTATCTGTCTTTGTACCTGCTACTCTTCCAAAGCTTCGGATGTTAATATTATCTTAAAGAAAAAAAAACCTGCATGGTATTGCATGGAAAGGTCCCAGAACAATCCCAGCACCTCTCTTTGGTAGAAAAAGATCAGGTTTAAGGAGTAAACTTAAACATTCTGCAATGCAGTAAGGTATCATTAACTTACCAAGTTTGCTCCAGCAGATTTCAGCTTAAGTCAGCTGTCCTGCTAAGCAGATGAGGGTATCTTTTTTTTACAGCATTTTTGAGTATTATAACTAATTCACAAGCTCCCTCTGCTGGGCTTTCAGCATAAGAGGCTGATGGCAAAGCTCCTGTTAGGTTATTTGTAGACTGACCCATTTTTTGCAGCTCCATTTTGGCACTTTCTACAGCATGAGAAAAAGTGTATGATCAAATTCATGTAAATGACTTTTTAGAAGTGTGACAGTTAGAGGTTTGATGTGTTAGATGCATATTAATTTTTTTATATGCATGGAAGAAGGCTTTTCCCACAATAATGTAAGTGTAGCTGTTACCTCCTAAAATTACTGATGCATCTGTAGAGATAATCATACTTAGCATTCAGTAAGGCCTTCTTTTACTTACATACAGAAAAGAGCTATAAGAAAATAAATACACATCTTTAAAAAAAAAAAAAGTCTTGCAGTCCTCAAATATATTCAATACAGCATGCAGTTTTATATAGCAGTGGTTTTCAAAAAGCAAATAATGAGCCAAGAGGCTTTTAGCAAGCATTCAGAAGAATGATGAAGTGCTGAAAATGTTATTGTAGTCAGAAGCAAAGAAGGGCTAGACCTGCTTCTCTCTGCCTAATCCTCAAGGTGAAGATTTCTGTCTAGTTTTTGAAACACATATCTGGGGCCTAGCATTGTCATAAGCAATGTATTATGAAATCTCTCTTAGTAGATTAAAAAGTTTTGAAGTGGTTTACTTCCAACTAAACAACCTCAGGCTCAGAAAGATTGCTAACAACAGAAAATGACTACATTCTGTATTGCTGTATACATAGCACTTTCTTTCTGACTTTTAACAGGGATTTACTGAATATAGTACCTACCTTAAGTAATTCAGAAATTTGTGGAGGGCCCTAATGGGAGAAGGCATATTATCTGCAGTGGCACAAAAGAAAAATGGAGAGACATTAGAAACAATCACGAAGGCTTTTTTACTCTAAGTAGGGCTCTGAGGCACAGGCAGTAGTACAAATACTAAGTATCATAGTGCTACTTAAGTGCTGTTCTTAAAGTAAAAGGTCTATGGGAAGGAAGCTGTCGCCAGTGTGGGTGGAACAGTCATCTGACAGCACATAGTACCACTTAATGATGACCTAAACCAGAAAGGGAACTCCACCAACCAACTGATGGAGAAGTTGTGGGAGAAATGTGGAATGCATGCAATCCAAACTTTGATCTGGTGAGGAGACTAAAATGAACGCTTATAATTGTGATAGGATAGGTTGTGGTGTCTTTAAAAATACAAAGATTTAGCTGAAATATTAAACCACCAGCAATATACTTCAGTGTCAGTAGTCTTTTGGCTAAGTGCTGACATGATAAAGAGCAATTCTACCTACAGTGTAGCCAGCTCATATTAAAAATTGTATTCAAGAAGTTTCTCAAAAAATGTAGCTATCTCAAATGTAATTTCTTTTTCTGGGTGGCATATTCTCATATTGGCTTTATTCTTCATCAGAGCATCTGACAGCTTTCACCAGAGGATGTGATATCAATATGCAGTTTATCCTTTTAAAGCTTTTGGGGGTGATCAATCTATTTCTTTTCCATCCCTAATTATATTTCTCACTTTAGTAATACCCAAGGGTAAGGAGACATTGTGACTACACTAAAATAGAGGTAAACTTTGTAGAACAATGGCTACACCATCTATTGTTATGATTAATATATTCTGTGATTTTTGTTTTGGTCCTATTATTGTAGCTGTTTTATTAAAAATATTGCAAGGGAGAGCATAGAGAGACTATCCAGAGATTTTAGTTGTTGACAAGGTGAAAGAAAGGGGAGGATACTTTAACAGAGATTTGGTTGAAATTAAATATAGCAAGCCAATGGAGATCTTAAATGTGATCTCTGCTTATTCGGCCTTTGAAATGCAACTAATAATGATGGTAAGTGAAGGTCTCTGTTCTAGCCAGCCATTTTTGGGAGTAAGGAACAAATAAAAATCCTTCATATTTAAATGTTTTGGAAACAAAGGCAGCAGCCCTACAATGAATGTGGAGAAATGGTGAGAGAAATTTAGAGTCTGCACAAAAATTTTCTTATTTAGCTATTAGTTAGGGCACATCTTTCAGCTGTCTTGCATGTACAGGTCAGTCTAAGTGAACAGAGAGAAGGTTACATTTGAGAAACACAGGTTATTTGCTTTTCCATATTCTTTGGTAGTGTGGAAGTCAGTCAAGATGGATTGATTTCTATCATCCATTCGAATCACTATTTTAAATAATAGTTTTTCATCTGGCTTTGGCATATGGGCTTTTTTTTGCATTCTGAAGAAGAGGTGACATTCCTTAGCATATTTCATTATGCCAGCATATATTTAGGTGATCATAGTGCTTAAGTGTTTGACTTTTTACACTTACTTTAAATTAAAAATTGTGAACAATGGATTTCTTACTAGCTGATATTTCATGGAGCATTGTCAGGGCTGGATTTGGATAAATTTAAATTCATTTAAAATAGTCATTAATTCCATTTAAAAATTAAATGCATTGAACATAAAAATGACCTTAGCAAAACATGTTGTACTGAAAGGCAGTTGATTTATTAAGTAAAGGAGCCATTTTGTATAGAAAATGAACTTGCATGATTTTTCTAACCAGCATGCTTAGATCTTATTCTTCACATTTATTTTTAAAGAGTTACCTTACTAATTCTTTCACAAAGTATGGGATCTGGAAGACTAGGTCCAAAACTGCAAGATGGTAAGATGTGAGCTCAGGAGAAAATGCAGTGTATCTCTCCAGGTCTCTGATCTCCTCATTTGCTTAGGATTTAAACTGTTTCTTGAAACTCAGTGAAGTGAAAACAAGTTGTTTAAAAATTACTGGAATGAGTGAAGTCTCCAGATGTTAACGGCTTATTTACTTCTACTGCATTTACATAAAAGAGCACTAATCAAGATCAGAGCTAGGTTATTCTCCAGGTTGTATAAATATAATTGTGAGCAGCTGCAATAAAATGGCTTCTTATCAGGAAGCCAGGTAAGATAGACAAACAAAAATTTTCAGCCATTAGTTTCCAGTCAAGTTCTAAGTGACCTTTGTACCTGTATCATCTTCTACATGGCAAATGAGAGCATACTGTTTATAATGGATGTTTCCTCCATACTTAACAGTATTTTTTAAACTTGAAGAATAGTAAATCCTATGATAATATTCCAGTTATTTCTTAGGCTTGCATTAAAGGCAGTGTTGACCTGTTCATGATGATAAAGTCCCATAAACAGAGCTAGCCTCTCCTCATAGAAAGTAGTTTGCACTTCGTTTTCCTTACCATTTTCTTGAAGTAAGAAGGTCTGATTCTTTTCCTAAGATGTTTCTGAACCTGCCTATGTAGTATTGATTTTCAATAAAATTTAGTACCCTCTTCCATGCTTCCTCTTTTTTATATTGTTTGAGAAAAATCTGTCTAGCTCAATAAGTCCCAATAAAGCCTGTACATTTAGTTCTTCTCTAGGTCTGTTTTCCTTTGTCAAATCATAATGTCTCTTCCTTCAGTCTGGAGGCTGTTGTTCTGCAGCTTGCCTGATGCTTGTCAGCTTCCATCAGAATGATGGATCTCTGGGAAGAAAAGGCAGGAGATATTAGTGGGCTTCTTTTCACCTCATCTGTGCAGCTAAAGATTTGTCATTCACTTTCCTGGAACAGGATGAAACTCTGATTTTGAGAAACATTATGTAAATTTACGGTTTTATGTAAGGATATAACAATGATGTATGTTACAGCATGCTCATAAGATTAAAGGCAGTACTTTATTTTGTGCACTAGCAAAAAAAGCAGAGTCCTGAAAAATGTCTAAATAAGAAATTTACGGTAATGGGCTTGATGTTTGTTTTGCTGTTCCCATTTAGGTGCTGACCCCAGCACAAATAAAATCGATTTGCCTGGCCATACTAGAATCAGGAAAACAGTATGCAGTGAAGAAAAGGAAACCGTTCCCACTTATGTATTCCTACTATGGAACGGAGTATCTTGGTGAGTAAAACACATCAGCTACTTTGAAAGCAATGCAGTGTGTAGATGCTGAGGCAGTGGATGCTTCTGAAATAACATGTATAAAACCCCTAATGTGGGAATTCTCCTGACTAAATTGAGGCCTCCTAAAACTGCTAAATGGGACTGTGGAGCTGGAGTTAAGGACTGATGCTGTGTAGCACTGAAGAATTGAAGAGGTGCCTGTGCTGCACCAGGGCAGCAGCAGGCAGCAGCTTCTCGTTTTTTTTTTTTTTTTTTTTTTTTTTTGCTTCTTTTTTTTTTTTCTTTTTCTTCTTTCTGCCATGGTAAGTGTGCTCTTGCCAGATGGAGACAGAGAGAGGTTTAGTGCCCATGCCTGTGTGGAGAAGATTACCAGAGAGATCTGTCAGAAGATGTTAATTGTAAGCTGCATTTGCCACTCAGGGACTCCCAGAGCACTTCTGACTATAGCAATGCAACTCAATTGTATAGTCAGCTCCTGCCCATCACAAGCAGCTTATTTGGAGCAGTGGTAGAGAGTCATTGAGCAGGCCCTTAGTGGGGTCCTCAAGGCATAATATCATACTGCAGAAAGCATGAGATTGATTTGAAGATGTTAGAGAGTTCTCTGCCAGGGAAACAGGGGAAGAAGTCTCTGAGCAGTGCGGCTCCGTGGATCCTGGCAGATAAAGATGATTCTTGCACTGAACTTAATGTTTTAACTGATTGATACTGTGAGTAACTGGTAATACTATTTGTGATCGAGTTTTGATTTGGGTTCAACAAAAGCTTCACAATAATGGTCCAGATTCAGTTGTGTGTCAAGAAAAACAATGTCTTGAAACAGTGTTCAGTTGAGGTTCAGTGTTAACTTCACACACTTGAGTCTCAGTCACAGCAGAGTGAGAGCAGATGAAATGTACACTCATTTTTGCAAAGCTCAGGGAACTGAAAAAAACCAGAAATAGTAACAAATCATAGTGTCAGATACCTAAAAATCACTTATTCCAAGCACTATTGTAATATCCATAAAGAAGATGAAAGAACTATGAACTTGACAAGGAAATCTGTCTCAAGAGAAAGTTGCCATGAGGTGGAGGTAGGAGCTAAATGTACCATCTCCCTTTGACTGTTGCTGTTCTTTACAGGTGCAGCACATGGGCTTTCATCAATCCTTCAGATGCTGCTTTCCTATTATGAGTACCTGCAGCCGGCAGATCAGGAGCTTGTGTGGCAGAGTGTTGATTATCTTATGGACCAAGAACAGAACAGCAACTGGCCTCCTGAGCTGGGAGAGACAATCGAGCGGGAGAATGAGCTTGTACACTGGTGTCATGGAGCTCCAGGTTATTTTCTCATTGATACTGTGAATAGTCAGATGCTGAGTACATTGCTTTTCCACATTAGGTGATTCCATGTAGAAGATAATCTGAGGTTAAATTTGACCTATTTTGCCATTTTATGAGATGCAGACAAATTATTCAGGCTCCAGTTAAGAGTGTTTTATATATTTCTGAAGCAGCTGGAAGGATAGGTGTATTTTCTGCCTTAAAAGCATAGGTGATCACAGATGAAAGAATTCTGGTGAACTGTATGTTTCCACTTTTGCTCCATTTAGTGACAAGACCTCAAAGAACGGTTCAGCTGAGTCAAAAGGCAGCATATGACAGGACAGAAAAATAGTGTGAGAAATAACACAGATACAGACAAACCTGTGAGTTTTGTCAAAGCCTTTAGAATAGCTTCCCCTCAAACACACATTAGAATCAAAGTTTAAGCTACGCTTATTTATTACATGGATAATGCATGAATTTGACCCAAGTATTTCCACGTGAAGGGGAGTTTGTACTAGCAACAGGCATTTTTTTTCTGGAAGTCACCCATATAAAACTGCTTTTCAGAGTAAAAGAGAATCAGTCCTTAGTTTGGGTTCATGAGGTAAGGATGATGTCTGTCAATTCAGAATCTAGTTCTATACCGTAGCAATTTAGGCATGTAATGCTGTAATTTTGAAATTGCGTTTTTACTCACAGGCAGAATTTTATTGCTAACTACCCAAACTGGGTTGGTAACATGAACCTAGAAGGTTACAGAAGAACTTACTTTTATTAAAGAACATCCATGAGCATTGATGCATTGCTTTTAAAGGTGTTCTATTTAAATCATGAAAAGTACATTATAATTAACATCCCTTAAATGTCCTTTCTGCTATGCATAGTCTTCTTCTTGGTACGATTAAGGAACAAGCTTCTTGCTCCCACACTGTAATGAAGTGAAAACAGCTTTTGTGTACCAACCTTTTTTATCTTAAGAGGGGAAAAAAATCTACAGCATGACTGTCCTAGTGATGAAAACTGCAGGGAAGATGCTGCCTTTGTTTCAGTATCTTGAGGGTGACCTTTAACTTGAGTTTAATGGAGACATATGCAGTGAGACCAGATCAAAGCAACAGAATCCTGTTTTTTTAAATAGAAGTTAGTATCCATAGATGTTTATAACTAGAATAAAGCAGCATCGGCTCCACTGAGGGGAAAAAAAAGCAGGTTTCTTTTTCTCATTCAGTAAAAAATTTACCTGTTGCCAACATAAGAAATTATCTTACCCATCCTTGTGTTTCTGTCAGTGTAGGAAGGTAAAGTGAAAAGGGGATTTGAAAGATAGTGTTAAGAATGTGCTATTCTAAAGGCAAAAATTTGAGAACTGTTTTAAATTAATAAAAGACTGGGAATGCTAGGCTAAAGCCTGAAATTTAATAATGTATTGAAAATATTGAAAGTGGTGTTGTCACAGAGAGCGGATAAGTACCTCTTACTGTATGCTTTTTAGCATAATACTCTCCCTTCCATATGTACCATATATATATGTAGTATTGATAAATGTAGACCATGAGACTGCAGATTTTTTGTGTATTAATCTTTATTTTCTTACATGTTCTACAAAATCATTGACATACTTATTACAGAAGACAAACTCACTGCTGTTTTCCTAGGCATTGCATACCTGTTTGCCAAAGCTTACCTGGTTTCCAAGAAGCCTCAGTATCTGGACACTTGTATCCGCTGTGGAGAGCTAACTTGGCAGAAAGGCCTATTGAAGAAGGGACCTGGAATATGCCATGGAGTGGCTGGTAGTGCTTATGTGTTCCTGCTGCTGTATAGGCTCACTGGAAACTCAAAATACATATACAGGGCACAAAGGTTAGTATTCCTATCTTTCTGTATTCAGGATAATACTGGAAAATTACAGGAACGTTTATAAAGCTGCTCAGAGTCTGTAATCACCACACTTAGATGTAACCTGAGCAGGAAGACCTGCAGTTCTGCTTCCAGGCTGCCTGCAGTGGGAGAACTATCAGGTTGTCCCAGTCTCCCTCCTTCTGTGTTTACAAATCTGCACTTCTTCAGAGGGAACCGGGATGGATGGGGAGGAACAGCACATGTCCAGTTCTCATCCTAACATGAGGTTAGAACAGTCAAATTGTGTACCCAGGTCCAGGAGCAGCGCAAAATGTGATACTGTTTGTTTTATTGATTTGTTCTGGCTTTCAGAGCATTTAACGCTATCTCTTATTACTAAACAGAAAACAAGCATAGGACCTGCTTTGCTGTGATTTTGCTGTTTTTTTTAATTTATCATTCTCAGCTTTAGCCAGTTTGACATTGTTCTGCTCATGTAAGCTAGGGGGCTCAATTCCATTTTATCCTGATGCAAGCAAATATATCCCACTGAAAATTCTGTCACAGTGGTGCAAATATATTTAATTTTATTTCTGTCATTTACTGTATATGTCTGAAAAGATAGTATTCAGTGTTTGTTAAAGTTTTCCTATACAGCACAGAATAATGAGGGGAAGAGGCATAGTAATTAGGGTGAGTTATTTTCAGCCGTTTGCTTTGAAGTGAGAAAATTTTGTTTAATTATTTCAGCATTACAGAATTTGTTGCATTGGTGCAAAATGTTGCTTACTTCCTGCTGAAACAACCAAGATAAAAGTTATTAAAAAGTATTTAATAATTTGCTTCATAGAAATCAGAAAAAGTTTATAGCTCTCAAAGAAGCATAACGTATGCACAGTTCACAAAGATTTGGCTTTGCTAGATTTGATAGGATTCAATTTATTGTGGAAGTTGGAGAGTGTAAAATTTCCATATAACATTAAATAATGAACATTCTACCTTTTTTAATCATTGAATGTTATTAAAATGATGCTATCAAGCAACAAGTAAATAGACATATAGAGATATCAGGTAATAACATACTCTTTTTTTTCCCCCCCTGTTTCTTAGGTTTGCAGAGTTCTTATTTACAGAAGAATTTAAAGCTGGTTCCCGGGCATTAGAAAGTGTATATAGTCTGTATGAAGGCTTCTCGGGAACCGTGTGTTTCCTGACTGACTTGCTGCAACCCAACCAAGCTGAGTTTCCTCTCTTCAGTGTCTTTGTCTAGAGAGAAACATTCTCCAAGGCCATATCCTAGTGGCAGTGGGAAAGGGCACTGCGGTTTCACTAACTTTTCAAGAAAGGCTATTTACAAAACAAGCCAGTGGTACCACTAATGCTAGCCTTAACATAGCTGGGAGTCAGATGAAAAAAAAATACACTGGGGCATTGGGAGGGAAGTGTGTGTTCCAAAAAAATGGGTCAGTGAAAAAAAAATAATGGGGGAAGTGATTGAATCTGATGGGGTAGATATTTAGCTGTAATAAGAACCAAAATGTAATTACTTAAGTGAGAGGGAAAGGGGCTTTATCAAACTTTTAATTTGGTTGTTACACAGGAGAAAAAAAGAGGCAAGTTAGAATTACAGAGAAATGCAAAGAAGAAACAGTGATGCGTCCAGATGGTTTTAAAGAGAAACCTGCAAAAAACAAGTCTTCATGCAGCAATGCACTTATTGGAGAGGGCGTCCTAGACATGTCACTACACTGCACAAAGGCAAAATCTGGGATTTTTTATCTAAGCCACATCATCTAGTTCTTGTAACATGTATTAGATATATGTGTATCTCGGAGCTCTTTCATCTTAATATGCAAATGATAATCGTTATGCAGATAGCTATGTATTCAACTTGCAGTTTCTTGGGTTCATTTCAGCTAGTGGGGTTTCGTGTGTGTAAATGAGAACTAAATTAGACCCTTCCTTTCAAAGCTAAGTCTGTGGTGAGGAGCTGGTCTCCTTACTGATTTACTGTATCTGTATCACTTCTTGTCAATAGTTTCCCTGTTACAGGAAAGATGAGTAAAGCCATGGAGAAGGCTTGGATCAGAAAGGAGTATAGCAAAGATACAGGAGGCAGATGCTTTCTTCACGGTACAGCATTACTGGATAAGTATTGTTTGGTGATACAAAAGCTCCCTTTAAAAATTAATTACCTATAGCACCATTTCTGAACAATATACACATTTCAGAGAATGGAAAATCTATTTTCCATAATAAACTGTTCACAACAAACCCTGCAAACTGAGTGCAAACCTTGGATGGCATATGGATCTTAAGAAAAAGCAGATAATAAAATTCAAAAATTATTCTTTTACTGGTTACAAAATAAGGTATATGCACAAATTATTTGTAGCTATAGAAATAAATGGGTTGCTCAACACTAGTTGCACTAGCGCTTAAGGTTCCAATTACATGCTAGTTTGTATTTATTATACCTATGACATGGTACTTGAAAACTGAAGAAAATACTAACATAGATTTGTACAAAAAAAGTATAAAATCAATATCTGTATTTTAAATATATTTACTATTTATTTATTTATTTTTATGGGAATAATGTAATGCAATTACCTTTAAAGACAGATTGTGAATACCAGTATGTTGAAAGTTGAAGTTAGGGTGAAAAAGCTGACCTACATGCACTGCCAAACAATGCAGTCTCTTGTCCTGCATTCTCAGCTGGAGGAGATTACATTTTATTTTTAAAACCTAATGGATTAAAGTTCCCATTTCATTTCAATGGGCCTTGATCAGGCTATAAATTGGAGCCAGGTCTTGCAGTCCTGCATTTTAGTATATTAATCCCATTCCTACTCTGGCTGCTGTTATTTTAATGAGATGGCTTACATTGTTATGAGCTGCACATTAGGTTTTCTGCTATTTTGTCTTGCATTGTGCAGCTCTAATTAATTACTTAATCATAGAAGTAGCTGTGTTTCATTGGTGGAAAAAGTGATGCAGTTCTTTATCAGTTTGTCAAGAATTTAAGGATGTTTTTGTGAATGGAAATGCTAAAATTCCACATGCAGTTGTTATGTGTTTATTACTTGTGGGATAAAAGGTGTTTTAAGAAAACCATTAATGTCACTTACTTTGTTACTCTGAGCAGTAATATGTGTACACGTAGGAGTATGTATTTCACAAGGAGGTATACACATGAGGCTAAATCAAAAAGTCAATGGAGATGTGCACATGCTCAGGTTGAAACGGTCCTGTTAAATCAGAGCAAAGTCAGATGTCAATAGTGAAGATCCTACTTAGATTAGGATTCTTCTCTAGTTGCTTCCTGTAATGCAGGTGTCTAATATATTCCATAACTGAAACTTTTTAAAACAAATGTTTAAGAATGGTAAAACTTGGCCGATTCACTTTTTCCCTGTAGTCAGTAGTTTTTCAGTCTCAATATTTATTACAGGGTATCTTCACTCAGCTAAAACATAGGTAAGTAACATCGTTTGTGCCATAGCATTTAGGTAGCTACTGTAACTTTAGTCTATCTTACTGTAAGACAGAGAAATAGGTTCTGCTATGATCTAGACTGAAGCTGTTGCAATCCCTTTATTTAGAGATGCAAACATATAACAAAAACACCTAGTTATTTCTCAGAAGATGCTTGAAGAAAAAGATCTTTGCCGAAGCCTCAATAAAGGTAGAGCAAAATAAATCAGTACAGTAACTTAGATTGAGTCATGAGTACCGATATGGTAATATATACTGCATATGTTAAAATTTAACATAATATCAGTAGATAAAATATGTCTGTTTTCTTATGCTAAACTTCCAACAGTCATGTTTGCATTTATCTTTTAATGTAGTTTTTCATAATGACAGGAAATTTACATTAGGAACTTGGTGTCAGTTTTCTAGTGTTTCTCCCTTTGTGTTTCTTTTTTAAATTAATTCCTTCTGATGTACATTCAGAGGGGACTGATCAGCTCTGTGTTCTTTTCAACAGCACCTGCAAAACAAATCTTCTGTCTCTGCAACTATTATTCATATATGAAAACATGTATTTGGCTTCATTTGATACTAATCCTGTGAGAAAGAAAATAATTATTTGAGTGTTGGTCTATTCAACAGTGAGAAAATCCATGCAGCCACATAAAAATCTAGCTCCCAAACATCTTTCTGCAAGTTATGCGAGTTCAGCAGTGATGAGGACAAGGGCAGCAAGCAAAGTCTTTTTACTGACGCTTAAAATCAGTAGCATAAACATCCAGTCTCATGGGATACATCTTGTAAATTCTTGGAAAAAAACTATCTGTTTCATCAGACATGGCAATTTGAGCTCATTCTCAGAGCTTTGTGTCTTTTACTAGAGCTACTTACTAGATAGGCTGTAGATACAGCTTCTGAACACAGTGTAAATGTACCGCAGGGCTCTTCTGAAAACACCAGTCATTAAATGAGCAGGTTTTTAAAAATCTTTTTCTTCCTCTTAATTGTCTATCTTCTTTTTTTTCTTCCTTTGTGCTATATATGCTGTTACATACACGCTGTTGCAACCTCTATTTGTTGTTTTTAAGACATCGACATTTTAAGCAACCTGAACAGAGCCATCAGGGCTTTTCACTGTGATAAAAATCCAGAATCCTTTGTGTTCCCTCCTTACTGCTTCAAGAAATTGATCACGGAATCCTTGCTAGGAATGATCAGCAGGATGCTGTCTCCTCCTGCTCCCAGATCAGGCCATAATAGACTGAAAAATTATTCCCGAACAGATTCTGCTATGGTGCTGTGACAAAAGACTGTGTTATCAGAACCTTGAGAAGCCTCTTTCAAAGTGTAAAACACAAGCTCCTACATCAAGTTTGCATATTCGTTTCTTGACTGTGTTTAGTTTTTAAAGTGTAAGCAATAGGAATTTAAGTGATAATAGTTATTTCTGGTTATGCTCTTAAAGCAGAGAGGATGCATTGTGTGGATATTGGTGCTTACTTGTGATGTACCTGTGTTTGTGTGGTGCTGTTTGTGAGCAAATCTGTAGATTACAAATCAATTTAGGTAGCTGTATACTATTCATGACTTTCAGTAGGTCGTCCGTATAGATTACTATCATGGAACAATTTTGAGAGAAACTAGGTCTGTAATGTCCAGTTTTAGTGATCTTGGGATTCATAGAGACAGATGCAATGTGTTTCATCACCGGTACAGTTCTAACACATAGATCTTTTTTTTCTGCTACTCACAACTTCTCTGCATGATAATGTACTTGGCTTGTGCCACTGCTTTCAATACGTGTTTTGTTTACGTCGTTGTTTTCTTCAGTTTCCCTGCCGTTCTTACCAACACATGAATAACTTCAGAAGACTGAAGCAGCAGCCCAAGTCTTTTGTTCCTGAAAATAAGATTGATTGATTTTGCTTAAGAGGGGTGTTCCACTTATTTGCATTACATTATTTTACACTCCCAGGTGGTGCCTTCTCACCGACTTTGCTCACCTGCTAAGAAAAAAATCATTAGACTGTGTATCAACTGTCAACGATGTTTTAAAAACCAAGAGAGACTTTCTGGGGAGTGTGTTCACTTCTCTAGCATCTCAATTCAATTAAGACAATCAAAACCAAGTGAAATGGTTAAACATCCCAAAATACACCTTTAAATAGTTCTGGGAAACATGCACAAACAAATGCAGGTGAAGTGGTCACCCTTTTTGCTACTCTGCAATTAAGTAATGCCATTTTGTTGTTCTAATAATAATTATATGGACATATAGAGAATATGACAATAATACCGTTAGTTTTTAAAATACTGTGGAAAAAATAGGTATCTGCTTTATTCAGAAACATAAAGCAATACATGCAAATGGAAACTTTAATAATCGATCTAGTTTTTGTACTTACATCATTCTCTATATATACAGTTAACAGCCAACATATTGCATGTTACATGCAAACCATGACCTATTTTAACATATGCATGCATTTAGAGAATTTATCCTTGTTACTTAGACCTATAATCCATGGACAGAGTTTATCTCTGAAGTCTGCCAAGTAAATCTCAGGTGCAGTAATCTCCTATATACCTTGAATATTCACTGGCATGAGTGCATATTCTAATCTGTAGGAAGATTAATATATCAGGAATAAGAATTGCCCTGTAGATTTTAAAGAGTAATTTTCCTGTGAAGAGCTACACTGATGAACAATTGCTGGCTGACAACACAGTCTAGATTGCTCTGAGAAGACATTTCAGTTTATATGACTACATCCTGGACTAAAGTAGCATACAGCAGAAAGCTAAATTGAAAAGAAATGAGAAAAAGACCAAATATCACATTACTGAGGGAACAACATACTTCAAAGCCATAAGTCAAAAATGCTCAGGGCCCACAAAACAATACAGCAATTTAGGGATGTTAATAGACATTTTCCAAGAGAATAGCACAGTTTGCTTCATTCCACAGGTAGTGATATTGTGTGCACTGTACAGGGTTTAGCTGCCTTGAACAACACTTTTTTTTGCCAGTGTAGCAAAGTCCTCCTGTGCTGGAAAAAGCCTGCCTGTGGAGGAGTTGCCTGTAGCTGAACCTACTGCCTACTCCTATAATTTAATGGAATGAAAGTGGTGTACGCTATCAATGCTTAGGCAGTTTAAAAACAGGTTAAAAAAACCAACATGCACCATTTTTTTGACCTGCCTTTGAGCTATTAACTCTCCTGAATAATTTGTACTGCCACTGTTGGTCCCGTATCCTGTGTATTTAACATTTTACATCATGCTCTGAAAAAGTCAATTTATAAATAGCAATCTGCTTGAAAACACACAAGGACATTATTTGTTTTTAATGCTTACAAGAGCGTCCCCTGACTTTGTTCATTGCATGACTCAGAGAAGGGTGCCAACTAGAATGGCAGAAAATTCATTAAAAACTCATTTTGCCTAGTGGTATAATGAGATTTGAATAAAAGGTACTTTATAATGCAGAGATATTCAGCAACAGCACTGCATGACGCCCCAGAAATTTTTATGTAGAAGTCCTGACATTAGTTATATCCCATAATGAATAGAAAACAAATCCGATTCAGACATTTATTTCTACTTATATAGAAGAGAAAGTCTGTCTGATCAGAAATTGAACTCTGCTTCGGTCTTCATTAACATGACCATGCATGAAAAAAGGATTTCCTCTAACAATGGTCTGATTTTACCACTGATTTTGCCTCCTTTGCTCATTTTAAGGGTCTAACATGCCATGTGCAGATGTCAGTGGTGAATCTCCACTTGATTTCAGGGATGTGATGTTAGGTCCTTTCAGAAGTGTGAAACATGCAAAACTGCATCATTCTGGGCTCAGAGATTGCAAATTTTCCTCTGTGCAGGAGTCGAGTAGAATGAGTAAGGCTTGGTCCTATAGTAAGAGGAAAGCACAGGTGTTTGCAAATCTAGGGCTCTCTTTGATAACAGTTTTATTCCCATTTTCCCCTCAATATATCTGCAATATACACAAATGTCAATTCTAATAAAAAGTTAAGGAAACTTAAATGGTATTACTAAGAAAGGGTGTTATTTTATGTCTAGTTTGTGTTGGTGATGCTTGATTATTCAATATATTCCAACATACAGTGTTTGTTTCTTGAGTACATGCTGCACCCTAGATTGGTTTCTCAGTGTAATAGCCATTGCCAGCCATAATATGGTACAGGCCCTACAGAATCAAGATTGATTTGATTCTTTAGAAATGCACCTTATCGTTTAAAAGCAGGACCCCTGCTCCTCTGATGTTTTAAACACTGTGATCTTTCAGAATGTGTTTATTGTATTAGTTTTGTATTGTAGATTATCATAGAAACTAGATTTTATAGCTTTTTAAAAGCAGTGATAATACTAAGCTTCATAATGGCAGACAAATTCTGTGTATATCTGTATTATGAATATTAAAGCTGTGATTCTATTTTGCCTTAAGTAAAAGCCCAACCTTAAACAGTGTGGTTTTGCATTGGGTTATTTCCATACATATCTTTCACAGTGTTGGCAACTTTTCCTTCCGCAGCAGCCATGACTCAAGGTTCCAAAAGCTTTTCAGTAGTACCATGCTATCAAAAGAAAAATCACTCACCTGAAAATTAGATAAAATATCCATGCCACGCACGGCTGTTAGGCAGAACTCTCATGGTAGTTTCCAACAAGAGAAAACAGGCTTTTGGCCTGTAGGTTTAAAGTTACCTATTTATTTGTTTATTTTCAGCCTGCTTAAATCCCAGTACGTGTGGCCTTTTCTCTTTCCAGAAAGACCCCTCCATTCCCAGTTAAGGGAATTAGAGCATTAAATTTACCTAAACCTGCCCATAACGACATTTCCATGTTTGCCATCAGCTGAGCACAACTAGAGCACAGCAATGGGACTCCAGTGCAAAGGCAGTTCAAGAACCGGCCCAAAAAAGCCACTGGCATTTTTTCTATAACTCTTGTGGCAACTGAAGTTGCATTAAAGAACAATAGCAGACATGCATAAGTAGTCACTAGCGGTCTCCCATTAACAGGCTAATAGCATCTCAGACTCTGTATCTTGCTTTTCCTCTTGTGTTCCTGGTAAATCTCAGCTCTGTAGCTCATCATCCACATGCTGATTTGCAATTACCTGGTAACAGGCAAGAAGAAACAGTATCTATCCGGAGGCATTAGAGCCCACTGAGCATGAACCAAGTACCTGCACCAAGAGAAGTGGCAGACTGGGGACTTCCCCCGTGCAGGATAAAGGTACCCTCTGACAACCTGACTTGGTACATCAGGAGCTTTGTTTCTTGCCAGGTGACCAGATTCAGGATGTTGTGGAGAGACTGCAAAGGCTTGATTTGCCCTTGGGCTATTAAATTTTGCTGTTCACCCACTAACCCATTAGTTACGGTGTCAGCGTGACCAGCGTATCCAGAATGATTCCAGAGCTCTGAAAGCAAGGTAGAAAGGCATGGAGTGGTCTGCTGGTGAAGAGGAAAGCTTCAGAGACAATGGGCTAATGCTGCTGGCCACAAGCTGGTGTTGCAGTAGGGCTTCAGGGTTTGTGATCCTAGAAGCCTTTGCAGGAAAAGGCCTGACAAGCAATGCTAAGATCCACCTGCCAAAGTGGGAAATGGGCACCTCTGCTAGCAGACTTTAATGGTCTCTGAATGACGTCCATCAGGGGAGAGGGTTACCTAGACTCAGAATCACTAGGCTGGAATCATAGAATAGTTTGTGTTGGAAGGGACCTTACAGATGATCTAGTTCCAACCTCCCTGCCATGGGCAGGGGCACCTCCCACCAGATCAGGCTGCCCAAGGCCCCATCCAACTGGCCTTGAGCACTTCCAGGGATGGGGCAGCCACAGCTTCCCTGGGCAACCTGTGCCAGTGCCTCACCATCCCCGTGGTGAAGAAATAATTCCATATGTCTAGTCTAAATCTGCCTCTCTCCAGTTTATACCATCCCTCATCCTGTCACTACAAGCCTTTGTGAACAGTCCCTCCCCAGCTTTCCTGTAGCCCCTTCAGGTACTGGAAGGTCGCTATAAGGTCTCCTGGGAGCCTTCTCTTCTCCAGGCTGAACAACCCCAACTGTCTCAGCTCGGAAAAGACCTTTAGAGACCATCAAGCTCGACCTCGCAGCTCACCCGTGTATTTTTTTTTTTACAAGCAGCTCTCCCTCAGCCTTTGTTGCTGCGCGGGGTCACTTTCCCCCAGGTACAGGGCTTTGCTCTCTCCTGCTTCTTTCCTGCCGGTCCCCCCCCCCACCCTCCCGGTTCCCCCTGAGGAGCAGCCCCCC